>RJWH01000327.1:368645-926459 GCA_004363575.1 Solenodon paradoxus | reverse complement strand
AGCAAGGGACACCAAAGGGGGCTTGCACTTTTTATCACCACACTGAACACATGGTGAGAAATCCACGAGGGCCTGTCCTGTGGGACTCTTATTAACCATGTAGGTATTTTCCTACACTGTAGATATTGGAACTCCACAGCCTGGGGACTCATTACTCACATCCATTTCTAGGTACACCTCACATAGAGAAAATGCAGAGATCTTGAAAGCAAGAGTTTGGTAAGTTGATAACTGCCTATACCCTATTTTCTTTTCCCAGAGTACTTCAGTGTGCCCTGGTTCTGTGGTGTAATTCTGGTGCCCTGAAAGCTGGGTAGCCACTTAAGTATCATCCGACACTTTTCTGGCTGCCATGACACTGGTTTCATGTACGAGACCCAGACGTAGGGTGGGTAGGTGGGCTGCCTCTCAGCCCTTGGGGTCTGGGGCTGCAGATCTTGGGCTGTGCACTGGGTACCCCAGGGTGAGGCAGTGAGTAACTAAATGTCCAGTCTCTCCCAGCAGCCCCCTCCATGGCCCAGGCAAGGGGGCATTTAGTGCCTTCACTCATCAGACAGGCTATTTCTAGGTAGCAAATATTTGCCCTAGATATTTCATGAAGATTAATGACCTGGTATAAGGTAATTTGCTTTTCGCTTAAAGTAACTGCTTAAAATAGATCAGAAAATAAAGCACACCATGAAAAGCACATAGTTTGCAATCTTCGGTGAGCAGCGGAATGACCTGGTGCTCTTATCAAGATCCCACCCCGGAGACACGGAGTCTCCTGTCTGGGTGGCGCCTGGGCCTGCATTTTTAACGCGTGATTCCGAGGTGGGGGACGCTTTGAGGAACATGACTGGTTGTCCAGTTCTGAGCACCGGGACCAAGGCAGCACAGAGCCAGCAGGAGTGGAGCCAGATTCAGGGGCAGAACCTGGAAGAGCCACAGAGTCTGCCGCTCTTCGCCACCCACAGGTGAGGGAGAACTGGGTCCTCCTCAATGCAAGGGACATGCGGCCCCTCCAGGGAGCCATCACTGAGCTGGACAGAATAATTACTGCCCCCAAGATGAATGTTTCACAGCAAAAGGGAACACGGGTTACATGTGGAATTAAGGGTGTTAGTCAGCTGCCTTTAAATAAGGCGACTACTCCGGATTATCCAGCCTAATCATGGTTCTTAAAAGTGAAAAAGGAAGCAGAAGAGAGGGTCAGAGAGATGATGTGACAGAGGAGGCAAGAGCAATGGCAGCAGGAGAAGGACTTGGTGCCCTGTTGCAGGTGCTGAGAAGAAATGGCTGTTCTCCAAGACTGGAGGGTGGCCTCTTGGTCAGAGCTCAGGGCGGCCCCCTCTGACAGCCACAAGGGAAAAGAGACCCCCATCCAGACACCTGGAAACATACTCTCCAGACACCCTGAGGAGTTACGAAACCCAAGCGTTCAAAAGGCCCCGGGCAGGAAAGCAGTCCTGCTGACAAGATTGTGATGTCAGCCTTTGGGGTCATGTCCCCTTCCAGCCTACACACTGGAGGCTCGCCGAGGCGGCTTAGAGCACTGTGCGTCTGGTCGCTTGTTCCAGCAGCGATAGGAAGCGAGTCCACCGGCTTACCTTCATTGACCTCATCATTTTCTCGATCCACCTGGGCCTTCAGGACGTATCTTTTTATGAGCCGTTTCATGATTTTCTGAAAAGTGAACACACACAAGGAATCATACAAGCTTGGCAAGGCGTACAGGCCACTGGCTCCACATCTGCCTGACCTGCCCTCCGACAGGGAGCCAGCCTGCTGCGTCACGCTAGAGAGGGGTCCTGCCTGGTGGGGGCACCGGGGCCAGTCTCTGTGTGACCTCTCCCTCCAGGATTCAAAGCCATGTGAGCCTGGGGTGGAGAACTGGACCCTGCCAAGGGCACTGAGACAAGGAGAGAGAATGAAAATCAACTCAGATCCTTGGGGGCTGCCAGAGGGCCCTGACTGGACTCTATCTGGACCTTATCTGCAACCGTGACCAGTCGTGGGCCCTTCTCGGGTCTTCTGCTCTGAAACTCTTCTGACTCCACAGCTGAGACGGTCAGGAGGGAACAGTGAAGTATTAGCAGGCTATTCCAGTGGGACAGCAGCAGCTTCCACTCCGCTTATTGCAGCCAGCGCCCAGCGTGGAGGAAAAGTCTGCCCCACCTTGGAAAATTCCTACCCGAGGCAGAAGCAGATACAGCCGGGCCCTGGGAGGCTGTGCCAAGACGCCACGGAAATATCCTGACATCCCACACGCCTGACACTGCCCACCAGTCACGTGGGAGTGGAAGGGTTCGGACGTAGTTTCCATTTATTATGCAGACACTGATTCTTGGAGCAAAGGCGGCATGAATAAGCCCCAAGGAGACACCAAGAATAAAGTCAAGTGTAAGAACGACTGCAGGAGGTGAACTTTGGATTTTGCCAGCTCGTCATTCCAGGGTTCCTGCGAAATCACAGGATTTAAAAATATTCTGGTTGCTGAAATGTCTGAGTTTTGCAAGAGCTGAGCAACAGGACAGACAAGCAGGGATCCCCTGCCTGCTGTCATCCCGGCCGGTGACCTGCTCACCTGATCCCACCTGAGCAGTGGGGACAGGGCAGCATTTTCTACATGGAAGGAATTGGAATTCTGCTGCAAGCTTTGCTGGGTGACATCAAGCAGATGACTGGCTGAGGACAAGCGTCTTGCAAGTAAAAGGAAAGTGAACTCCTGGGATGGCAGGAGGGGTAGGATTTAATTCATTATCACCAACTGGTGGTTCTCGCCACGTCTTTCCCAGTAAAGGCCTGGCTGAGAGGGTGCCTTCTGATCATGAGATTCCAAGACTTGGACTGGACTCAGCAAAGTCTGAGTCTTTTAGGCCAGTGCTTCTGCTCCTTAGTCCCCGGGCTGGTGGTCCACTCGTCTCTGTGACTGGTTTGAGTGGTGACTGATTTTAGAGTGAACCACTCACGAGCAAGCTGCCTTCCTGGCTGCTCCTTCTCAGTGAGGCCGGGTTCCCGTGGGAAGATTGGTTAAAGCACAGTGCTGGACTTCTCATGGATGGAGGAGTCTATGCAATGAGACAGGCTGCCTACATTCTAAGAATAGGGTCCTCCTCAAATTACAGTGGGATCATGTCCTGATAAGCCCACTGCAAGTCAAAATAGCTGACACTGAAAATGTGTTTAAGAACCTGACCCACCAAGCCTCAGAGCCTCACCTGTCTCCCCTTGAAGTGCTCAAAGCCCTGACATAAGGCGACAGTGGGCGACATCACCTAACACCCAGCCGATTTCTAAGAAAGTGTTGAAGAGCTCATGGAATTTACTGAGTGCGGCGGTGCTGAAAGAAGAGCAGTGTGGGGTGTTGGTTATGCCCCGCCCCAGGCCAGCTATGCTCTTCAGCCTCGCAAGGGGGTGTGTGGGGCATGTGCGTCAGCAGCCCGGACACGATCAACATTCAGCATTTGAAGATGGTTCCTACTGAGTGCTTCTTTCCTTTGCACGACTGTAAAGTTGAAAAATCCTAACCTGAACCAGCATTCATCAGGGACCATGTGTGCACGCCTTTACATGAGACCTCCTGATGCTCCTTCACTTTGTTTGGGAGGAAACAAGACTCTACCCTGAGCCTGTTCTCATGGGGACCCCCCTCCCCACCAGATACCCAAGCGTCTAACATGCTCACTGAATAAGGAGTTGAGAAATATTCTTTCACGACCCTTTCAGGCCGACGGGAGTCAAGGAAATCTGGTTAAAGTGTGTTGCCCTTTAAAAGAGAAATCTCAGTAACTAAGGGTTCTTCCATTTCTGGATCTCTCAGTAAAAGAGCCTCTCTATTTACGATGTAAAATGTAGGCCAGAGCGAGGGCGCGTGGTGGTCCCTTTCCTTCGAGGGCGCGGCGGAGCTCCCACAGCCAGGGCAGCAGCCGTGCTTCCTGGCTTACAAGCGCACGTTTCAGCGCTGCCTTCCAGAGCATGTTTAGCATTAGAGCAGAATGCGCCCGGCTTTTCTCTCTGTTCTCAGTGAGTGAGCCCCCACTCACAAGTCTCCCTCATGCAGAGGAGTCCCCAGGGAGGAGGGGACACAGGGTGACGTCCTACAGACAAGGGACGGTGCTCGCTTGCCTGACAAAATAAATGACCGCATTCGCCCCTCCCAGACACACCAGGTGAGATGGGGCTAGTCTCCATTGACAGACGAAGACCGTGAGGTGACTTCTCCAAGGTCACACCAGAAAGTAGCAGACCTGGGGTTTCGCCAAAATGGAGCTGGGGCTCCATCCAAGCTTCATAAAAAGGTTAAGGTGCAAGACAGCTTCGGGAATGAGACGCAAGAAGCTGCTCCCACTGGCCAAAGGGGGTTTGGTCTGTGTCCAAGGTGTCCTTTGAATCAGCACACAGTCTCTGATAGAGAAGGAAGCCTCTGCTGGCTTCCAGGGTAGCTGACTTTGTGCCACTGTGACCTCTGGGGAAGAGGGTCATTGTATGTCATTGGCATGAATGCTGACACCCATCCTTGAACGCGAGCTTGCCTGACCAGGAGGTTTCTGCAGACCTACAGCTCAAAGTGTAAAGAAGCTTGAGTTTGCTTTTAAGCCTCTCAACTAGCATTAAGATTTTAGAGGCTTCATATGTAAATACCAGCAGTGAGCACTGCAGACAGGCACCCACAATTCACTCCCAGGAGGGGCAGACACTTTAAGGGAGAACAGTGTGATCACCTGTTAGTTGCTTAGGGACTTATGGGTGTTAGGACCCCCCCACCTCAGGTTTGAGCACCATTTGTTAGGTTTCCATGAAGATTTAAGGGATTTGGGGGTTCAGTTTGGGAGCGTGGAAAGGTATGACCCAGAGAAATGCTTCGAATATCCAAAAGATTTTATTTTGGAACTTCAGAAGCAGGCTGGCTCAGAAAAGGAGTCAAGCAGCCCTGAGGGGAAGGGTTCTCAGCTATTCTTAGAGGTGGGGGGAGCTCGGGCAGGTCTCACTGGGTGGCCCTGCTTGGGTCTGGAGGAAAAGAGTATGTTTAGAAATTCATTGAGATGTTAATGCAGACATTAGTCAAAACAATAAGGGTTCTTATCAGATGGGACTGAGAAGAGGGCCTAGGACCTGCCTCCAGCAGCCACAAGAAAACACTGAGACAAGGCCCATGGAGAGTCCCACCGAAATGCCACACACACACAGCTCCTAGTACTAAAATGGCATCACCCATGCGTTTTTTTGGGAGGGATCTTGTCCTGTCATTGGAGACCTAGCTTCTCTCTGGTGTGTATATGTTAGAAACCTGGGGATCTGCAGAAGGAAGATGTCAGCCTTTTCCCCAGAAAGTCTGAATAGTTTGAAAATGTTAGGCTGGCTCAGAAAGACAGGACGGCGGGCACACCAGGCGCCAAGCCCTGGAAAAAGGTGGATGACATCAGAATAAGGGATGCAACCCCCACACCTGGATTCACAGGGCCAATGCCCAATAGCCATATGGGAAGCCCACGAAATTCCTTTGCTTAAAGAGCGCGCTCCCCTTTGTTCAAGCACGACTTCCCAGCCCACGACTTCCCCAGCCCCATTCTGCAGACTTGGGAACTTCGCCTGGGTGTGCAGAATCCAATAAAGCCCTGATTATTCGACTTTTTTGTCTAATTGACTTTTTCTCCTCGCGGAGCCCAGAAAAAACCTTACAGAAAATGCCTGGCAGGGCCTGGTATCTCAGGCACTACGTCTGCAGCTGGGGCAGAGACCATATAAAGTCCGAGGATCTGGGTTTGGAACTGGGGCCAGGACACAACCACAAATAAATAAACAACTGAATAAGAGCACTTCTTTTCATTCCTCTTTCCCTCCCCCTCCTTTCTTAAAAGTGCTTCTTAAAAAAAAATGCCCCAAATTTCTATTTAACATGGATGCTATAGAGATAACTGTTTCTAGAACAGAGGAATGACATCGAAAGCCTCTCCTTCACGCTGTGGAGGAAAAACGGACTCCTCTGTGAGTTTGAGCTATCTTCTCCTTGCTGTCTTCCACTGAGTTCTGTCACTTCCTGGAGATCATAAACGCTTTCCCCAAATTAGGTGTCAGTTGGAGACCCACTTCCCTTCATGCATTTAGCAAGGGTTGGAGATGGATGTATTTAGTGATTTTATTGAGACAAGAGAATGTATCCTGGGATGCACTATGGGTAAGAATAGTGATGACACTGAGACCTTCCTTCCTTCCCTTTTCCAGATCGCCAGAGGCCAGAAGGCAAGGAGAAACACACTCACTGTTGAAAATAGTAAACAGAGTAGGATTCAGAGGAAGTAATGTTTTCACTTAGTAAAATGTAAATTGAGGAACATTTGGAAGAGAATGGACAAAATGGATCCCAAGATAAGCCATTTGTTAAACTGGGGTTTTTGAACACCAGTACAGAAGAAATCAGCACTGGTAAGTTGTGTATTCCGTTTGTTTTGATCTCTGCAGGCAAGACCTGCTAGAAGGTGGAAGGGGACTCTGCAGGGTGAGGGGGGTATGACATCATAACGTGTGGGTTTATTGGAATGGTGGCTGGCGCCTGGGTCTGTAATTCAGTGGGATGCAGCTTGTTTGCTAGCGAAGGAAGTGGATCCTCAGAGAGGGAGGATGTGGGGTCTGGACATCCCCCAGCAAACGGACACGCTGGACCTGCGCGGGTTGCAGAGTGGCTTCGCTAGGGGGCGCACTTTGGCTTTCACCAGAATCATGTGTTTAGTCCCAGGTCACAGAAACCAAGGGGAAAAAACCCTGCAAAAGCAAGGAACTAGTTTTGTGAAAAAAAACACTCCTGACGCTGAAAGTCCAAGAAAAGCAGAGCAGAGGCCCTCTGGTCCTTCCCGTACAACACAGAACCCCACGCGCTGAAGGATGGAGTAGCGTCAACAAACTCCGTCGCGCGCTAAGTTGGAGCCACGCAGCAGATCTACTGAGAACCCCGGGAAACAAGCGTCATAACTCCTGTAGGAATGAGGATTCTCGTCGAACTGAAATGCCACAGGATTTCTCAAAAGCAGGACAGGAGAGAGGCTGAGCTCACGGGGGACTCGGAGCGGGCAGCTCTGGTGCAGCTGGGGAGTAAGACAGAGGGAGTGATCTGGGCTCGGCCCAGTCTGCACGCTTGCAAGTTACCTTGGGAGTAAAGCTGTGCAACTTGGAAGGTCACCAGTGGGCCCAAGGACACAGATGTGCCTTGTCAGATGCCCACCCAAGTCCTGCTCTCTGCCTGCCTAGCTGCCCCGTGATAGCAAAAGTGCCACCAGGGCTAGAAAGCTCAGGTGACTGTCCACTGCAGGCAGGGCAGGTTGGGGAGAAGGCCCTGGCCTACCATGATGAAGGAGGATAACCTGCCGGTGCCCAGGGCGCTGGATGTGGTGGAAAAGGGCGCCCTTCTAAGGACACCTGTCTCAGTTCAACCAGCTACGTGACCTTCCCCTCTGGGTCTCAGCTTCCTCCTCTGTTAAATGGGGTGAATGATACCGCCTCTCACAGGAAGATTGCTCCTGGGCTAGTGCCCAGCTGTTCCCAGCTGTCCTTGTGTGTCGCTGCAGATGAAGGCTTGGGGAGATGCTCAGCCATCTAGCAGAACAACTGACAGGCGCTGCGCCTGTCTGCTGCCCCCAGCACTTTCCCTCTGATGCTGCTGGCCCAGTTTTTCTTTCTTCTTTCCTGTGACAACTATTTGAATAAGAAGCCCCAGGCTTTTCTTGGTGGGTTCACAGAATATAAGGTCATCCGTAGCCCGAAGCTGCAGACCCACCGATCTCTGTATTTGCAGCCGGAAGCTCTCAGGAGAGGGAAGGCTGCAGGCAGGGACTCCACCAGTAATGCTGGAAGGCAGAGATGAGATGGCTCCCCAGTGCCTTTGAAATGGTCCCGTTCAAAAAGGATTCATTCTGAGTACAGGACATTCCACATGTAATTAGTCTTCCTTTGTCTCCCGCAGCTGATTCGGCTCAAAACCCACCAGAGATCTGGCCCTAGCCCATCAGGATTTTCGGTGACACAGGTAATCTATACTTCTGAGAAGCCGATATATAAAAATCCTCCCCTGACCAAAGGATTTGTCCTGTAAAATAACTCAAACAGATCACACTGGTCAGTTCTAATTTTGAGCACCATTAAGTACTGTTTTCCCATTGCCAATTTTTAGCTTGCAGCATCTGATAAAACTTGTAAGTACTTTGCAGAAGGAGAAGCCATTTCTTAATTGTACACTTAAATCCTCCTAACTGCACAGCTGGCTACTGAAATATGGATGAAGATTCAATTAGAGACCTGTGTCTGGAAGATACTAAGCCTGTAATTGTGCCCTCAGGGATGGTGACACAAGGGACATATCACCTGGGAGCTCTCAGGAGTTTCAAATTCATATCTGATAAGAAATGACCGTGATAATACTGCTGATTGTGGAGAAGTGGCAGCCAGGAGAAGAATGGCATCCATGCTTATAATCAATAACCTGTAGTTACTGTTTATCACTACTTCTCCAGCTCCTTCAAAAGGGCACGGACATCTGGCATTAATTTCCAAGGCAAGGCATGGACTGCAAGCATAAAGGCCTTCTGATTTTGATAACAGACTATACAATCTGAGGCTTTCAGACTGAGCTTAGGTGCTCACTGAGGACACTGACATCCAGGTCACATGGGGTACCTGCTCTCGCTGCCGCACACCCACTGGTGTGTATCAGGATTCTTTAGCTCTGTGTCCAGAACACGGGCTGAGTCCGCCAGCTGTTCTGCATCACCTCGGTCATGCCCCAACCCCAGCCACCATTTCCGCTGCCTGCGTGATGTTCGCGTCCTCCTCACTGGTCTCCCTGTTTCCACGCTTGTCCCCACCCGTCTCCTCCTACCATAGTTAGTGGGGCTCTTCTTCAAGCATAAATACATTTTATCGTTTTCCCTCCCAAAGTTAAACTCCTCCCACTGCCTTCCTAGACACTGTAGAACACAACCCATATCCTGAGTGTGGTCGGTCCCCTTCTCCTCTGTCCTCAAGGCCCTCCCCTCTCCTTCTGGCTGGGTCCTCAGGACCTGCCGTGCCAGGGCCTCCAGCTTTTGCTGACACGTTCTGTCTGCTCAGAAGGCCACACAGGGCTCCCTCCTGCTTAGCCACAAGGTCTTAGCTAACTCCTTGCTCTCTGAGGGTGTCTCCTCTGATAAGCAGATCTCAGCAGGGCATCCTATTTCCCCTCCATGTTTGTACCCTCTTGCTTGCTTCTTGGCACTTTTTATCAAGTTAGATAATGTGGGTGTTTACTGGTTCACGGTCTCACTGGATCGGCATTGTCACTCAGATAGAAACCAAATCTTTCTCCTCGGTGCCTGGCATGTAGCAGAGACTCAGTAAATGTATGTGGAACGGGAAAGGCATGACACTGTTTGGGGATGGGTGGGGGGTGGGGATGACACAACCATGAGGCTTAACCTGTGTCTCTACCATCCACTCTGCTCATGCCAGGGGAGGCGGGCTTACCTGGTATCTGGTGGGCTTGCTGAAAGTGTTATTTGCTGTCAGGTTTTCAGAATTCCTCATGCCAGCCTGGTATCGTGTTTTCTGGAAAAAACCAACCAACCATAGGTACTACATAAACATAGACATGTGGGCAAGGTAGAACTTGAAGATGCCCCCACATATGGAGTTGCCTCTAAAAGGAGGACTCCCAGGAGCCCAAGGGCCCATGCAACTTGGCTCCCTAGAGCCCTGCTCCTCAGGACTGTCGTTTTGTGGGATGTCAATGGGTTTCACCATCCTGTTTGGTAACCTTGTTTGGGAAGCCCTGTGTTAAAGTGACGTGGGTGACCTTTCTCCAGGACCCCTCAGAGGCTCTTCTGCACTAACACGAGAATCTCCAGGAGAGGGTAAGTTCAGGGAATCTTTTATCCCAGACATCATTCTCCAGATATATTCTAGAAAGAACTACTTCGCTTCCAAGCCCACTGTGGATTGCCCTCCCTTGAGGGGTCACTGCTCAGCTGGGTGGCTCTGAGACCCCAACAGTTACCCCTCCAGGGGCTGCAGGGAACAGCGGGGCACCAAAGCCAGCCTCTGCAGGTACAGCTGCCTCGCTGCTTCTGGAAAGCCTAAACCCCTCCAGCTCCAAGCTGTCTTGTCACAGGGCCCACTGTCTGAACCAGACACACACAGCTCCCAGAAACCCCATGCCACCTACCCTGAATTTGGAATTCAGCATGCCCATTTCAAGGTCGTTTTCACAGCTTTTGGTATTAGATTTGCAGAGTTTTATGAGGCACATCTTGACTCTCATTATGAGATAATAAAAGGATTTTGGACTCGGCACGAGATTAAAAGGAGCAGGCAGAGTTCTTCCTTCATCAAAATAAGACAGCCAGAGCTTTGCTCGGGCAAACTTCCACTCCACATCTGCGTCCTCCTGTGGGACGAGAGACATGACACCATGCCGTCAGAGGCCACGATTTCACAACCGAGTTCAGTCTGAGGAGCTGGGATGCGTGACACATTCTGAGAGCGGATGTCTAAACAGGACTCTGATGCAGGTGGGGAGGCTCCCCCTTGCTTCACATGGGTTGGCGGGGGGGGGGGGGCGGGCATTTGCTCTCAGTAAAACCATGTGCCATTAGCCGCTTTTCAAGCTTTCCACATTTGGGCATGTCTGGGTGGCCGAGTGGTCACCAGGAGGGTCCACATCCATCCCAAGATCCAAAGTCCAAGCCCTGGCGGGGGGTGGGGGACAACCAAGATGAACAACTAAAGAAAGTGCTTCTTCCTCTTCTCTCTCTTCCTGCCTATTTGCCTTCATTCCTACCTGCACCTGTTCTTAAAAAAAAAAAAAAAAAAAAGAGCTTTCTACCTTGTTCCTGTGGATCCAACACCAAAGCCTGCAGCCAGTTCATCCTCCTTCTCTGCTGGATCTTTTCACTAACTGTCTCCACTGGCCACTCACCCATCTCCCTGCCACCTCATCTTGTCATCAATGTTTACAGCTCTGCTGAGGGCCTCCGCCGCCACCACGCGGGCCAGGTAACAACCTTTCGGAGCAGCACTGCCTAATTCTAGAAGTGGAATGGGAACCACAGAGGGGAGACTCTAGGTGCATTTAACTTTTCTAGCACCCTCATGAGAAAAGTAAAAGGGAAGAGGTGAAATTAATTTCAGTGATTTACTTAAACCACTGTGTCCAATATGCGAACATTTCCACATGGAATCATCATATGATGATTAATGAGATAGTTTACTTTCTTTCCATACTGAGTCTGGCACACCTAGTGTCTGTTTTGGCTGCATAGCACATCTCACATGGGACTAGTCACGTTTCAAGTACTCAACAGCACATGTGGTCAGGGGATGGCATATGGATCAACATGGTGTATTTCTTCATAGAAGGTCTATTTCTCATTGGTCTCCACTCCAGGGAGGATGTGAAGGCAGCCTACAGGTAAAATGAAGGGAGCAAGCCAACTGTGTTAGTAGGAGGGAGACCAGTCATTCTCTCTTTGCTGCTTGTGGTCAGTGGACTGGGACCCCAGATCTGTTACTTTTGATATGGTGACAATGCAGGATGCTGAGTGGACCCCAGGGAGGTGGCAGGTGTGTTTTTTGTATTGGCAGGCTCCTTGGACCAGGAGCTGTGGAGCCCTCTCCCCACAGAAGACAGCTACACTCCCGGGGGGTGTCAACTCACCCACGTGAGGCTACTGGGGTGTGCTGGTCATCCCCAGCAGGCTTGACCATTTGGTTTGCTTTTGCTGAGTCCTCATCAGCACCTGGCCTGGTCTGTGGGGACACCTGGATGGGCCTTTCAGAGTGTAAGCTTTGTGAGGACAGGGGTCTGTCTCGGCTTCTGCTGTACCTCAGAGAAGTGAGACGGGTGCCCGACCCCAGAGGAAGGGCATGGAAAGGTGAGAGCAGGGGCTCAGGAGCCTGCCAGGGTTCAAATGCTGTTCTTCTTCCTTACTAGCTGGGTGACCCTTGCTGGTGACTTAACTTTCTGGGCCTTGGTTTCCTCATCTATAAACTGAGGATAATAATACCTACCTCATAGGCTGTTGTGAGAATTAAAGGAATTAAGACATGAGAAACATAATGTCATTTAATAAAACCTTGGTAAATATTCTTTTAAAGGAAAGGTGCAGGCAGGAATGAAAGCGAGTAGGCAGGCAGACAGGAAGAGAGAGGAGGAAGAGGCATTTATTCATTTTTATTTAGTTGTTCATCTTGGTTGTTCCTTTGGTCCTAGATCTCAAACTTGGGTCTTTGGAATATATGTGGACTGTGCCCGGTCAGAGATGGCCATGAGCTAGGCCCCTTAGCATTAGGGGAAGCCAGTAAATAACAGAAATAATATTTCGATGTCCATTTTTACCACCCTGCCTAGAATTCAGCCTTTACTTTACACACCTCCTGCATGCCTGGCATTTGCTGGGTGGGCACTGGGGGTGACAATCCATATCCTCAGGGACGCACAGTGTGGCCAACGAAATAAGAAGGCCAAGCAACTCATCCGTGAGTCAAATGTTTTACCTGGAGTTGGGGGTTAGACCAGGGGCAGCTCTGGAGTCTGGGGCCGCTGACCTTAGCACCCGGGCTCTGGGGTCGGGGAAGACTGCCCATCGCTGGTGTTTATGAGGAGAGTCAGGAACTGAGTGGTTCTCTAGCAGGTCAAGTGTGGGTGGAGTGAGGGTGTTGGATGAGTGGAGTTAACTAGTGGGAGAGGCAGTGAGGAGTATAAACAACTCTTGAGAAAGTTGACAAAGAGCAGCAGAGAGAGAGGCTGAGAGCTGGAAAGTGAGATGGAGGGGTCTTTTGTAGTTACTACTTGTTTTTTTTAAAAGATCAAGAGGCTTATTTATGTGCTGACAGAAATGATTCCTAGATAGGGGTGAAGAGGCAGATGAAGCAGGGAGGGTGGTGGCTCCTGAGGGGACAGGAGGGCAGGGACCGGCCCGGGGACAGGCAGCTGGGATGGAGGGGTGTGGGGTGACAGGCAGCTGGGATGGAGGGGTGTGGGGTGACAGGCAGCTGGGATGGAGGGGTGTGGGGTGACAGGCAGCTGGGATGGAGGGGTGTGGGGTGACAGGCACAGAGGCGCGTGGGGCTGTGGACTGGGACAGTGGGTGCGAAGACCTGGTGACGGATAAGTGTTCCGGGGAAGCATTTACAAAGAAGCACAGGGGACCCTTGTAAGATGTGGGTGAAAGGCAAGCATTTATGTAAATGCCTCCCAGAAAACTGAGTCGCTAATAGCCCGCAGTTGGCAGGAAGCCTTGCCAATAACACATACTGCATATATGACATGTATTATCTACTCCGTGCTAACAGTAAAGTAGGCTAGAGGGAAGAACTGTGAAGAAAATCTTTGGAGTAAACACATGAACAGTGCGGTATTGATCCCGACATAATTTTATAACTTGGTTTTCCAAGAAAATCCTCATTAGGTGCCGTGGAATCCAGGCACTTCAAACCATGTTCAGGGGCCAACTATTGGTCATCACAGTGGAATGGAAGGACCTCCGGGCACTCTCAGCGGCCTGACTCCACTGCCTGTGGCCCATCCACACACGTCACCTGTCACCGGGGAGACTGGTGGGGGACACGGGTCTCACTCAGTGAGGAGCCGCCGCAGCCCAGAGGCGGGGCTTGCTCGTCCTCTTGGAGCCCTGCATTGTGAGGGGGACTGGGCAGGGCAGCCAGGGCTCGCCTGCTCTACCCGGTAACGTGCTGACTTATTTGGACCTCAGCTTGATGTGCTTGTACGCATGGGACTGTCCATCCTGGGTGAGTGGGACAGAGACCACAGACCGTCCAGGCACCATCTGGGTTCTCTACACGGGGGAAACTTTTTCTATCAATACCCTCTTGCCTTTTCCTGGGGCGGAGGGAGGGCCGAGCAGTGGTAGGCTGCGGCTTCATGGCTGGCTGCCCCTTACTCACCCCTCACCTCTTTCCCTTGCACAGTCTGACCACCTGGCTTTGCCCCTCCCTGTCTCAGTGCGTGTTTTGTTTACTGTTTGGAATACTCTTTTCTTTGGGGGGGTTCGAACCGAATGAATGCTGAAGCTCTAACCCACCAGTCCCTTAGAGTCTGACTGTTTTGGAACACAGAGCCTTACAGAGGTAATTCAAGTTAAAGGTGGTCTTAACACCGGAGTCCTCATCTATCTGGTGTCATTGTGGGCAAGGAGGGGATGGCAGGGGTGCATGGACTCGGGTCGCCCGTGAAGTCACCAATGCTAAACCCCAGTCACCAAACCCAGACTTAGAGTTGTGAGTCTCCCTGAAACAGTCAACCAGGAACTGCCTGGTCAGTGCTTGTGAGGCCATCGGCCAGTCCTGCTGTGCTGAAGGGTAGGGGCCTTGAATTAACCAGCTCGCCTTTTCGTCTTGTACAACTTGCCTGCTCCCCTTCCTCTGTCTATAAAAGTATTTCATCTGTCCAGTTCCTCAGAGCTCCTTTCTGTCTGCTAGATGGGATATTGCCAATGATAGCTGACTTTTGCTCAGATACACACTTGAAATTTTTACTAAGCCTCGGTTTATGTTTTCACAGCAGCCATCTGCCAGCCAAGGAGTGAGGTCTCCGCAGCAGCCAACACTGCCAACACCTTGACCTTGGACTTCTGGCCTCCAGAACAGTGAGAAAATAAATTTCTGTTGTTTTAGCCTCTCAAGCTGCGGTTTCTGTCATGGCAGTCCTAGCAAACTAATACATGGAGGCCTTTATTTATTTTTCTATATGAGAAATTCACAAATAATTGCTGCTGGCCAAAGATTTAAGTGCATAGGTCTAGCCAGCCAATGTGATAGTCCCTTTTCATATGTCCTTTTCCTCCCTTCCCAAGACACCCCAGGTCAAGGGTGCGATGCCTTTTCTCTGCCTCTACTTTTTCTTTCTGTATATGCACATGTGTATTATCATACAAGCATGACTTGCTGACATGAATTTTTTTCTGCAACTTTCATTTTTTCAGTTAAGCTATAGACATTTTGCTCTGTCAGCAGAAAAGATCTTTCTCATTTTATATACAGCATTCCAAGTCTGTACTATACCACCATTTATTTCAAAGTTCTGATGTTGACTATTTCTGATGCTGCACTATTTCCAAATCTTCCCTTTCATGAGCATCTATATGATGTCATATTTCTGTATGGATCTGTTTCTAGAAATGGATTTATTTAGTCAAAGGGTCAGTGCGATTTACGTTGCTTTCGTTTTGAGTTTATTTAACTTTACACTAGGCAAAACCATGATGTAATATATATGTAGAAATTAATAAGAGAAAGACATCCACGTACCATGTCCCTCACCCTCCACCTCTCAACAGGCATCCCGATGGTGTTTTTTATGCACTCTTTTTCAAATACCTACACAATCAAAAATGAATATGCATTCCTTTTCTTCCTCTAGATTCTGTCACTTAATTTTTTCATGTAACATTCTATCCTGGAGGCCTTCCCACATTAGTATATAAAGGAGCCTCATCCTTTTCAAAGCTGCATGGTTTCCCTCTGCTTAGATGCATCATAATCTATTTAACTCGATTCCTATTAGGCTGATTTACTTAGTTTTTAATTTCGTGCTCTTCCAAACAAGACTGCAATTAATAGTTTACAATGTGTACACCTTAGATTTTGATGAATTGCTCCTGAAATCCTCTCTTGACCCCCTGGTCTGTCTTTCAAAATTGTGTTGATCTTTGAATGGCCTTCAGGCATCACTGTTGCACCCTCTCCTGCCCCCCAAGTGGATCACTCTTTCTGCTCTGCACACCCCATACCCCGTAGGGCTGGTCGCTGGCCCCAGGGCCCTTACTCTGTTGAATCACATACTTGATTTTCTCATTAGACTCAGTTCTTTGAGGGCAGAGGCTGGGTTGCAGGCAGCTCCACATTGTCAATACTCAGCGCAGGCTTGGCGTACAGTAGGTACTTAATAAATAACATGAGAAGCAGAAAGGAATTGGGCTGAAAGATACAGTCCTTCTGCTTTACCCGTCACCTGTATGCTGTCCCGAGGGGACACAGGTCAAAGAGGTACGATTCGTTACCCCACTCCCACTGCCCTGGCTGGGCCGTTCTCCGGCCTGTTGGTTGCCAGTGCTTCTTACAACAATCCTGGAAGAAAGCCAGCTGTTTGCTGTTCTGCCTTCGCAGTTAAGAACACACGGCCTTCAAAGGGCACCACCTCCATCGCTGAAAGCGGCAGCTTAAATTAGACCAGGGGAGAGGGCGTCTCATGAGAGGGGCCTACCTCGATCTCTTGGTAGGAGTTGTTGATCATGGCGATCAGCATGTTGAGCAGCACGACCACCATAGTGACGTTGTACACGCCGTAGAGAATGTAGCCAATGTTCTCGATGAACTTGTGGTCATACTTCAGCACCACCGAGATCACTTCAGACAAGCCAAAGATGGACCAGAATAGGGTTTTAAAGCTCTCTTCCACCCTGTAAGGAGACAGACAGTCGTTGAAGGCAGGTGGCAGCAGTGAACACGTCACACGGAGATACGCACCTTGTCCCTTGAACTGGAGCGGGGCTGGGGCTGGTCGGTGGTACCTGTTTTCTGAAATAGGGAGCTTCAGAAGATTTTAAAGGACTCTTACACACAACAAGCCCTTTCTTTGGCATCTGGTCCATTTATTGGGACTTTTGGCTGTGGTATCACTGTTTAGTTGGTAATTAATTTGACATTTAAAATTAAACCCCAGGGCCAATGTTTGTGCTTGTATGTCATTGGCCTCAGAAGGGACACGCTTCCTTCCATAGTCTCCTGAGTGTCTTCTCAGATGCCCTTGCCCCACGTGAGGCGGGGAGGGTGAGGTCGACTGATGGAGCTGGAAATCCTGGTGCCTGGCACTTTCTGGGCACTTGGCTCAGAGCAGTTCACTTAAGCCTCATGACCACTTCTGCAGCTGGTTTGCTTCTTACTTCCATTTCACAGATGGAAAACACTGATGCTTGGAGACTCATGTGCTTTTCCCGATGGCACCCGGCTGGCACGTTTGAAGTTTTCAAGAAGCACCCATTTCTCACCACTCTGCTTTGTCCCTTCTGGCTCTGGGTGGTGAGGCCAGGCATGTAGGTCAAGTCCTCAGAACTGGACTTGAATGATGAGGAATGAGCGTGGTGACTTGGATGTGTCCGTAGTCAAAGGTTCCAAGCAAATATAAGAATGAGATCGAAGCGCATCTTATGGTCTATACTTTGCGGCTCTGACCCCAGATCTGGTTTTCGTGACAGGGAACCCAGTCAGAAAGTTGGATTTTGGCTGGATGATTTCAATCATGCAGGTGTCTCTGATAACACTGGAATGGTTAAATGCTGTTCTTTTGGTTTGTAGGCCAGCTTTTGAGTACCACTATGAGAAAGCACTTGCCTTTTTGTCTTTAACATTTCAGATTTTCAACACTCACCCACAAAGGGTTAGGATTAGATAGGTCTCAAGAAAAAAAAAAGGAAGCATTTCTTAGGGTTGGTATTTATTTGACAAGATACAAAAATACTAGTTCTTGTCACTTTAGTGAAAAATCCAACTCTGGCTCGCGCGAATTTTCAGCTCTCTTGAGTGGGTGTGGGTGTCTGCGGGTGTGTGTGTTTCCTAGCCAGCTGTTTGGCGCCTTCCCTCTGCATCCCAGAGTCTGAAAACTGAAATCGAAATGGATCTAGGTTGTCAATGTTTGTTTTTGGTTTCTTTCAAAACTGTGAGATTGGACTATTCATTTCAGTTTAGCTGGAAGGAATGGGGTGGGGATATGGGAGTCTTGACTGGGTATCAAGCCATTACGTTAGGGCTCCAGCTCCTGATGGTATTCCAAGAAAGGGAAACACGTTTTCTTGTGTGAGATGCAGCACCCACTGCATGTGCCAGAGATACCACTCTCTGCGTGGGCATGAGTCGCTGCGGGCATTGTCTCCCACTCAGAAGCCAGCTTGTGGTTTTCACCTTCACGGAAGGAACTATGCAGACACAATTTGAAACCCCTGGAGGAGCCCCAAATCTGAAACTGCAAGGAGAAGGCAGGACAGTTTTCCCCTCCCAGTGGGAGCAGGTGAAAGGAGAAGACATAAGGGCAAACAGGATTATGATCTTACTATAAACAGCCTAAGAAATGGACAATCTATGTGACTGAGATGGATTTTACAGAAATTCATCTTCCCTTTTTCACCTTGGAAAACCCCCATAACCCTTTGGCTGATAGAAATGAAGCAATTATAGAATACATCCAGGGAAACCTTCTGAATTTTGATTAGGGGAAAATGGCCTAGAGTCAGCATGCTTTTTATCTTTCTTTCCTCATTTGCTTCTTGTTAGGAATTTTGCCACTAAGCTCTGTTTTATTCTTCGTGCCTTCATTCGGACATTCGAGGTCAGTACCTGCAGGAGGCAGAGCTGGCCCATTAAGCAGTCTGTGTTCCAGTAAAGGAACCCTTACAGTTCCCTAGCCCCATGCCTCAGCCTCTCCTCTAACCTGTGCTCCCCCCAATCCCGAGGCTTCGAATGCTCATCTGTTCGATTTGCTGCCTCACTTCCAGTCTTTTTTGCTACTTTACATCTGTTTCATTTCTATTCTATAGCTTAAGGATAAGCTTCTGGACTGGAATTTGGCCATGACCTCCAAGAGAGTGTAACTACAAGAGGCTCAGACTCACTGAGGTTGTCAAGATGAAAGTCACCTGCTTCAGGCCAAAGACCCCAGCACCTGATGGGCCAGGAGGGGTCTCAGCCAAACTATGTACTTTTTGAAGCATCTTTTAAGGATGAAAGGGAGGGAGGGGAGGTGGGAAGAAGGAAGGAAGAAAAACCCTTTATTTATTTTGGTTTTTCACCTTGTCCTTGGGTCTCAAATCCAGGTCCTTGGGCTTTACCTGGTCTGAACACCAGCTCATCAACTGTCTGCATCACGGGGTGCACACAAGCTAAGCATTTTTAACCGTCTCTTTCAAGCTCTTTAGGGGACGTCTATAGACCTTGAGGCTTCTGCCGCAAAATGAACTGTGGCAACAAAGACCTGCTCTAAAGAAAAGCTAGGTCCATTGGTTTCACTGGTTCGAATTATCCAAAATGGTGAGATTCACCACTGGGGTCTCTTGAGTTTTTTGTTTTCACCGTCCCCTCCTGACATGGTCATTCAGTGGACTCACTGTTCACAGACTGATCTTGTTGTTGCCGGGCTTTCCCAGTATGCACCAGAGGGGCTGAGTTAGGCCCAGTTAGCTAGACTAAGTGATAAGCAATATAATATCTTATCCATCGTTCAGACCATATAACTAAATACATTCTGAGCGGAACTGAAGAATTTCATGTTTAAAAATTACAGAATCAAAAAACTAGAATAAAATACTGGTATTTATATAATCTTGATCGAAGGTTGAAAAATTACAAAGGGAAAGACTGAGAAATCTGTCCACATAAAACTTTACTTCTATATATCAAAAACATAAGTAAAAATATAAGACAAAAGACTGAGGAAAGAATTTGAATTTGCAACACACACTAGAGATAACAGGTGATGTTTTTCTTACATAAAGAGCTCCTACAGCCAAAATGAAAGAGCTAGACATCTTAGTAGAAAGAAAAATTGGAGGAATAAATACTTTCATATAAGCTGGATGCTTTTCATGGTGAGAAGAGCTCCGTAATTAACTCATATGCCTTACTAGTGACATCATCTGGTTTTAGATGTACCAGGAAATAGATGAGACTTGTCCTCACTGCCCTAAGTAGGAAAAAGACCTGTGTTACCTTGAACTTGGAGACCTATGATAATATATTCTCAGAGAGAAGGCTGGCCTTGGGCAGGAGTCAATAGTGTGTTACTAACCCCAATGTCTCAGGAGGCTCTGATGCTCTCTGAGCCACATCTTAATGATCACCTGTAATTTTCAGGAGCTACGGGACCTGAGCATGGGGCAGAAAGGCAGTCACCATGGATGTCTGGGAATGTCTTTCAGAAGACAGTGTTGACTAAGTTGCTATTCACCATGAAACCACTTGTCCCACAAAAGCAGGTGGACTGAAGGCTAAACTTGAGATTCTTTATTGGTAGGAGTGACAGCTATGGCACCACCCTCCTCCTACTCACTCTGTCTCTGTAGAGTCTGCCACAGACTCCTTCATTGAGTCAATCACAGAAAACATCCCAGAGATAGCTGGAGTGGGGAGAAGAGCAAAGGTTCAAATCCCAGCTCCACCATGTACTGGCTGTGTGAGCCTGGACACGATAGGAAATCTGTTTGAGTCTCAGTTGATTCATCTCTGAAATGGAGATAATGGTGTCTTATCATTTAGTGGCAGTGAAAATTAAATGAGCAGCTCCCATGAAGTCTCTAGTAAGAGCCCACTCAATGGTAGCTATCTATTGCTTTGATTCATTTGTTAATCTAGTAACTATTTGCTGAACTCCAGCTGTGTGCCAGGCTGAGGATAAACTGGTCCCAGAACCTGGTTCCATCCTTGAGGAGGTGGCAGTCAAAAGCAAGACCAATGGGATCGGAGAACGCTGCAGTCAAGGATGCTCTTGGACCCACCTGAGGCAGGAACGCATGCAGCCCCAGCGGCTCTCAGGTGTTTTCCTCACCAGGCTGAACGAAGCTAATAATTTAGCTACCTATTGACTTTCTGAACAAGCCCCATTTTCCTTCCTATCTGCAAAGATGATCACACAACCTTGATTTCATGCAAATCCTCTGATTTCTCCAGCCCAGTCTGCCTTTTAACATTTGACTCTCTTGCAGTGGAAGGGACTGAAAGGTAGTCAATAGTCTACCCTGCCAACCCCCCAGCAGAACTGCTCCTACTGAAGTGCCCCTGGAAATGCCTGCACTGGTGGAGATGTTGAATAGGCCTTGATTCCATCTTACAGGCGGAGCTCTGTGTGGGCAGGTTGAGGCTGATTTGTCATGCAGAAAGCCGGGGACGAGGTAATCAGTTCTCTACCAGGTCTGTCTCGCCTGGATAATAGGATGCTAATAACAGGTTGCCTGGAGAAGCATTTGTGTATGGGCCTCAGAGCACACACTGATCAACAAGAAGAGGATTTGGGGCGATTGTTAGGAAAATTGCTGCTGCTTCAGAATGCCACGCTGCCCTCCCCTCAGCGTCAAGGAGCTCTGTCCCCCACCCCCACCCCCAAACAATGCGGTTCCACCCAAATCTGCACAGAGCAGGCTGAAATTAAGCAGGAGGATCAGCACCCTCCAGGCTGTTTGTCAAGTTCTGAAGCCAGGAACTAGTGCTGCACTGGATTCTGCTGAGGCAGACACAGCACTCACCTGCCATCCGAGCTGTGAGCTGTGGGGTAGAAGAAGGTGCTTGGAACACAGAGACCCCACCAGAGGGCTGGATTCTGCCTGTGCCTACATCTGGAGGCCTGGAGCAGTAAGGCCAGGCTCGAAGGTCTGGGGAGACAGCCGAAGGCCTGAGCCAGTCTGAACCTCACCCCTCCCTGTCCTGTTAGCTTGTGTCCTCTGAGTCACTTCTTGGTTTGTCTTGAGTTTGATGTAGACAGTTAGAAGTAGAGGAGTCTGGCCACAGAATTCGTGCCAAGGAGCTGGGATGTACAGAGCCAGATCCATTTATCCTGAGGGTCCAACTCTATTCCCTGTAGCCTGCATACTCCTTGAGGGCAGAGCTGTGCTTTCTTCACACCTAGTACAGAACCTGGCACACTAAAGGCACTTGATAAATTTAATATCGGTTGAATGAATAAATGAGTGAACGAACGAATGAATGAATGTGTCCCTGGTGCGCATTTGACGTCTGGGTTCCTGACCCCTTCAGTGGGAAGGTAGGATTTGGTGACAGAGTGCAGGTTCTGAAGTCAGGCCAACCTGGGTTCAACCTGGGCCAAACAGCTATAGCCTTTCTGTGCCTCTTTTTGTCTACCTGTAAAATGGGCAAACAAGAGTCTCGACTTCACAGGATTGTCATGAGGATTAAAGGAGTTCAGAGAAGGTTTGTGAAGTACCTAAAATACTGCCTGGCACATGACTAGTGTTCAGTCGGGGCTGCCAATTTTGTTTCCTTCTGAACTGAAACAGGCTCCAGTATCTGGCTTCCTACAGTCAAATCTCAGACTTTGCCTTCAGCGCTGCTGGGGATGGGTCCTGGGGAAGGTCGAAGCCCCCATCTTTTCCCTGAATCACCTGGGACCTTGCCCTCCTCCTCCTCCTATTCATACTCTTTCGGGCTCCCTCCCAAACCCCTTTAGGGCCTTCCTAATGTCAAAACCCAAAAATCTGCTCCTTCCCTCGCGCTCCCACATTCAGTCAGTCCCTACGTCCCATCTACCACACCAGTCCTCACTCTCTGCCCCCAGCACCACCAATGCGGGCAGAATGGATCCTCCTCGCTCTCTGCCCCCAACACCACCAATGCGGGCAGAATGGATCCTCTCACTTGATTTCCTGTCTTAGGGGCTAGTGGGTCTAGCTCAGATCCCTCCCTTCCTTTCTTCCTCCCTTCCCTCCCTCCTCCCTTCCCTCCTTCCTCCCTTCCCTCCTCCCTTCCCTCCTTCCTCCACCCCCCCAACCCTACTGAAGAAAGGCTGCACCCTAACATGATGTAGGTTAACAGTGTGCATCACTGTGAATCCGGTCTCCTAATTCCCCCTGTGGTGTGACCAGGGAGCCCACTCCCTGAGGCCTCCCCTTTCCCTCCTTGAGTTTTCTTTTTTTTTTTGCTCTGCTTTGTTTCTGCCTTATCATGTTCATCTCTGAGGCCTGCTGCTGGGGCTGCTGCTGGAGCTTCTTTCATCGCCCTGGGTTCAGGGTACCACCCACCCTCCTTTTGTTTTCCTTAGCAGATTGACTTTATTTTATCAGGAGACATGGAAGCATCAAAATAAATCAGTACCTGGGTGACGATGAAGTTGCTTTTCCATCCCTTGAGAAAAATGCCCTGCTCCTTTGTGCCTCCTAGTCAGCCTCCCAGCCCCTGTGCAGGGCCGCCCACTCCAGGAAGCCTTCCCGACCCTGCCAGGCAGAGCTCAGTGCTTCTTCCTCACTGCGTAGCCCAAGCCCCCTTTGACTCTGATCCCGTGGTGCCATAGCTCATGCATTGGCTTTGTTTCTGCTTTTAATCATGAGTTTATGAATTCTTTGGGGACAGGAGGATTGTTTTATTAATCTCTACGACCCCAGGGCCAAACATAGAACTTGGCATGGAGTAGCTGATCCGTAATGCTTGCCAAATGAATGAGCACACTTTGGAATAGACTTGCCTCACCGGGGAGACAATCATAGGCTGCATATTTAGAGATGAGACCTGTAGAACCATCAGATTCTTAATCATAATCGCAATCTGAATTTAGCACGTTACGCTTTAGAATTTAGTGTCACAGGAAAGTGACCTAATTTTTCAAGAGACTCAGCTTCTACCTCAGAGAAGGGGGCCTGGAGTGGGCATGGGAGAGGGTCCCATGTTGGGAATTTTAGGTCACAAGGTGAAGGATGGCTAGGAGTCCTGCAAATCTGGATGCAAGTTTTCTTAACTCCGTGATGAGGGGAAAGCCTAGTATCTCTGAGCCTCATTTTCCTGTTAGTAGCATTGTTCTACCCCACTGTTGTTTGGACTGAGTGAGGGAGGAGGTCAGGGTTTGTCACGAGTCGTTCAACAGCAGAGTTGTGCCAGGGTCCTGGGAGGGTGGGCCTCATGCAGGCAGGGTCGTTAGGGGCCTCCCCTTAAGCCCAGTGACCCTCTAGCTTCACTGAAAGGGGGATTTGGCTCCTCTGTGATTCCACCAAACTGGGAAGAGCAAAATTGGTGCCTCCTGCCTCTGTGAGGCACACGAATCTCTTTTTATGGAGCACGGACATTTTCCATAACTGTCATGGAAAACAGAAGCTTCTAATTTTGCTTAGCACTGTTGAAGTTCTTCCATTAAAATGATTTCTGGGGAGACAGAACAACCTTAGGGGAGGTATTATTTTTGATTAGTAAAATCTCAACCCAAAGTTAAGCTATGGAGCCCACTCCATCACTACTTCTATAAAAGGATTGCAGTCATCTTGTGAGAGACAGGCCCATATTTAGTCAAATTAAGTGGGGGAGGCCAGGATCACCTGCAGGGAAGGCCCCTCCTGAGTGGCGTTAAGAGCCCCTCACTTTCCTGCTCTGTGTCACCCTTTGGCCCCCAGCACTTCCCCTTCTCTGTGACTGTCCTGACCAGAGTCAGGGAGGGACACTGTGGAAGTGTTCTCACCCAGCCCTTCTCCCTCAGTGGGTCAAGACATTCTTGTCTCTCTTCTGGCAACAGTGTAACTAGAGTGTGGGAGCCCCCAGCTTTGTCCACCATCTCAAAGCACTAAGTCTTTGATTTACAAAACATGTGCATTCCTGCAAAGTTGGTTACAAAACAAACCTCCAACAAGCAAGTCCTTTTGTCTGCTGACTCCCACGTTCAAATCAATGATACGTTTCCAAGAACATTTCTAAAGGCTGAAATGGAGAATTTTCTTTAAAACATCCTCAGGCACGTTCATCTGCACTTCCTCACCTCCATCTTGGGACACTGATTTTGGACACAGCAAACTCATCTGAGCACCTTCTCCTCCTCTCCTTTGATCACCTGCAGTTTCTAATAGAAGGGGTTTGGCTCCTGATAAGCTGTAAAACAGCCCAGACCTTATAGAGAACTGTTCTGAAGTGGAAAGAGGTTGATAAGTTGGGAACAGCTCAAAGGATGATTCCAGAACTTGAAATCTGGTTAGTTATTCTGCCTTGTGCTTATAAACTGATTCCCCCGCTGGACACTCTACACACACATACACACACACTCACCTCACCTTCCACCTCCCTGCCTGCCTGCCTGGGGCCTGAGATTCTACCAATGAGACACTCACTTGTGTTAAGCTCTCTTTTTCTGTTCTTTTCTAGGAAATGCCCATCTGAGTCACCATGAAGTTGGACCCCATCAGCATTTCTCACCTTAGATTACTTGCATCAACCCTCTAGGGGGCGGGAACTTCCAGCTTCAGTTATCTCCTCAGGTAATTCTGGTGTGATTTGAGAACCACCGATCTCAACTGACTGCTCAGACCGTGTGCTTGTACAGGTCTTGGGCAGAATTAGTTCAATCTGTCTATTGACTTCTAACCCCCTCACAGAGGTCGGCTGGATGAAGGAGTGGGAATCTGAGGGTGGGGAGGGAGGAGCTGGAACACACCTGGGGGTAGGACAGGGCTTGACTGCGGTTTGGAGGGTCTGTGGTTGGTCCAGAAACCTTTGTTCTTTTCTTTCCTTTGGTCCTAGGATGTCTACCCCTCCCAATGGGGCAGTACTGTAACCTGGGGGGACTCAGGTGCGACTGGACCACGCCCCTCGGAAGAGCAGTGCTCTTCCCGATTCTCATGGCTGACTTTCAAAGCAGACTCCTGGACCTCCTTTAAGAACCCAAGCTGTTCTTGAGCATGGCAGTGTGTCGGGGGGAACTCAGAGGTGGGGGTCCCTGCACCGTGTTCCAGCCCCCATTTCCCTTCCGTACTAGTGAATTTCCTGACTGTAGAAACAGATGTGAGGTGCCATCTTACCCTTTAGGTTCAAAATTGCACAAGAGAAGGCCCGTGTATCTGGGCCAAGGAGAAGCTCCGAGCTGGGCGTGAGCTGTTGGGAAGCCAGTGTTCCCCTGAGAAGGGTCATTTGACTATTAATAGTCTAGCTGGACCGCCTAAGAGTTCTGAGTCCTCTAAAGCATAAGTCTCATTTATCCTAAGGTGGCTTTTGCTTCTCAAAGACAATCTCTTAGGGGTAACACAGCCCAGAGAGCAATCAAAAGGTTAAAGATGACATGTACAGAAATCCATTCTTTCCTCTCCACTTGGCTGCTCTATTGATTGTTATCTTGGTCACTCAGATGCATGTCCCATCTTAGGAGCTGCCCAGGCAGTAAATATCTTGCCCTTTCTTTACCTGCTGTGATGCCTTTTTTCCCTTCCCCTTCCTGGAGGTTCTGGGTCCCCTTTGGTTGGGTTCCTCACCTCTAGAAAGTCTCCATTCAGGTCCCAGAACATGGGAAATGCCTATTGCTTTGCCCCGTCTCCTGCTTTCACTTTTCCCCATGACTTTTCCTGATCCCAAAGATCAGGATTAGCTGTGCAGCATCTAGCTGAGAATTGCGGCCAGCTCAGCCCTGTTCTTGAATCATGACTCTGTCACATTTCATGGTTCATAGCACTGACCTGAGGATGGTAGGCCCGTCACACAGGCTCCCTGTGAAGGAAAGGAAGAAGGATCGCGTTGGATTCCTCAGGCAGAGAGGAGATAGATATGTCCACAGTCGGAGTCTGTCTCTTGCTTTACCTCTGGCTTGTTTTTTGTGAGCAAAGGTGTGTACAGGGCATGGTGCTAGGCTGGAAGCACTGCGGGGGCTATGAGCCTTTGCTTAGTGAGTGACATCTTGACCGCTGCTCAGGAAGCCAGACAGCCCACGCCGCGTGGATGCCATGAGCATGGAGACTAGCAGATGTGGGGCAAATTTTCTTTTGGGCGATTCAAGCTTATTTCGTTCCTTCAACAGTTAGTCAGAGTTAGAGTAGAGTATCAGAGCTAGAGAAAGCGGTCCAGCTGGATCAGTCGTGTGCTTGACCTGACCTGGCGGAGAATCTATAAGCCAGGCCACTGCCCAAAGGGGTCCTATGGAGCCATGTTTCTGTGGCTTATCCTCTCTCCGACCTTCTTCGTCATCTGTTACTGTCACCACCATTCTTTGAAGGCTTATTAAATGCCACTGTGTTCCATCCTATTTCTTCCTATTGATCTTACAATAATCTTGTGAAGGTGGTCATCTCAGTGTTCTTACTTCGAGCCAGGGAAATGGAGGCCCTGGGGGTTATAACAGCCCTGGCCCAAGGTCACACAGACTGACACCTGGTCTGACTGAGTGGGGTGCTGCGGGCAGACGGGCAGAGCCAGATACCTCGTAGGTGCATTTCTCACACTGGCCCAGGAGACGGGGACACCTGCTGTCTGTGCTCACAACTCGGCCTCAGAGAGAAACAGCCTCTGTGGTTATGCAGCACCAGGACCCCACCCTTCCCGGTAGTTCCCCTCGGGCAGGGAGCTCTGTCTTGGGGTCTCAGCTGAGGGGCGCGGGCTCATGGCACATGGTCTGGGTTCTTAGAGACAAGTGTCTTCCCTCCACGGGCAGTGGCTCTGGGAGGAGGCGAGGCCCTGCCGGGTGAGAACCTCAGGGAGCCTCGGTGGCAGATGCTCAGTCATTTTCACGACTGAAAAACAAAGTCCAGGCTACTCTTCAGGTTCCTGGGGACAAGTGTCAGGACTTGCTTAGCCCTGCTGGTCCCAGCTGCTGTGCTTGTGGCTGGAGATCTGATTGTCTTCTCCTCTCAATTCTGGGCTGAGCTTGAAGCGGGCAGGGAGCAGTGAAGGGCTGGGAGCAGTGAAGGGCTGGGTGGGTGGGGCAGGACCAGGCTGGACGTCCCTGTGTGCTGCTGGCACTTTACCTAATGACCCCAGGTACTCATGAGCGTATTCACAGACAAGGTGGGATCAGTTCCCCCTTACAGGCGAGGACATAGGGGACTGGATAATTCACCATCAGACAGGGCTTAAGGTCACCAGCCAGTAAATGCTTGTGTCCAGAGCATACTCAGATCACCAGATTCTTCCACCAGGCTGTTGCTCAGGGCTGCTGGTGGTGCCCTCCAGGAGTGTGTCTGGCATCCATACAGAGAGGTGGAGCTTCCTGGAGTCTGATGCATTGTCATGGGTGGGGGAGGCTGTGCCACTGTTTTGCCTGCCTGAGCAGCTGCTTCCTGACTCCATGTCCATTGACTTGACACTGTGTCCATCACGCCTGCACCACACGCCCCTTGCTTCCTCGCCTGGGGCTTCCTGCTGTCGCACAGGCAGTGATGGCACAAGGGGTCCATGCACAGCGCAGACTCACCCATTAGGCCTGGAGGTGGCTGCATGGGTGTGGCTTCTCCAGGGCTGAGCCTGGAAGGGTGGGGAGCTAAAGTCTGGAATGGATGTGACTAGTAAAAGGAAAGAGGAAAAGGACTAGATAGGAAAGATCGGGCTGATGATTCTCTCTTTTTCATCCTGATGGGCTATTTTGAGATGTGGCGTTTACATAGTCTCCCGGGAGAAGTGGGTCATGAGCAGGTGTATGTTCTGGCAGCCACGTCCACAGCCTGTATCTGTCCTGCCTCCTCCCACACCTCCCTTTCCTGCATCCTTCAGTCTCAGATTACTTGGAGTGCAACTCCCTTGCTCCAGGGAAGTGCTGGCCTGCAAGCCTTGCCCAGCTTTGTTTTCTAGGTAACACAGGCTCCTTCTATTGCTGCTGCTGCTTTTCGTTTATTGCAGTTTTTCTGTGTGGCAGCTATGCAGGCCACTGAGTCTTCAGACTATCCCTATCAAGCGTGATCCTCATTTTAAAGATAAGGAAACTAAGGCTCAGAGAACTTAAGGACATGCTTGTGGCCACATAGCATGTAAGTGACAAAGTGAGACTGTAACTTAGCTCTACTTCTTTTCCAAATCCATAACCACTCTTGAATGAAGTTGACTTTACCCTTTAGAAATATTAAGGAGACGCACTCTAGTGGAGCAACAGTTAGTGCTTCTGCCTCTGGCCAAGAGCACACACAGTTCACATATCCCGAGGACCCGGTTTCACATCCCACAGTCGCAGGGAACAATTAAGATGAACAACTAGATAAAAATAAATAAATCTGGCTGCCTAAAACAAAATAGAAGAAGAAAGGAAAAGAAAAAAAACATCAAGGAGACCCAGGTCTCTGAGAGACTCAGAGACTCTCCAGAGCCGGGGAGGCCCAGGGAACCCCCCGGGGCAGAGCCCCAGATACTCACGTTGTAAACGCTGAGTTGTACTTTGCACCTCGGTAATAGGAGTACAGATTGAACATTCCAATCATGAAGGCCACAAACACCATGATGAAAATGACCATGAACTTGAAGATGTCCTTGACAGTTCTCCCCAGGGAGATCTGCAGGGGCCCGAAGCTCTCGTTGGCTGGCAGGATGTAGGCGATGCGCGAGAAGCTCAGCACGACGGCTATCGCGTACAGCCCTTCCGATATGATCTGGGGGTCTGAAGGCCACCACTTGTCCCTGGCTGGAAGAAAATGGTCTGGTCATTCATGGAGGCATAGGGTCCGCTCTGGAAGAAAACCTGTGAGGCGCTTTTAGGGGTCTCTAATGTCATCACTTGTCATTCCTGCTCTTGAAGTGAATCCCAATACACTAAAGGTACCTCCCTCCTCCTGGAACGTGCCGGCCTGCGTGCTGGGCTGGGTCTTCTCTCACTACACTGTCTGCTGCTTTCCTAAGCATCCTTGCATCTCTGCGAAGTGTCATCTCTTTCAAGAAACCTCTGTGAACCCCACAGGTGGGGGCCGCCTCCCCATACCCCTCTCTTCTCCCAGAGTATCCTGCGCACCCCTCTGTCAGGGTCCTTACCACACCGCCTGAGAGCAAGTCTTCCTGGCTGAGCATATGAGCGGGGCTCTCCCATTCACCAGGAGGTGGGGGAGCGACCTGGAGTCCGACAGACCTGATGTTGAAAGTGGTTTTTCTCCTCACTGATTATAGGACTTTGCAAGTCAACTCACTTTTTCTGAGCTCCATTTCCCCATCTTTACATTGTGGGTTATATTGTCAAACCTCACAGAGCTGTGGTGAGGAAGAAATGACATCTTCTCTGTAAAGTGCTTACGCAGAGCCTGGACACAGCAGGTGCTGATAAACCTTTGTTAAATGCCTGAATGAGATGCTCCCTGGTGGTCTAGCAGATCAGTCCACTGTTTCTGGTGGGTGCAGTCCACATACTTCCCAAGGACTTGGATTCGAGTCCCAGGGCTGAGGGGAAACCACCAAGATGGACAACTAAATGGAATAAATCAAACACTTTCTCCTCTCTCTTCTGGCCTGCCTCTGCTCTCCTTCATTCCTTCCTGCACCTTTCTTTAAAAAAACCATGAAATCCCCACCACAAGATTAGAAGAGCCACAAACTAAAACAAATGAGCTCACATGGGGACCAGGAGTCTGAAGGCTCTTGCCTGAGAAAGCTCCTGGTGTTCATTCTTCACTCAGCATGTGTCTGGGTGAGCTGCTCCCTGACTGAGCTAAGGTCCTCAGAGTGATGACCTGTCATCCAGGGTTTCCATGACAGCCCTGATTTGGATGGGGGGTATTCCTATAGCAGAGAAAACTGCCAGGTGTCCAGTCACAGTTGGAATGGCACAAGAAGCAGCACTCATCACTAATAAGCTGCCTACTATGTGTCAGGACGTGGAGTGACTCTCAAGTATGGGGAGCATCATTTTCTTGGGGAAGTGACTGAGGGCATCTCTAGCGGTTACAGCTGGTAAGATGGTAACATCTGCAGTGCTGCAGAGTCACACCATGACAATTGCCCTGTGGAAAAACCCAATAACGTCCCTGTTGAGAAATACTAAGTGAAACTTAAATTGAGAAACATTTTGAGAAACCTAAATTAGCCCTTACACTTACATTAGCTGTAATTTTCACCACAGTCCTGTAGAGTAGATACTATTATTACCATTTTAAAGATTGGATTTAGGGTATGGGGTCCTTTTCAGAGTCAGGTAAATGCAAACAGCAAGGATATTACAGAGCAATTCTTGGCACCCCAAGGGAGAAAGAAGAGGATGCATTTTGTGCTTTATTTTCAAATCTGGATTCTATTAAAGAATTATAATAATAAAGAGCAGTAAGAAACCTTTGGTAAGGGAAGCCAAGCCTGTTTGCCACGAAGTCTCACAGAGTACATTATCAATTACAGTTGGAAATATAATAAAATTATGGACTTTGTTCTCATCAAGGTAATAACTCAGAGGGCGATGAAAGACAAGGAGAACAAATTATATTTTCCAATACATCTATTGCCTTCTATGAATAAAAACACATGAATTACATGAAACAGGACTTGTCTTCTTCAGACACTCAAAAGGGATTTCTTTATTCTGTTTCCTATAATTTACCATCTTGAACCTCAGCTGTAGTAATTAAAGCTACCTCTAAAATCTGTTAAGATAGCTGTCATCAGACTCTGGTTAACCAGGACAGGGCTTTTAGTGAAAAATATTCTACTAGGCATGGCTTTTACAGGTTATGATGCAAACTGATGACAAATGTCAGCAAACAGCACTGCGATGATCCAGACAAAGAGATTTGCTTCTCTGCAGGGCTTTTTTTCCATAACAAAAAAATGCTCTATCACAACCTGAAAAAATTGGGATTGGCTTATTTGGTGTTAGAGGTTGGAAGGGGCCGCCATCTGGAAAACCACAAGAGGGCGCTCTTTCCCCACAAGTGGAGCACCAGGGCCCACTGCGTCTCTAAAGGATTTCCAAGGGTGCCGGGTGACCCACAAAACCAAGGGCAATAACGAACCATGTTTTGGGATGCGTGAGACCTTAATATAATCCATAAAAGAAACAAGTCACAGGTAGCCAGTCCTGCAGCCTGAATCGTGGCAATAAAAGTAGTATTGAACATAGTATTAAGATTCTCTCATCTTTCCTTTTTCTTTCTGTCCTCTGGCTCCTGGGACCATACACTTGTTATGACCCGCAGAGGTACACCTGGTTTTGTTTATTTATTATCTTTCCTCGATGGACTGTTAGTCGCACACACGGGAAGATACATTCACTTTGTTCTGGAACAGTCTGAATTTGCTACGCCCACACATGAAGAGTGGATGATTTTCAACACAACTCATCTCTCAATGAGGGTTTCCCAGTCACATCGACATGCATCATAATGTGTGTGATATAATCGACACTGAATATTGGCAGCAAGTGAATTTCTGGGTCTCTCTGACTCCAAAGTCTGGGAACGCAGCCGCTGTGCCATTCTCCGTGGGTTTCCAGTTCACGCTGGGGCAGGGCCCCTCCAAAGGCAACAAGGTGCTGCTGTATGTCTGGAAACATTGTGAGCCTTGCCATGAAAACCGGTTTCTACACCCATAAAATGGGGACAAAAACTGTAGTGAACATTGGAACAAGAAAGTGAAATGTGATGACTATAATACAGTGAAAAATTAAAATGAAAATATTCAGGTTACCAAAAAGCCTGGTGGCAGCTGAAGTGAGGAGTTTAGAGCTCCCTGCACCAGCCCAGCGCGTCACACCTCAACTTCTGGCTACTGATAACCAGGCATCTGTCTGCCACCCAAAAACTAGCTAAAGTTAGCTGAAAAATGACCATAAAAGCTGCATCGATTTCCAGAGTCAGCTGCATGGGCCTCTGTGACGCTACGCACACGAGCCACCTACGCCAGCATCTTTGGGACCTTTTGCTGAGACTCAGGCTGGAGACTTCCCGTGGTAGGTCGCGCACTCCAGGCTCGTTATCCTGTGTCTCTGAGATCACACCCTGGATGGCTGAAGGAGCTTGCTTCTGGTGTCTTCAGAAGCGTGTCTTACCGCCATGATTGCCACAGACACACATTTTTACCTGTGACTGTGTATGTCGTGTGATGGGTGGATAAACCGCGCATTCGAAAGATAACATCACTTGGAATTACTGATCGCAACACAAACAGAAACGACAATCCCCAAACCTAAACCTTTTTGCAGGGCTACTGTAAAGACTGCCGTTTGCGGCGTGAAATGTCTACAGAGGTGCACCCTGCTGGAGGAGTGGTTTGGTCTGCCACTTCTGGCCGAGTGTAGCCCTCACACACCCCAAGCACCTAGGTTTCAGTCCTGGGTCTGGGGTGGTGGGCTGGGAGGCGCCCAGATGAGCAATTAAATGAAGTGTTTCCTCCTCCCTCTTCCTGCCTGCACCTTTCCTTTAAAAAAAAAAACCAACCCTGTACTCAGAGGAACCTAACGAGTCCTCTCAGTGAATGCGGTAACTCTTTATAATTCCTAAAACTTCAATCTCCTACCTTACAGTGTAGGGCTTTGTGGTTCCAAAGAATTACCTTATTCCCAACACTCTATCTTGCCACAAGAGAAAGCGTAAAACAGGGCTTATCTTTGCACAAAACACAAGGATCCAATATACAAAGAAAACTGCATTATATAAATATAGCCCCTTAGTGCTCCTGGGTCCACAGAAGAAACACGGTATTTCTTTAAAAGAAGGAGAAACTCCCACAGAAACATTCTAAGAGCCTTCCCCAAGCAAGCCATCTTTCTTAACATAAAAAGAAGCCTTGTTTTTAATAGTTGCTAATTTCCTGTCCTAGTCAGCTAGTTGTCCTGTGAAGACCAGGCCTTTCTGGTGGGGGGCTGGTCTCAGGGAGGAGGTTGGTTCGAGGCAACGGGAGTCGAATAATTACGGCGCGCGCGTGCACGCAGCGCCACATGGAAGGGCCACGTGGAGGGTCACGTGGAAGCGCCACGTGAAAGCGCGCCTCGACTCACCGTAGGTGAAGTAGGCTACTTCCGGCGGAAGTGAGGCGTTGCGCAGCGTGTCGTCCTGCACATGCTGGTCCACGTACAGCTGGGCGTCGCTGGCCTTCAGGAAGGCCATGAGCCGCGCCGTGAAGGAGGCCACGAAGATGGACAGCATCCCGAAGTCCAGCAGGTTCCACAGGTGCAGCACGTACTCCCGCGGCCCCTCCTCCCAGATCTCCTTGCACTCGGACCAGATCATCCCTGCGTGAGAGGGGCAAGGTCAGCCTCCCTGTCAGGTGGGCAGCGTGCGGCCGGGGGGAGGGGCGTGCAGAGCGGCGCGTTGCCAACCCGAGTCCTGAGACGCAGGGGTGTCAGCCGTGTGGGCGGGAGGGGGTGTTGGGGGCGGTGGAGAGGAAATGGCGCGGCAGGGTCGCGGCGAAGACGAGGGACGGGGGCGTGGGGCGGGGTCTCCGGGGAACCCCTGGTTCTAACGGCAACACGAGGAACCGAGCGCCAGGTACAGGGAACGGCCTGCCGAGTGCCCCACATTGCGACTTCGAACCCAGTTGTCTAACTCCCAGAGTAATTTCTTTTTCCTCTGCGTTTCTGCCTGTCCCGTGGCGCATTCGTTTCTTTACTTGCACAACGACCTGGGTTTTCAAGACCTGTGCCCTCGTTGTTCCCAGTAAACCACGTCGAGGCATGTGAGCAGAATGTGCCTGGCGGTGCTGAGCCAGCCTTGCCAGGCGGCCTGGTCACGCGTTTTCGCTGGTGTGTCTGACTCTGCCTGTACCATCCAGTGTGCTGGCCACTACCTGTGGCTCCTTAGCGCTTGAAATGTGGCGCTGGCTCGAGTGGTGCGGTGACAGTCTAATAGGCACACTCGATTTTTTTTTTTTAAGGAAAGGTGCAGGCAGAAATAAAGGGGAGCAGGCAAACAGGCAGGTAGAAAGAGGAGGAAGAAGCATTTTATTTTATTTAGTTATTCACATTGTTTCCCCCTGGACCGGGAACTGGAACTCGGGTATGTGGCCTGCGCTCCTTTGGAGGTGACTGATCCAACTGCTACTCCACCAGGGCGCGCCTGTACAATAGATTTTAAAGAGCGAATGCAATAGATGTTAATTCTCACATTGTTTTTTAAAATAGGAATCTCATGTTGAAGTGATTTTCAGTGTATTGGTTTAGATAAAATATATAGTAATTTCACCTATTTCATTTTATAATTGAGTTCTGAAAACTTTCAGTATATGACTTAGATGGTGGTTTGTGCTGTATTTCTTTTGAATAATGCTCTTCCCTGTTCATGAAAATCTTTTGGCTTGGACTGTTAAAAGTTAACTCTTCAGTAATGTTTTGAGCACTTATATGGGCTAGCGGCTGTTCTGTCTGTACGTATTAATTCCCTTTAATATTTGCAACACCTCTGTGAAGCGCCTCCTGTGATGACCTCCGCTTCTCAGCTAGTGTTTCACTAGCTGCTGAGAGTTAGAAGATATTGGGCTAAGTAAGGCAGGAGATCTGGAATTTGAATGCAGAAGGTCTGCCCCTAGAGTTCTTGCTCATGATCACTGTTCTCTCCAGGGAATAAAATTGGATTAAAAAACAGATAATGTATAGAAGAGACTTGAACGTTTTATAAATAACATCTGAGAGTCTTGGAGCTGTTCAAACCTGGGAGAGATTTAATGCAGACACAGCCCATCTTGCGTTATACCTGCTGTAATTAGTCTGTGTGCTTAGGGAGTTAATGTGGTAAAAGATCACTGGTTAGTGAAACAGTTCTAACTCACTAACCACAATCTCCCCAGAGTTAACTCTGATAGGCTGGCTCCCTTGGCACCCACTTCTCCAGTGCATCAGACACTGTGGCCTGCTTTCCTTGGGTGCCTCCTGCTCCTCCTCAGCTTTGTTGCTCCTCTTCCTGTGCCCATCCCTGAAAGGAGCTGTTTCCATTCGTCTCCGTCATTCTCAGTCTTCCCTCTGTCCTTGAGTAAGTACCCCTGCCCTTGAAACTTTGTCCTTCATTTCCTTGCAAAATCCTTAGCATATTCTAAGTTGAATAACTTTTTTATTTTTTTCAGAGCTTCAGCGCTGCATTCCCACCACACAGAGAGGCTTCTTTAAGTGCCCTGCCCACGCCACAAAGACCACAAAGCACAAACTGCGGCCCCAGCTCGCCCATCCCACAGTCCCATCAGTGCAGCGTGCTCCTTCTTTTATACCCCTTGTTCCTTGGGCAGTCATTGTGGATCATCATGGTTCTGCAGATGCTCCTCTCGGATCCCCCCAACTTCTCAGTTTTCAACTCCAACCTCTTACCTCCTAAAGTTCAGGTCAGATCATGGTCACTCCCCACTGAATTGTGTTCCTCATAATCCCAAGATAAAGTCCAAATTCCAAAGCTAGGCTGGCAAAACCATTTCATGGTCTCCTCTTTCCATGAATTCTATATTCCAGCGGAGAGGGCTGCCATGCTATCCCCCCATAGTTCCACCTCAACCATTTTGCTTGTATTCCCTTTTCTGTTTCCTCCAGACCTCCAGCCTAAGCATATTCATTCATGCCCACATGACACAGTGGCCTCAGCTGCCTAAATGCCTGGAGTGAAGGATGATTCCAGGAGCAAATAGTCATGGGGCTTTGCCCTGGCTGGAGCATGGCCAGCTTGGTCTCAGGCCCATAGCTGGCTGAATCTGAGTGATGCGCTGCCTGATCATTTCCACTTTTCTGGGACTCTGCCCAAGGACTATTTTAATCAGTCCCCGTCCCCCCTTTACTGGTGAAAATGGGTGAACAAATAAAATAAATTGAGCGAACAAATAAAATAAATTGAAACTAAATTTTTTTTAAGAAAAAGGTAATTTGAGAGGAAATGTTTAGAGTAGCCATGGCTTTGATGAAACAGGTTCTGAGATCCACATGTCTGTATCCATTTGGAGTCCCCATAATAAGAAATAACCACAAAACATTGTAGGTCTATTTATAAGACAATTAAACACATACCCACTTTGCCCTCCCACCCTTTTTTCTTACTAATAAAGCTACACTTATTAGGCTTACCCTTTCATAATTTGTGTAGTAATGCAGTGAAGTAATAACTTTTTTTTCACTACTGAAATACACTTTTTACTTTGTGCCTGGTCAAATGTATACTAAAAAAACTTATCAGTAAAAAGAATGTTTCTTACTTTCTGCCACCACTAATTGAAAATTCCTGATGTCTTACTGGAACTGTTTTTAACGGGATGGCATGAGAGTCACAGGTTATCACTTAGAGTCTATTCTGAAAGTACTGGGTTCAAGTTTTAATTTTGCTAAGGTATGTGACCTTGGATAAGTTGCTTGATTTTTGGGGGGTTTTTAGTAATTTCAAGCACTAAAAGCTCTATTAATCCAAAGTGTAAATTATTTGCAGAAAACAGACTTTTTTCATACCAATATGGCAGCTCCTCATTGCACATTGCAAATCACTTCCTCCATGGTCAGTCTTCCTAGATTTAAATATTAACTTACCCAGACTAATTTAAATTATCCCAAGGCTAAGGGTAAAAGTAGCAGGAACACGAGGGTTTGAGCAGCAGGAATGCTTAATGAAAAAAGAAATGTGTGAAATTAAGTACTTTAGTGAGTGAAATTAGGTCCCGTGACTCAAGCATTTCAAATCCAAGCAAGTCTTTCAGCCTTTTACATCCTGCATGTCAATCAGAACAGTGTTGAGTGCCCTGGGGCCTCAGGGCCAAGTTTGCTGAGCATTGGAGCCTCCTTCTGGCAAAATCCCCTTCACTCAGGAGAGCCTGCAGCCCAGAGAGCAAGGTCATGGAAATTAACAAGGAGGCTGGCTGGTGGGAACCGCTGGGCAGCCTTGGGGGAATGAGTAGCTTCATTTAGGCAGCTTCTGAGTCATGGCCTGCAGGCTGCTGAGATGGAGCTTGACAGATCAAAAGGTGTTTCTGCTCCCATCTTTGCTCACAGGCAGTTCAGAAGGGTGCTCCTTCAGAATCTTGTGAGACTTAACTGTGTACATTCTTGAACTGGTCCTGGCTTCCTCTGCACCGCCCCTGGGCCCCTGCCGAGCAAGCCTCCGGGGAGGCCTGTCCTTTCAGCTCAGCTTTTCATCCTTGGGCAAGGTCTCTGTGTCCAGTGAACTGGTCGGAGCAGGGAATTTGTCTAGAAGCTCTCCGCCCTCCGGCCCTGACATCTGGATACTGGTAACAACATACCTCGGCCTCACAGAGATTCAAGATTCACTTGTTTTTTCAGGGAGGAAGATGGTATAAATCAGATTCCACTGTTGCCCCACAAAGCTCACCTCTTCTCTGAGGTCATTGCTCACAGCAGTGGAGCACCTCCTGGGCGTAGGGCGCCGTGCTCAGCACTTCAGGAGCACACAGCTTCATAATGGCCCAGCAGAAGTCGCTGTGATTATCTCCACTTTGAAGCCGGAAGTCTCATTTACAAAGATGACTTGCTGCAAGCCACACAAGCAGTCCAGGACCCTTGGAGTCCACTGTGCTGTCACCTGCCATGCCCTCTATTAGCCATATGCTTATTCTCACTGGTCAGGCATGCATCACCCACTTGACAGACACTGTTGAGCCCCGACTGTGTGCCAGACACCATGCTGGAGACACAGCCACCACCAAGATGGCATCCCTTCCTGAGCAAGAGCAGCCTGGTACTCGAGATTGCTGTGTCCACGAACAATAGTGGGGCAGATGTCGCAGTAAAAAGTGCCCCTGGGGATGTCTGCAGAGACATAGGGATCAGAGCCGTCAGCATTGTAAGCACAATACCCAGTGGAGTGCCCCAGCGGAGTGCCTGGCACACGGTGTGTCTGCTCACTGAATGAGGGGTGAATGCCTGGTGGAGGTGCCACTTGGCCAAGGGCAGCAGGTGGACCTAGCAAGGTGTACCAGGTCGTGCCAGGGAGGTGTGGGGGAACAGGCTCTTCTGGGGGACCTCCGTGGGCTTAGGGTGACTCCTCAGCCAGGGAGTTAGGCTGGAGATCAGTAGCAGAGAAGGTCACTGCAGGCCCAGTGGACCACGAAAGGCCCTTCTTGAGATCACAAGGAGGAGACTGGTAGTAGATAGCTCTTTATGGTGACAGGTAGAGAAGCACATGGTCTGAGTTGCTGGGAGAAACTTTGGCAAGTTGTGTGGGAGAAATCTGCTTGGAGATCTAATTTAAATAAATGAAGAAATTCAAAAGAAAGACTTAGGAGAGGGACACAGCCCATATGACTGTATAGTTGTTTCCTGGTCAAACCTAAATTTGTGACTGATGCTGAGACTCAGCCCTTCCATGTCTAAGCAGAGGGAACGAGGTGCTGGACCTCAGGGTGCCAGGCAGAGCACCTTCTCCCATGTGTGCTCAGCATCTTTCTCTCAGACGTTATTGTTGTTATTTGTAATGATTGAAGATCTCCTTTAGGGATAAGGTACCGTCATATTTTTAGAGCTCCTTCCCCAATATCTGGCATAGTGCTTAATAATGCTCATTACTGATTAATAACTAGAGGATATTTATTGAGAAAAAGCTAATAGAGGCAGTATCGGAACAGCATTTCCTCATTGCCTCTACCTCTGCATCCACCACCTTCCAGCCCTTTGCCCTCGACTCTGCTTTCCCCGTTCTGATGGACCAAGAGTCACGCTCCCATGAAGGTCAAGCCCACCCTTGCATGCTGGATCCTGTCCGCTCTTGATACTCAAGAACCATGCATCTGAAGGCAATGCTCGGGTCTCAGGCCTTACGTACTTGATCTGTCAGCAGCATTCAGTGTGAACGGCAAGTCCCTGGTTCTTGACACAGTCACTGTGACTGGCCTCTGGGTTCTGCCCTCTTGGCTCGCCTCTTCCTTCAGTCTCCTTTGCCGGATATGTCTCATCTCCCTGTCCTTTAAATGTGGTGTTCTAGAGCTGGGTCCTCAGTTCTGTCCTCTACACAGACTACTGCATGAAGTTTACTTTAAATACACTGACACTCACTTCTGAACTTCAGACACATACATCCTGCGGCTAGTTGACATTGCCTCCTCTGTGTCTAGTAGGTATCCTGAACCCGCGCGTGCCACTCCGTCTCCAAATTGCTCCACCCGCGGTCTTTCCTGCCATCGCAAACGGCTCTATTTTGCCATTACTTGGGCCAAAACACTTGAAATTGTTGTGAATCCTCTTTTTGTCTCACACTCTATGGACAGATCTTAGCAATTTTATCTTCAAAATATAATCATCTACCACCTCCTCAGAACCGACCATTTCCTCCCTTAATTACTGCAGTGGCCTCCGAGCTGGTTTCCTTGTTTTAGCTCTTGTCTTAGAATCATCTGCTCTTTACACAGCAGCCAGCGTTCCTGAGAAACCTAAGTCAGCTGATGTCACTTCTGTGTTTGGAACTCTCCAGGGGTTGCCTGTCAACACTCATCATAAAATCTAAACTTTATACCATGACTTAAAAGGCCTCGCATGACTGACTGCCTCTCCGTTTGACCTCATCTCTGCTCTCATCCCCATTACTCGCTCTGCTCCAGCCACACTAGTTTGTTGCTCATTCAGCTTTCTCCTGCATCCAGGCCTTTAACATACTAATTCTTCTGTCTGGAGTGCTTTTCATCCAGATATCCGTTAAACCTGCCTCTTTACTTCCTTCAGGTTTCTGTTGAAATTTCACCTCAGTGTAGGGGGTAGGAAGAGGGCATGCTCTTTCTGCTCAACTACTCTGATAAAGCCAAATTTGAACAGAGACCTGAAGGAAGAGAGAAGCAAGTTATACCAGTATTTATTCACCTTGTCGTCTTCATCAAAGACAATTGAATGACTATTTGAAGATTGGAAGAAATTACTATTAAATTTATTTTATGTTAGTACTACTTTAGAAAACAACTTGATTTCTACTGCCAGCTATGATCTAATGATAGAAAGAAAAAAAGACTTTAGACATTGGAAATAACATAAAACCGTTCTTAAGTAAAGGAAAACAGGTGAAGTAAGCCATATGATCATCCTGTATTTCTTTCTGAGTCACCTTCCAATCTGCAGTGCATGCAGGAAGCATAGAAAGCGGTCTCAGTGGGCTGAAGAGACAGAAATTAGAGTTCAGGAGGGCTGCGGTGCTTAGCTGTTGTGTGGTGGAGTTCCAGAGACAAGAGTGCTAGGCAAAACCAAAACCAAGCAAACATACAAAAAAACCCGTGAGAAATTTGCGTAATGACCCCTTTGAACATTTCCTGAATCCCAAGTCTTGAATGCTTAGACCGAAGCTCCACAAATAACAGCTAGAGAGCTGCAAGCTGAACAGTGTCTGGAGCTCACCCAGGGTGGAGATGTTTGACCATTCAGAGTTGAGACTCCTTGTTGATCACCCAGGGCATTTAGGAAAGACCCTGATGTGTCTCTGTAGTGCAAGGATAAACAGTCTTTATGGTAAAGCATCTCCAAATCTCCTATAAGCAAGCTTGCAAAACATCAGACTCATCTAAGTAATTTAATAGACTGTCACTATAAAACCAGAAACTCTTTAAAGGAAGACAACAAAATCCATATACTCAACAACCTAACATATACAGTGCTCATCATGCAATAAAAAATTACTCACTCTGAAAGATGCAAAAAGATGTGATCCTTCTCAAGAGAAATATTAGTCAATAGAAATTAGCCCAGAAATAACAGAGGTGGTGTAATTCAGAGTCAAGGATTTTTTTTTTTAAATAACATTTTTTATGAATATGCTCAATATGTTCAAGAATTTATAGAAAAATGCAAATGCAACGAGGAAGGACATGAAATAAGTAAATGAAACCAATTGGAATATCAAGGATTGAAAAGTATCTGAAATCAAAAATTCACAGGTTGGGGATTAAAATCACAGATTAATGCAGAAAAAATATCAGTGAACTTGAAGCACAGAGAAAAAAGTTGAAAAAAGGAAAACACAAACTTATCTCTTAGCGTCACACACACAGTATTTAAAGGTGAAATTTCATGACAGTTGGGATTTGCTTCAAAATACTCCAGGGTTGGGGAAAAAAAGAGTAGGGGGTATAAATGAAACAAAGATTAGTGTAACTTGCTAATAGTTAAGACGTTGTTTCATGGGGTTTATTATATTCTTCCCTTAAATTTTGTAGATCCTTAAAATTATTAAAAGTTTGAAAAAATTATCTAGGTACAAAAAAGTAGTTAAACTAGTTCGTCTGAAATGTAACAGGAAATAGGTCAGTGAGAAGTAGGCCCTCCCATCTGCCGTGGTTCTGATATGACAGTCTTTAAAGCTGAGCTCTGTGTTGGTGGGCAGAAGCTGGACTAAGTTGGGCGCTTGTAGCTGGAGAGGCATCCCTCTAGTTGGGGTGCTGCTCTGACACCCAGAAAGAGAAATAAGAGGACTCAGGAGAAAGTCACGGTCTGTTAGGAACCATTAACATATGATAACCTACAGACTTAAAGGGAAATACTTTTGCATTTACCAGACTCTTCTACCTGGGTTCTAGGTGGGAAAATGGTATGATGAGTGATTCGTGCTATGTTAAATACTTTAAGTTCTGTTCGCATGCCCAACATGTAAGCAGTTTTTTAAAACTGTGTTTTGGGGCATTTATGATAAAGTACCATAAACTGAGTGACTTAAAATAACAGAATTTTATATCTCACACTTCTGGAAGCTGGAAGTCTGAAGTCAGGGTGTCAGCGTGTTTGGTTTTGGTGCAGGCCCTCTTCCCATTCCAGGTTGCTTCTAGCTGGTCGTATCCTCACATGCAGAGTGGAGTCCCTTTTATAGGACACTGATTTCATTCTGAAGGCCCTGCCCTCGTAATCTGAACACTTCCTTAAGGTTTTACTTTCTGATATCATCACATTGACATTAGGATTTTATCATGCGAATTTGGGGGACATTAGCATTCAGTCTATTGCAAAGTACCAAGTTTTATTTATTTATTTTTTTTAAAGAAAAAGAAGGTAGGCAGGAATACTGGAAGGAAAGATGGAAGAGAGAGAAGGTAGAATCATCCCTATTTGTTCATTTTGGTTTCCCCTCCCTGCCTCTTTTCGAACCTGGGTCTTTAGACCTTACATGGTCCGTGTCCCTGCTGCCGGCTTAGCACATGAGCCCCACCGGGCCACACCAGAGTGTTTTAAAGTGTTTAGTTAAACCTCGGGTGGGTGTGCTACAGACAATGGGGGTAGAGTTTGAACTGTGAAAGTGTCAAAGCCTGCAACAGGCTTTAATGTCCCTTTCTGACTTTAGTGCTAATTATTTCATTGAGTGAGCCTTTGTCACACATTTGCTGGTTAGTTAAAAGCCCCTGAGAACCCTGGTGTGTTTTCTGCTCTGCCCTTTGGATGAACCACTTTCCTCATCTCCCTCCTCTTATCTAGAGATGCAGCTTAGAGACCATGTTACCAGTTGTTCTGGTGTAGGCCTCTATAGGGTGCTCCTCAGTATTTCAGCTCTCACGGCTCTCCTGGGCCCCAGCTTTCCGTTAGCAGTGGATTGGACTGTCTTTCCAAGGGTTTGTTCTTCTTTGATTTTATTGATTGATGGCACACACACTTTGACCCAGAATACATTTTAACATAATGAAAGTTATAATAATGTAGAATTTTTGTCCAGAAGGCAAATCTGAGGTCATCCTCATTAAGGAAGTTGAATTAATTGATCACATATTGATACTGCAGAATTAACTTTCTGTCTTTTCAATCTTCAGTTTTATTTTACTCAATATTACCTTCAAAACCACATGCTTTTTAAGTAAATAAAATTTTATTGATCAGGTTTGATTATTGTTCATTCTAGATTTTTTAATTTTGAAGTTTTTCCTACCATTTGATTATTTTTTAACCAATTTTGTAGTTATCAATGTTAGAAAAGTCTATAGCATTGTTTCATGTACAATTTTAGCCATTGTCAGTTTTATTTCATCTTGTTTCTTCCTACTAGTAAAGATTCTTATAAGTTGGGCAAAAGGGAGAGATAGTCTCTTCTTAGTTTTATCACAGAGGAAATTGGAAACAATTTCCTTGGCTATTCCAGTGGCAGACCTTGGCGGCACAGATATCACCACCAAGAGGAACTTCATAGTTTCGTCATGTTCATTAAACAAATAATGAGAAAATGTTACTCCTCTAACTTTTAATATTTATCATCACGATTCTATAGCTGAATATTCAATGATAGCAAAAATATCTCCTAAGCTATGTAATGTTGGGCTCTTTGAGGAAAAGAACTTGATTTGCTAAGACTGTTAGTAGGCCATTTTAAAATGAGCGAAAGAATGTTTTCCCATGCAGAACAGAGCGACTTTACAAACTTTCAGTGTGTGTATAGTGGAAAGAATGCAATGAATGAAACATTTTCAAAACTGAGATTTGTGTCACAAGTCTGTGCCTCTTACACAGCAGCAGGTAGAAACTGACTCTGACTTCCCATTGGTCATCCACTCACCATTTTGTTTGCCAACAGTGAGCTCGAGAAAAGGAAGAGGTTCTGAGGCCAGAGCTTAATCAAGTCCCATTCTAATTAGGGGAGGAAAGAATAAAAGCGTGAGCTGCTTACCAAGGACCCACTTCATGATGAGCATTTCTGTCCAGGAGAACTGTGTGGTTTTCACTCTAAAGATTTGTTTCGGGTAGTCTGTGAAGGTTTCATTGGGCAGGGTTTTAACGCCTTCAAAGCGGTCTGATGCATTCACAACTAACAGTCCCAAGAAAATTGTAAAGGAAACGGCGTGGGCTACAAACTTCATGAAAGGGCTCCTCAGGGTTCGTCCTAGCTGAAAAAAAAAATATGTACAAGACATTTTTAGCTGGCAGCTTGAAGTGGGTGCGGATCTCTCTTTAAAGCATTGCTTTTGCCGGGAACTTTAACCAGTGCATCCCCATCAAGCAGAAACTGCCGTCTGAATCCAGAAGACATCCTGACTCACGCTGTTACATGAGGGCTGCTTGACCAAATCACTTTTCTAGGGATCATAATTTTTGCTATTTATATGACTTAGAAGGGTGTGGTCAGAGAAAGTAGAGCACACCTGTATACTATCAAGTTACACCCTGGCTGCACAGCGCCCAGGTCACATGGCTCTGAATTTTATGCCCTTCAAATCTAGAAACAATGTTTCATTAGGGTTTAGGACTTAGAATATGCACCTTCCATATGCTCTGTTGCTCTTTAGTTCTTTTCATTTTCTTGAGTTTTATGCTTGATCTTTTTTAACCTTTCTTATATCCTGGCAAATTTATTTAAGGCTATGTTTTCCTACTAGGTACTGCTTTTGCTATGGTTCCACAAATTTTGACATGTGGCATTTTTATTGATATCCAGTCATAAATATTTTATAATTTTTCTTTTGCCTTAAGTTTTATCGCAGAGGTTATTTAGTTTCCAGATATATATGAATTTTTTCTACTTTCAAAAATTCTGATTTTATTATTGTACATATAGAGATCGTAGCCTCTAAGAGTCTATTCTGAAACTTACTGAGACTGTCCTTGTGGACTAGTACATAATTAATTTGTTCAGTTGTTCCACATGAGCCCCCAAAATGGTCCCAGTGATGCCCTGTGCGGGAACCAGTATTGGTCACATCTTCCCTGTCACCTGATCTGCCATCTGAAAGCCACTAAGATCCTTGGGGACTCAGTTGGAGGCTGCACAGTGAGTCCTTGATGACCCCTGTTAAGGGACACAAGTCTCTGCCAGGTCTGTACCATTTCTCTCTCTAAGCATTTAATCTTATCCTCCATCCAGGATATGCATATAATAAAAAAGCAAAGATAGAACCCCCCCAGGGAAGATGTTTGGTTATAGCTATTAACTGATGTTCACATTTATACCTATTTAGGAGTCCTAGAATGAAATGTTACTCAGGAGACAGAGTATTGATTCAGTAAAAGACCAATTACAGGGGTTTTCGAGGTAAAGTTTCCTTATTATAACTGTTTTCAGCATAACATTTATAAATCAGATAGTTTGATAATGTTCTTTTAATATACTTCAGTATGGTAATAATCCTCTTTAATTATTCAGTTATTGGTATACTATATTTACTGTGATTCTAATACCAGAGAAACTATTGAAATTTCAAAATGATAATTTTATCTTTTTTAAAAAACCTTGCATCTCAAGTCCAGCTGTTGAGAATCCTTATGGTGCTAGAAAAAACTTAGTTGGCTTCACCTGCAGTGACAGATTGTCATGTAGAGTAAATTCAGAAATGGAAAAACACATTTATCTGAAAACCATGGGACCCACATCTTAAAATGATTTTTCTTTGTAATGTTCAACCTTATTATTTACAAGATAGGGACCATAGAAAATTTTTGGTTATAGGTACATGTGATAAAATTAGAGATTATGTATGAGAACAAATAAGAGATCTCATATAAATTCAGTAAAAAAACTATGTCGTCTTTTAATATATATATATATATCAGCTCCTTTGAATTTTTCATCATTTTAAAAGACTGTGGGTATCTTTGAGCCCCATTCTCCCACCACAATGCTTGACACTTTTATTTAACAAAGAGACATTATTTCTTGTCACGGTGTCTCTGCAGGGGTAGTAGTGAGAAGTGAGTGAAGATGAAGAATGACTGCAGAATGGGAAGAAAAGAGGGACGGTTGAGGACAGTGAAGATGTACCAGTCTTCTACCCCAGCCTGGTCCCAGATGTGTCAGAAAGCTGAGAAGGACATAGCTCTTAAGTAATTGTGGTAAGGTTCCCTGAATACTTTAGTAGTGGACTCTGCATAGTATCTTCTGGTGACTGCCTGGATGAGGATCCAGAGACACCTCGCCATCTTCTCACACAGGAGAGGCACCTGACTGTAGGTGTCTGCCTATAACTGTGCCCAGCTGGCCTTGGGATTTCCTAGAAGACCTGGTTTGAGCAATTTAATATTCTCTGTGTTATCTCCAAGTTGTTATCTTCTAGCAGAAGATGAATCTATAAAAATTATTTTTATCTATTGCATATCATAAGAAAAAACACTAAAGAGGCACTGTGGTGATTTGGAAATGACTGTGGGTTCAGTTTCCAATTTATCTAGGCCACGGGGAGGAAAGCGGGTTGGGTTAGGCATTGAAGCTCCCTTCCTGTTTTCCTTCTGGGATTGAATGCATCTTGTTAACTGGTGAAACTTTGATAAAGGTCAGATGAGATCAAATCATTTCAATGGCTTTCTTTTTCTTTTTCTTTTTCATGGCATTCCCTATTTGTCTCACAAAGGTAGTTTTTGAAGCAAATTACACTTGGGGAAAATGTCCTCCTTTCACAGTGTCATCAGGTGAGACAAAAGAAAGGAGAAAAGTCAACTAATACATGCCAGCCAGCAGCTCTTAGCTGGCACCTCATTGAAGCTGGGTCAGATAGCATGAGGTGTAAAAGAGATGGCAGAGCTTCCAGGGGCAGAGGCTTTGGCCTGTTCTGCGTGGAGTGCAAAGCTAGCAGGTCTGGAGCATGGGCTAAAGCAGCTCTGTCCTCTCTTGGACCTTATTATGAAGTCAAAGATGTGGCTCACCCCAAACTTCCAGGGTTCTCTTCTTACACAAAGGGAAAAATGTGAGTGTGAGATTGAATAGCCCCGAAATGAGCACCAAATGAATTGTGCTGATGAGCCCTCAGGCGTGAGCACATCTCGGACCCTGGTTACCTGTGTCCACACGTAACGAACTGGGTTCTGGTAGCCGTAGCCCATAAGGAAGCCATGATTGCAGTAGGGCATGCTGGGAATGTTTCCCACATCTTTCCCCAATTGTGCCTCCGGTGTTCCCACCCCCAAATGCTACCCTGACTTGCCGCCAGGTGCCAGTGGTCTAAGCAGGCGCTTTGTGTACAAGATGGAAAGTTGGAGGGAAACTATGAATCAAACTTTCCAAAAAGAAACATGCCAGTCTTCTAGGTAAGGATTTTCTCAAATGTTAGAGAGATCCCAGCTAAATTTTTCAATAAGCTCCCCCTAAAGTTCTTACTCAAAATGACCTAGGGCTCTGATAGCTTCCTTTTTTTTTTTTTGGTGGGGGTGTCTTGCTCAAGAGGTGTCTTTAATCAGTGTGCTCTCCTGTTACCATGTGAATCCACCCTTTGTCCTGGGTGCTGAGGGACAGTGGGAGGGAGTAGGACTTCTAAAAAAAGGAGTAGAGTTTATCATATTGTGGTTTTGAGTCCTCTTCTAGAAAAGTCTTGCCAACTCTAAAGATCTGAATCAAGTCCCTTCCAAAGTCTATTAGCAGACAGGATGTTTTGCTTTCAGCATGAAGGTTGTAATGCTGCTGACATAACTGGGGGTGGGGGTGGGGGTGGGGGTGGAGGCTTGTGCCCACTCATGCACATACATTTGGGGTGGTTGCAGTGATGTCTCTTGAGCCAGACACCCTGGGTTGAATTCACAGCCCCCTAGTTCTGGGCAAGTTAATCCTATTATGTTTATATTTCTTCATCTGTAAAATGGAGATAAAATAGGGCCTATGCTTAGGGTTGAGATAAAGAATGAATTATCACCTAGCACACAGGAAACACTCATTTTATGGCATTGGAGAGCCTCAAGGAGTTGCCTGAAGGGATTACTTAAAAGAAACTCATGCTTGAAAAGCCTATGTGCAAGATTCCCAGGTGGGAGTCTGTACAGAGTCCTTTATGCCCTGAGCTCTTTTGGGTGACTGTCTACGTGTAGCATGAAGTGAACACTGCAGTTGATGGAGGTAGAACAAGCTTATAAAAGTTGATCCTTCTCTAAAAATTGCTGCTTTTCTAGTGAGGAGAGACACAGGCTGAAGTGCGTGCTAGAAATAGATGGAGCGGTGGGGAGAGAGTGCTGCAAGGCTCGCACTGGGCTGGTTATGAGAGCAGTCTGCCTTCTGGCGCTTTGAAGTCCTGCCCCAGCAGAGTGATGGCTGATGGAGTCTCCTTTTGGATTTGAGGGCAGAAGCTTCTGTAACATAAGAACAAAAAAGGGCTCTGTTTCCTAGCACCTCCCCTCTGTGGCATTGCTTCAAAAATTGTGGTAGCTTTCTTTAATCTAGTGCTGTTTTCTGGTAGAGATGAATTGAGTGGGACACACAGGTCTTGGAGGTGCTTTCCTCTCCTGGTGGTCCTGGATTACATGAATGAAGACTCCCATCCTAAGGCTGTTCAGCTTTGGCAGGGCCAAGTGGTGATCTTCAAAACCTGCAGCATCACTGCGCCTTCCTCCCTGGGTGTTTCTCTTTGGGATGGGGCAGGGGACTTGGAGGGTGATAGCTAACACTGTGATATTTCTCCAAACAAGGGTTATATGACAGTACGTACTGATATACTGCACACTAAAGAGACATCAAGCAGGTGTCTGATGTTGTTTATGCTCTCCCTCCCTGGGTCCTGGAGCTAACTAATAAGGATGGTTGCATAGTGAAGGGTAATGGGTTTTCACAATTAGCACTTCCATGATGCTGGCTTCCGGTCCGGCCCACCTGCTCTGGAAACACTGTTTGGGTCTCCAGGTTTGCTGTTCGTCTTTCAGCTCTTGGATTTCAGCAGACAAACCACCCAAATTATGATTCGGAACAGGATAGTGAAGGGTGGGAAAGATACTGGTCATAAAGGCCCTTTGACTTTGGAGCCCTTGATGAGGGGACAAAGTGTTAGGAGATCTACCTGAGAGGAGTGCTGTGGATATGGACTCATGGGCCTCCCAGGGGACTGCCTGACCTCATTTGTGTTGGTGACCACTGTCAGTACGGTGAAAGGAGTCACTGTACTCAACAGGCCTGTCCCAAGTTCCAGACCTGCGTACTCATCTGTGACTTCTTTACTCTCTTTACCACCATATTAGTAAGCTGAACTTCTGTTGATACCCATAATCTTATCTTATTTACCTGTCTTTCTTAGGGACCTTCGGACACTTACATATAACAGAATTGACAGCATTGGGAGTTCGGTAGGAGAGGAGGGATGAGATCATGTTAGAGGGCTAATGAAGTAACTTTGGTGTTCTTAATATACCCGAAATCAGGGTAGCAACTAATACTGAGTAAATTGCACTATTGGTTTGGAAACAAAAACCTCAACATTTGATGGACGTTAACTAGTTGATGAAGTTTAGCAGTGACATTTTATGAATACGTTTATAGAAAGAATATTAAGATTTAATTTCCCCAAGGGAGGTCTGGTGTAATTAGAACATGAAATTTTTGGAATCACATTGACTTTTTCATTGGATTATTAGACTTAAAGGCACCGGGCCCTTGGAGAAGCGATACTAGCACATTAACAGATTTCTCCACTGTGCCATTCCTCTTGGGAGCCTTGAGAGAGGGCTTATTTCTTCACATGGAAGCTATGATTCTGCTGTAATCACAAGTAATTTATTATTTCTACCAAACTTAAAGATTTTTTTTTCTAAATGGCGATGGACTAAAAATATCTTGATTATTTTATCTGTCTTTTGGCTGCCCCAGAGCAAGTTTGACAACTTTTTAATAAGGAATCTTGCCTTATAATGAGTGGTGTCACCAAGAGTCATCTCATTCCATAGAGTAAGACTTGTCATTCAGCTGTGGATGCACTCTCCACTGCATTGATTTTCAGACTTGGAGCCCAGCGAGTGCAGCAAGCCATGGGGAGCCTGAAAGCCAACCCATGTTTATCTTGAGTGCTCTGTTTTTTCAGTCTTACTGGCTGTTCCAAGAGCATAAATGCCAATCAGAGTTGTATCTGAATAGAGGAGCTGAAGCCCTAGTTAATGAGGCCAGACTTTCCTGTAATCATTTCTTCCAGAAGGTTCTCGAAGATTGCTGTGGCTCTGGCTCCTATATTCCATGGTGGCATTAGCTACCTAGATTTTTTGGGCCCAAGAAAGTCCAGAGCTCCCTCCTCCCAGATGCACTACCTTTTTTTTTGGTAATTGATAGCTGCATATTGGCCAAGATGATTCTTCTCAGACCTACTAAAAGCTGAAAAGTGTAGTCCACTGGCGTAGCATCTCTTTCTGAACATTTCCCCAGGCCTTGAGGCAGGCAGAGGCACACCAGTTTTGCTGGTGTTGACTAGTTCCAGGTTCCTGAAATCTGTCACATTTAGTTTTATCACAAAAGTGAGAATTAGCAGTGTTTTCTCTACCAGGTTGCTGTTATTTTAATGGTTGAATAATTAATTATTTTGGGGCTTGGAATGGAGGTAAGGGTCCCTATTAATCTAGGCTCTGGGTGAAGGCAGCAATTTAACTTGCAGTACTGGCTGGATAATTCCAGTATGAAAACATGGGCCTAAAAGTTATAACCACCTTTAATTTAGTTTTAAATCTGGGTTAGATTTTTTAAAAAATCTCATCTCATCATGCTTTCCTTTTTTAAACTCATAATGAAGAGCAGACAAAATAGTTTTCATCTACACATGTATCATTTGGTATTGTGATTTAGAAATCCATTACATACCAGACTACCATATTGAATAATGAAGGCATTCAGTGTAAGGACTTTTACTTTTAATGCCATTCTACAAAAGAAGTTTAGGTCCTTGCTTCTCCCTGTGACATCCCTCCTCCTCTGAGACAATTCATTGCCTTTCTGGTTTATGTGGTCACATCAGTAATCCTGACGTCTTAGACCCATCATCCTGGCACGAGTCCTCTTTTGGGGGAGTTACAGGAGAGTTCATCCACTGATGGTACATAAAATTATTAAGTTATTACCTAATCAAATTCCCTGTAGAACTAATCTCCTTATAGTTAATATTTCCTCTACTGACCACCGATTAGCAAAGTTTAATTCCTTTTACAATGTGTCAAAAGGTATAGGCACCTTTGGAACCTTGAAAAACCATCTTAAAACCATGCAACATATTTCAAAATTTCTGCAGGGTCTGGTCTTATCTGGTCTCACTAGCTCTTGCCTACAACTGGAGTGACTGCCTGTGTTTTCTGTGCCTCTGGACCAGTGACCGGGCTGGAAGGTAGTGGTGCAGGCAGCGGGGCAGCTGGGTGGCTACAGGTTCCACCCCTTCTGTTCCCAGTGGCACCAGCCACTCCCATTGCCTGTGGAAAAGGAGAACCTGGCTGTGTGTCTTTGGAGCCCTCATTCTCTATCCCTTTGTTGTTTTTCCCTCTGTCTCGTGATCTACTTAGCTGCCCACATGGTCAGAACCCAGTCAAGAATCCAGGGAAACTGGGAAGATCCTGCGTTGACACGGGGCTGCCCTGTTCCAGAGTGAGCAGCCGTTGACTCTCGGCCGACTGGTTCCTTCTCTTTTCTGAACCCGCTGCGCGAAGTCTGTGTGTCATCATGTAACTGAGAGACTGAAGTAAAGCAGTATCCCCCATAAGAAGGGGTTAGCAAAAAAGAAAGTGCTAGATGCTCGCTATTCCAGTTATAATTATTATAACTATTCTTACTGGGTTTGAAGGGCACGTTTAAGAGATTGCATGATCAGAAGAGGAAAAGTGTTTTCTTTCCCCATTCTATAATAGATCAAATTATGCCTCATACGTTTAAAATTTGCCATTTTATCACTCATCTCTTTAATTTTATTTTTATAAAATGACAACTACAGAAAAAGAAAGCCTGTCTTTTTTCCTCTTGTGTGGTTTTCTACTTTGGGTTGTTATCTCAGGGCTTTTTTCTTTAAATGTGGGAAACAGTCGCCTCTGATTTGAACAGATTTGGACTTCGGATCATGCCAAGGAGAGAGAAGAAAGAACCGCAAATGACATGCACCTTAAGTGGTCTGTACCTTGCTGCACGGAGCAATCCAATAGGCTATGGCGAGAAAAGGGAGGCCTAGGGAGACTCCAAAGACAGCCAGGAATTTCACAGCGATAGACTGTTGACGTAAGCCTGAGAGATTTTCATACCACATGGTAAGCAATTGCTGCTGACAGTTAGGATGAGCAACGAACTGTAAAAACAAAACAAAAACAAAACCAAAAAAACGCAAACAGGAAAATGGCATCGGTAGCACTTGAACAGTATACGACCTATGAATAGCTTGGGACTGAGAGGCTCTACCTGAGGGAGTTCCTGGGCGTTAGAGTCAGGTCAAGGTCAGCTACCTGCTGGGCTCCTCCAGCTCTGATTTGCTGGGGGTCTCTGTGCTGTGGCAAGGCCTCACAGGACTGGCTGTGTAGGTGCTTAGCAAACTGGGGCCTTGAAGAAATCTCAGACACAAAAAACGACAGCCAGATTCTGGGTAAATGCTTGTCTCCAATCCATTTATCTCCGGCAGAATTCATTTGGGACGCCCCATAGAGGAATGGATGGATTATGAATGGAAAGGGTTTGGGCCTTGGAACAGCTGCTTAACCTCTGAGTCTCAGTATTGCCATCTGTAAAACAGATACCCTTACACTGTCTGGTAGGATTAAATGATCCTTTCTTCTCCTGTTCTGTGTAGTCTAAGAAAAAGCGCTACAGTGCTTGCAGTACGTGTTAAAACTGCACAGTATTTCCCCCTAGATTTCAGTGCGGGTGGCTTTGGTCTGTGGAGGAGTTTGTAGCAAGCTGGAGCGTGGACACATCGTATCCCTCCACCCTGAGCCTCTGTCTCTTGGAGCTGCCCTGCCTTCAAGCCCAGGCTTCAGGATGAACCGCTGATGACCATTTTCTGTTGTTGACACCAGCCCTCTGCATATGGCTTACTGAACTAGGCTTGGAGCCCTGACTTCAGCTGGGCCCACTGGGGTTCTCCCCTGGGCATTTGAGACTGCTCGAGAGAGGCGGTCTGTTTACCGGGAAGCAGACTCGGAAGGCTGTGCAAGCTAAGCGGCCTCTTCACTGTGTGCCCTGAGTAGTGGAACAAGCCAGTTGAAAAGAAAGAAGAACGAAGTTGTGTGGGAAGAGGCTCAGGAGGTGTCTAGCCCTGTCTGGACCCCAGCTCCACTCTGCCCCCATGGTCCATGAGGTACCCCTACATTTATAATGGACGTCTTCCTTTTTTCTGAAGCTATTTGATGCTAGTTAGTCATAAATTGAGTAGATTGTAAATCCTATCAGTGGAAGTTAGTAATAGGCAATATTAAAATAAAATATATGGAAATAAAATAGACATTTGAGAAAATTATACTCACTAGCTTACTTTCCCCACCATAGGAGGAAGCCATCGTTTGTTTTTGGTAGCCTTGCTGTTTGGCTCTACTCCGGATAGCCGCATGCTGAAGCGCTAACTCGCCTATGGGCCAGAGCAGATAGGTGGGGTGTTCTTCAATGGGGACTGACTTTTAACTGATTGCCCTGGAGCGTATAGTGTCAGTTTTCATCCCATTTGCCTCACTGAATATTAAGGGGACACATGCAGTGATTCCTGGGAAATACAGAATGTTCTGTTTTTATTATAAGAGCAAAATAGGTAGAACTGTTTTTAAAAAAACCCAGTGCAGATGGCATTCCATTTTCTGGGAACTCAGAGTAGCAGCCAAATGATCTTTGAGGATACCTGGAGCTTTATTTGTTCCTGCAGTAGTTCCTGATAATGCTGTTATCCAGTTATTAGCTACAAATAGGGCTTTTTGTTTGGTTTTGTCATTATTGGACTCATAGCCACCATTGTGGTCTTTCCCGCCAAGAAAACAAGTAACAAATTTTCCTGCATCTTGTGGAACTCCTAGGCCAGAAGGTGATCCTCCTTTCCTGTCTCCTTTCTGGCACACAACACAGTGGAGTAAGCAACACAATCTCATGCATATGTTTCAGTAATTCTCAGTGTCTGGTCATAGCGTGGGTCCTAGAGAGGGACAGCGGGTGGGCTCATGGGGCAGTTTTGTTTTTCAGCAGTCAGCATTCTATGGGGTGCTGAAATGGCCCTCCTCCAGGGAAACTCTCAGTCTGACTAGCAGGTGGGACATATGTCTCTGAAATAGCAGAAGACCACTTGGCTTGCCCTGTGGTTGCCTGCCCTGTAGTTGTTCTGAAAGGACTCTGGGCCTAATCCCCACCATGGCCTCTGTATTCCAGGAGAGCCCATTTGTGCCTTTGCTGCCTTCTGAAGACAAGTCAGCACAGCAGATTGGGCAGCAGCACTGGAGGGGAAGAAATTCTGAGAGCGCAGTGGGAATCATTCCCAGTTGCCCTTGCCTGCCTCAGAGGAAACAGTGGTCTCAGCTAAAATAAAGGAGAAGGGCGTGCTCTTGAGACTCTGCCTCTGATCAGACCTTTGTTAATTTCCATAACTGCATCCTCCATAAAAAAGCAAACTAACTCCAAACATGCTATTTATTTGTAGAGAGACTTTATAATATGTTTTCAGAATGCTGATAGAATTTGATAGCCAAAACCAAAATAGCATTTATCGTTATATGGGCACTTTTCTGTACCTGTGGCAGGCCTTTGAAGACAACTTCATGGCATGCAGTTCAGTGTGTATCAGAGAATTTTTTTTCCCACTATGCTTTTTGAACCACAGAGAAATATCATCCCTGTATCAAAGAAGATGAGAGTAACATGAGGCACACCAATAGATGACATAAGAAAACCTCACTGAAAGGACACTCAAAAGACAGGACTGCTGGAGGATAGGGAAAGGATTTGCAAAAGCAGGGTCAGAGAGGGACCAGTGGAAGAAAATCCCACAGTTAGGATAGAAAGTGAACTCGGAAAATCAGTGTAGTCTTGACTGGCTTTCTTTGGCATCTAACATCTAATTCCACAAAGGATGGGATGATCAAAGGATGGCTGCCACCAGGTGCTTTTCCCAGTCTGTTCCTGTCCCTAAATTATTCTGGACTGAGAGTATGGCATGCTTTTAGGAAACTTCTTGAAAGAACTCATGTGACCACTTTAGTTTTCCCGATGAGATGATTCTGAAGCTGAGACTGTTAACATGGAGATGGAACTGTGTGCAGACTCTTTAGAAAAATAAATCAAACCATGTCCACAATAGAATGTCCAGAAAACTGGGTGCAATGGGGTGGGGCCCCTAAGAGAAGTTAAATTGCTGGGAGAAGTTGGAGGGAGCTCTGAGAGAATTCTCTGTAATGGAAAGGAGGCTGGTGGATGAGTCACAGAGAACAAGGCTAAGAGTCAGGAAGGAGCAGAGTTCAGGGCTGCTCGTTCTTGAATCCATTCCAAGCCAGTCAAGTTCTCCTGGTGGCGCATTTGTGCTAATCTTCATGGTTGCTATAACAAAATTTGTACCTAGAACAGGTTTTCTGTTAAAACCTCACCTAAACTTTTACTGCCAGGCCCTGGAGACACAGTGAGAAGAAAATGCTGGCCTATGGAAACTGTTGGACATTCTGACCAAGTCTTGGCTCTTACTTTGCCTTTAATTGATCCACAGGGCGCTGTTTTTCTCTTTAAGCCCAGAGGAAAAATTATGATTTCACTTTCCTCCTGCTTTATGTTCATTCAGAAAGAAATCCCTGATGTTTTAAGAACAGATGTTTAAGAGTTTTGAACATTCCTTAACTAGCTATTGAATATTTTTGGGACTGTTTCATGGGCTGTTAACACCCATGGGCCAGAGGCTCACTTGTCAGGTCTAAGACTTTCTTGGTGGTGGTGTTTAAGTGCATAGGCTGGTGCACAGCTGCCTGGGTTCAAGTCCCGGCCCTGCCACATGCTGGCCATATGCTCTTAGGCCATTGACTCTATGCTTAGCTTCCCTTTTCTGTAAAATAAAGTTTATAATGAAGATAAAAGGAGTTAGTATTTATAAAGTGATCAGTACAGTATCTGGCAAATAGTAGCATGATTTAGTATTTGTTAAATGAAAATTAGCCCATGACTCTCCTTTTCCTTTCCTTTTTTTCTCTCCCACTTGCTCTTGTTTCTCTCTCTTGCCTGATCCTTCTTTACAGGGCTGCCTCACCTTCCTGCCCTTACTGGACCTCCAGGCTACTTCAGTAGCATTGTCTTGGCAAATTGGTGCCTTTGGAAAGGTGAATGTAGTCTCACCAGGTGAGTTAGTTCACTTTCTCTAGCCAGACCCTCCAACTTCAGTGCAGCTTGATTTCCTTAGGTCACTGGCTCAGAATGTGCCGGCACCTGCTGGAGCAGTCCTCACCAGTCAGCTGCACAGTGGTACTCACCCCTCTGCTGATTTTGGAGCCCTCCATCATGAGGAGCAGTGCAGGCTACTGAGCCTGTAGGAGGTGCTTCTCTTCCCCTTTCTCCCCTCATTTCACCTTAACAGTCACTAAGCCCTGCCTTTTACCCTTTTCAGGGAGAGGGGAAGCAGGCTACATTTGATCTCAGAAGGTTTGAGTCTGTGATTTCCATAGCCCTTAAGCACAGATTTTTCTCTCTGACACAAGATTTATTTGTGGAATAATGAGATGTGGCAGTGCATGATTTGATAAGCTGAAGAATAACTTATCCAGAGAAAAATATATGAAATCCAGTGGTTATGGAAAAATTATTTTCCATTATGCAGATAAACTCAGTTCCCACTGATGTCCAGTATAACTGTGGTCAAGACTTTTCCCTTAGCTCTTCACCATTTGCTTATGGAAAACATATTTTTCCTGGAAGTCTACCGAGGCAAAGAAGCAGATTCTTTAATACCCATCAAGTGGCTTTTCTTAGTGCACACAGTCTGAATTAGAATGATTCTGGAGTGCCATTTCCCATTTGGGGCATCTCATAGGGTTGGCTTCAGGGATGCTCATGGTCACTCCCATTTTGTCTTGGCAAAGCTCTTACATCATAGAATGTGAGGGAGGAAGAAGGAAATGGAAATGTCAGTTGCTTACTAGCTTAATTAGTTGGGTGTTCATTTGTTTGTTCGTTCACTCATTTATTCACCCACTAACTTCTCCTCAGCTCCCCCTGTCCCCAGCCACTGTACTCAACACCAGAAATACAGAGAAGCGGAGCTTCTTGTCTGCAGGGAGCTCTCAGCTCTGTGACTCTGTCAGTGGAAGGGGCTCAGCAGTTAAACCAGCCACCTCGGGAGCAGGCCCTCATGAAGGGTGAATGAACAAATGTTCTCATCCCATCAGCAGATGTGCTTGGTGTGCTTTCTCCTGTGTCCCTTTTCCTTGTAAGACATACTGCTGTGGCCCCAGTCTTTGACACAGCTAGTTACTTGGCCTCTGTTGGTAACCCTAGATCTGATGTCTGTGCTAGCAGTTTGGAGAGTGTTTTGTGCTCAGGCTTATGAGACTGACCCATCTCTGTTCACATCCTGTGTCTGCTGCTTGCAAGATGTGTGACTCTGGACACATCATTTCACTGCACCTGGCTTTGTGATCCACGAGAGAGGAAGAGTGCTGGGTGCCCAGCTCATGGCCTTTATCTAAGCATGTGAAGTGGGCCTTGGCCACAATGGCTGTTGCTGCTGCTCCCGCTGTCCCCCTGCCCCTGCACCCGGGACTGTTTGGTTCTCTTAGCTCTTCCTTTTGCTCTTTTTATACCATCAATGTAGCGTTAGGTGGCCATAGTGTTTTCAGAGTTAAACATACCTGAAGAGCACAGTGCCCTACGTTACAATAAATTGTCGTTGTCTTACTAAGTTTTCAATCAAAGGAACATCCTGGTATGGGATCAACGTTGTCACCATACTCATTGAACCTACTACTTAGCCTTGCAGCTCTTGAGTGGAAACACAAGAGGATGGTCCATGATAGTTCTGGGATGGTGGCGATAGTGATGGGCGGGCAGAGGTGTGGGCCTTGGAGTTTTCGATAGAAAGCCTAACATACCTCTTTCAAAGAGCCTCTTAAGTATGGGCATTAGGTAAGAGGAAAAGTTCTAAAGCTACAGCATAAGTATTTCCACTGTTACTTATTGAGGCTCTGTCATATGAAGAAAGTTCAGCTGTGGTGTCTGTAACCTTCGTAGTAACCCTCACCCAATGGATACATTCTGTAAACCCTCATGTAAAATGAGGATGTGCTGTCATTGCTGTCTGTGGTTGAGGAAACTCAGGCTGTCAGCTCAGGTTGCTCATAGTCCCACGATTGGAAAGTGGTGCAAGTCAGGTTTTCAATGCCGATCTTATTCCAAAGCTTGAGGTCTTACATTCATTCTATAACTCTCTCTAGCATTCTTTTGATTTGGTTGACTTGGACTTTAGTCCTCACTGGTCTTGGTTCCTTGTCATACATACAACAATGAAAATCAAACATTTATTGGCCACTTATATGGATGAATCAGGCTCTGTACTGAGCACATGGTGAGCATTTTCTCATGTAGTCTTCATTAGAAAGTGCTGTGGGCACTATTATGTTTATTGTAAAGCTGATGGCACTGTGACTATTCACTTCTGATTATTCACTTCTGACTTTCGAGCAGGCATTTGTAACTTAATTCCTTATATTACCTTTCCCAATGCAAGTTTCCTGCATCAATTCTAGATCAGGCCACTGTCTCATTCTGTCTGCCAAGCAAGAGAGCATCTCTGTGAACCTGCTGATTTCAGATGTGCCTCAGAGATGCCGGTATGGCTTTCCTGCTAGTCTGACAGTCTCCTTGCTCCCTGGGCAGTAGACGGTATCCTCTTAGGGAGGACAATTGATTTCTAACTTTCTTCTCCAAAGCAGTGACTGTTCTCTGCTACTCCCATGTTTACTCCATTTACACTGTTTGGTGGCATAGTTGGCAGGGATTTTAGGGGAAGAGTAAGGAAACAAGCAAAAGGGAATGAACGGAAGGGAAAACGAAGAACAACAAAGCAGGGTAAGGGAGAAAGGGGAGTTAGTTTAAAGCTTGACTTCCAGCTAATGTTCCAACTTGACTCCTGCCATTGTCTTTCCCATCTGTAAATCTCTGACCAAACTCCAGATACCTATTCCCAGAGCTTGCTCCAGGAATGACCATCTTTGTGTCTCTGCTCAAGATATCTTTGCTACCTGGAATGGTTTCCTTCTCATCTTTATATGCAAGTTTTACCCAACTCAATAACCATCTCTTTTAGGAATGCTCACTCTACCCACACAGGTGAGAATTTTCCTCTCTTCTTTCATGCAGTTCGTAGTCTTTCTCTTCTATCATAGCTATGTCTGTATGATCCTCTGCTGGGGAGAAAACACCCCTTGGAGGCCTCCTGTAGTCCTTAGTATGGTGCTCAATGAGTGGCTACTCAGGCAAGCTGTTTGAATGAGCAAAAGGCATAACTAGGGTGTACCCTGGTGGCCTAGTGGTTTAAACCAGGAACAGTTCACATATAACCCAAGGTCCCTGGTTCAAGACCCAGGACTGGGAAGCCAACCAGTGATGAACAACTGAATGAAATAAAGTGCATTTGCCTCCCCTCTCTTCCTGCCTGCCTACTCGCCTTCATTCCTGCCTGCCCCTTTCCTTTTCCTTAAATTAAAAAAACAAAACAAAAACAAAAACAAAAAACCATAGCAGAAGGACTCTGTGTTCAGACAGCATAGGACCAGAGAGGCCTTCCTTATTATCTCTGTGGTATGGCAGATTCCCAGCACTTCTGTTTATACCATCATATCTGGAAGAGGCACATGGATAGAAGAGCTGAAAGTTGTCTCTCTCTCCAGGAGACATGATGAACAGATACAGGCACAGGCACACGTCAGTGATAGGTGGCTTCCATCGAGACCACCACAATAAAGAAAATATCTTGATCAAGAGACTTGCATGAAAATTTGGTTTCCCAGTGCATGGAAAGCTGTGTTTATCTTGTGCAATAGTATTATGTCTAAACAGCACCCATCCTTTAAGTGTGACACAGAGACACGAAGCGAGCACATGCTGCTGAAAAATGGTGCCAGCAGACTGCCTGACAGATCTGATAGAAACCTTCAATTTGTAAAAATTGTAGTACCTGTGCCGTGAAATAAAGTGGAGCACCATAGAGTGAGATGTGCCTGTGAGTGACTGAATTCCAGGCTCCGCTGAATTTATTTTCACTGTAGCAGTGCCAAGGGATTAGAAAACCATGATGGTGATGACAACAGCTGTAACAGCGATGAATACCGTCTTTCTAAAGGCAGTTGTGTGAGTTTACTGATCTCACCAGGAAAAATTGAGAGTCACCTGGAGGCGGCGCTCAAGATCTGAGCCAACAAGTGGGCAGGGATTGGAGCTCAGCTCCAGGAGAATTTTGCTTCCTTATTTCACATGCATTGCTTTGGCCCACTGGCAATCCTCCTCACCTTTCTGCATGCACCTTCAAAAATCTCCATTTTCTGAACACCAGCGTCTTTCAGGCACTGCCTTCATTGATGGGAGATGCAGGTGCAGATGTTTCTCCCTCGATTCCAGCCTCTGCTGCTTTCTCTCCCACTGTCGCACCTGCAGCCCCACCGGTGGTGTCCTGCTGCTTGACTGTTTCCACAGGTGAGGGTCCTGCAGGTGATGACTGAGCCATTCTGGAAGTTACTGAGCAACCAGAGGAGATGGGCACTTCTTAAGGCTCTTTACTCCCAGGGATATTGATACCTTCTATTCATTTGAATGTCTTGCTCCATTGCTCTCAGTGACAGTTCTCTGTTCCTATTTCCTAGGACAGCAGGCTGTGAAAAACTCTACTACCTCACAGTAAGCAAATCTCCAGTTTTTGCTTGCACTTTTTTTTACTCCAACTTTACTCTCCAGTTATCTACCCAAATGCTCTGAATGGCTGGGTGGCTCTCAGGTCATCCCTGTGATTCAGCAGCTCCTCTCTGATCAGAAAAAAAAAGACAGTTCATGAACCAGTCCATGACTTTGTCTCTGGGGTGCAGGGACCCAGCAGATAGTGCTGGACTTCTCTCAGAGGGGTGGCGAGCATTTCCTGGGCGAAGGCACAAAAGCAGGGAGCCTTGGCTGGTGGTGCTAAGTGCTACTATGATTTTCCAGTGCTCACCAGGAGTCCTCCCACTGCAGTGAGCTTAGAAGGTGCTGACACTGTGACTTGGTTTCCTGGCTAGTCATGTTGTCCTAGCTAGAGTGAGCATTTAGTGGCAGATGACTGCTTTTGCTCTTTGACAGTGTCACAAGGAGGCCACTCTCTATACCTGGGGCATCACTTCTTCTCTCCTAGAGCTGTTCTCTAGCCTGAAACCAAAGGAGAAATGGAAACTACTTCTAGTAAATCTTGAATTATCTTCAAATACGCCTTCCCTTTCAGCTAAGCTGCTCTCTATTTTTTTCCCAAATGTGGACTGTGTAGCCTGTGTTCTAGGAAAGCCCCTCCTGCTCCTCTCCAGTTCAGTTTGATGACAACTTTCTCTCTACCTTCACATCTTACCAAGTCCATTGGTCCCTTAAGAACTCAGATCCCAGTGGGTCTTGTTCTCACTAATTATGGCTCATAGGGCAGTTTGTGAATAGCTGTACTGTCGTGTTTATATCTGATCTGTTTTTCAACATTTGAACTCTTTGAGAGAACCAACTGTCTCTGTGTTCCCAAGAGTGTGAACCTTATGCTCTGCACTTAATAGGTGCTTAGTAAACTGTTGAATGATAAATTGCGTGTTCTTCCAAAGCCTCTAATATTTTTCCGTGATTTTCTGTGACTCATCATCCCAGAATACTGTCTAAATATAACTAATCCTCTATTGCTCAGGGTCTGATGAGCACTTAACTGTCTTCACATCTCTACTAGATGGCAGGCAGGGAGAGGTGACAAAAAATAAACCAGGCTCTTCTTGTGCAAGAAGGCTATTGTGCATGTGAGGCTATTGACGTGTGTGTTGTGGGCTGCTGTAAACTGACATCGATTCAGAAAATATTTGTACAATAATAATGTTATAAAGACATCTATTAAGTGTCTGTTCTGAGTCAGGCTCTCTGCTTAACAGTCACTATTTTATTTAATCCTCACATCGATTCTTTGAAATAGGCCTTGTTAATCCCTGTTTTAAATATGGGCGTAAGACAGAGGCTTTTGAAGTAACTTAGCTGTGTACAGATGATGATGACAAGATCCGGACTTGACCCCAGGCCAGTCTGGCATCAAAGGCAGTGTTTTGAACTGTTTGTATTTCCACAAAGTTAATTTTAAATCAGGCAGATGTGCCAAAATATGAGGGACATAGTGATTTCTCTAAGCCCGCAAAGGCCAGGGTCTGTTAGGATTCTGTTAAAACTCTTCTTTCTCTGTACTTCTGCTTGTTGACCTGTCAAGTCCCAGTGGAGATAACAATCAGGAATACACCTGGGGAAGGTCTCCAAGATAGTTTCCTTGACAATTTTATCTTTCTAAAAGGAGTGAGTCATCAGGCTAAAGATGAAATCCTGGGCTCGCTCTCCTGCATACAGACAAGAGAAACAGCATCTCAGTTGGCGATAGCGCAGCTGCCTGGTCACCACTTTGCTGGGAACCAGATTAATATGGAGACCATCTAGGCCCACATTTAAGCCTTGAAAAGTATCAACTGCAGTGAAAAACCACTTTTTTGAAGAGCCTAATTAGGATCTCAGGCCTCTTGCCAAATCCTACCTGACACTGACATCTTAACTAGGAAGAGCTGTAGATCCAGACAGTTCTCTGAACCCAAGGTCTGACTGAGTAGTGTTTCCAAGTTGGATCTGCAACTCTGCAGCCACCCTGGTGGCCGTGCAGTCCTTGTTCATGGGTTTGTAGAATATGCAGACTTGAGTTCCTGTCCTGGCTCTGCCACTGAGGGACCATTTAACTTCCTCTCAGGCCTCAGTTTCTCCATCTATAACAGATTACAATCATGCCAAATTCAAAGGAGTTTCCAGGGCCCCAAAAGTACAGTTTCAGTTTTTGTTTGATGGTTCAGTTTTGAAGTGCTAACAAATGTTTGTTTGCTTTATTATTATTTTTTTGATGTAATGTTTTGTTTTAGTAATAAAAGCCAGGAATATAAATCATTAATACCTTAAACCCTGTCCAAAGAGTTATATCATGCGTTACAAATTTTAATCAATCAAAGATATGGTTCCTTTTAGAATACCTGTCTACACTTTTCATGGTTTCTGTGTGGAGAAAGGAATTTGATCATCAACAAAAGCTAAACTTTTCTTGAAGAATAATTCTCATTTTAGTTCAAAGGCTTTATTAGCAAGATGTACATGCATTCAAAGATATTGATATTGATTGTTATAGGAAAGAAGTATCAATATTTAAATAATCAAGAGAAGACAAAGACTGGAAATGCTTTCTTGAAATATAAACCACAGTTTTCAGTCAATAAAATATTCTAGTCCTACATTGATGGAGGTAGAGGTAGTTTGGGGAGGTTATACATTTTCTCAAAAGTATTTTCTCAAATTATTACGTTTTAGATCAGTTGTAGATGAAGGAACTAGATGGAATTATTTGAAGTTTACTTATAACTATCTCTGAATTAGTTCCAATTTTCCAGGTTTTTCTTATGAGAACTGTATGAATCAATTTCACAATGATGTATTCAGTACACTTGACTTTTCCAAATCACACTCTGTATTTTACTTTTAGGTAATTATTTTGATTTAACACTTTAAAATTAATTTCATCTCTTAGGAATTTATATTATGATGCTGATATGTAATATGTTGTACTTATGTTTTATTTTTGTGTATGCTTTTATTTGTATAACAGTTTTATATTTGAAATAACACAAGATTTAGTATCAGTTTAAAAATTTTGAATTTTTGAATTTTTAACACGTATAATGTTATTGTTACCAGGATTTTGATAATATGAGCCATACATGTTGAAATAATAGTATATCCATTGGTTCAAGGATTAGAGATACATGCATGTGGCCCAGACGTTTGGCCTTGGCAGCTGATGAGCACCAGCCTGTTCTAAGTGCTGTCTTCCTGCCCACCTGCCAGACAGATGATCAGTGTCTGCTGAGATGGTGCACAAGGCACCTTCTGACTTAGAACAAGGTGGTCAGTCTCTGCTTTTGGGAAGCTTGTTAATTCCTTTGTCTTGGTGGCAGAGTCCTTTCAGGTTGAATGAGTAGGATTTTTTAAACTAGCGGCTGGTACTTGATTCAAGTACCCTACGCAAGGCAAGTCAATTGAGTCCTCACTCAGTGTCCTCTGGAATGTCTCCAGGTGGGCTGAGCCAGCCTGCGGGCTGAGCATATCCAGTCTTCTGCCCTTTGCTCCGCTCTCTGGGACTGACTTTCTCCTGAATTTCTGTTGTGCACTTGGCTCCCATTTGGTGGTGGCTTCTGAAGTCTTCTGGACCTGATGGATCTATGTGTGGTCTCTGCTTTCTTGGCAAAGATGGCTACTTTTTCTCCATCATGTCTGTCTCCAGATCTCCATCTGGTTAGTGCAGGGATGCCTGTCTTTTCTCATGCCTGTCTTTTCTAGAGGGCATTCCCCTAATAGAGTCTGGAGTGATGCCCAGGGTGAAATAATTCCTTCTGTCTTTTCCATAGTTTCTCCTCCTCAGGGTTCAGGCTCATGTGATATTTTTCCTGATGATCCCAAGTGGAAGATGACTTGTCTCATTTCACTTTACGTCTGTTTGACAACAAAAGTTAGTCTTCCAAATTCTGGGTGGATAGATCTGTTAAATCCTAAGGCAGTACCCTTAGCTGTCTACACAGAGCTCATCTTGGCTTTTGGGGTGGCTGGGAGGATCTGATGATCATGTGTGCTGAGCTTAGAACTCCTGCTTATCCTGACAAAGTGGGCTTGACCAGATTTCTCCTTACTTCTGATAATTTTTCTCTCAGTCTTTCCTTAAACATCAACTTTTATTTCCTTCTTTTTAACCTTCCAATACCAATTTGACCATACAGTATAGACAGAGTTCGCACTCTTCAAGTTGTCTGGGCCCTATGAAAGAAGAGTGCCTATGATGAACACCCCCTCTTCAGTAATCACCATCATTCTTTGCCTCTAGAGCACACAGAGACTTTTAAGAGTATCTCCTAATTCTGTATGTCACATTGCCCATTTTTACCTTCTGATACTTTAAAGGGGCATTGTTATTTAAACAAAGAATCTGGCACCTACCTTACCCATGTTTTGTTTTTGTCTTTTTTTCTTTTTCTCTTGGTAATATATGTGCCTGCTTTGTCCCCCAAGGCTTCTAGCCAGGACATCTTCACTTGCTCCCTTTACTTTTCTGTGAAATCTGCAGCTTCATCATACCCCATACACAGGGAAACATGCAGCATTTTTTTCCAGTGGAGTCACATTATGGTCATGCAGTTGACTGCTGGCTTCCTGTTCTTAATGTCAAATGAGAGTTATGAAAATTCAGCAGAGGAGATCAATGCAAGGTCCCCTTGACACCTGTGCTTGGTATTTGAAGAGATACTAGTTCCTTTGTTCAGGGGACAACCCCAAGCCATTATATATATATATAATTTCTTCATGGATTGAGTTAATTTTTGTCATACTTTGAATACTAGTTTTATTTATCAACCTATGGCAAATAAAGTCTCTTGCAGCATGTTCATATTTTTCAGAAATAGAAACTGAGTTTTATTAGTTACTGTGATATATTTCAGGTTATATCTACATACACTTAAATTTCCATCTATCCTTCCATCCACCCACTCAGAATATACATACTGAGCTGGATGCCTGAGACACAAATGTTGAAAATAGTGTTTTTGGTTCTCATGTTCCTCAAAGTCCAATCAGGGAAGTCAGACAAATTCAGCGTAGCTCAGTCAGTGCTATAGCAAAGTTAGCCCAGGATGCTTGGAAGAAGTGAGAAGAGACATTCAGACCAAGCAGGAATGTGAGGACAGTGAGGAAAGGCTCTGGAGGAGGCATTCATGAGTTGAGTGATGAAGATCTAGCCAGGTCACCAGAGAGTCAGGAAGGGCATTTTGAGAAGGAGCTTCATGGAGTTTAAATTCAAGAATCAAACGTGATGGTTTAAATCTTGACTCTGCCTCTGAGCCATATCTATTTCATCTGTAGAGCCGGGATGACAAGGACACAGAGTAAGTACTTTGTAATGTCATTTTGTTGCACTACTGAAATCTTTGGCTTGGTGCGCTGGGAGAGCTGCAGTGGCTCAGTCGAGGTGGCTTTGCTGCTGGGGAATGGTGGGGGATGGGGGCCCTCGAAAGGTCTTGTGCATCATGCTAAGTGGAAACTAAACATGACTCAGAAAGGCAGCGTGCCTTAGAGCTAGAGGAGGAGGGTTGTAATAGGCTTTCAGATATGCATACTAGATACAATGCAGGCTGTGTGCACACACACACTTGATCCCATTCACACCCCCCACTGCCCTCCCAGTTACCAGAGAACAGAACAGTGTTTAAATTACAGCATCAGATAGTCTCAAAAGGCTCCAGGAGCACCTGATTCATGGAACCTGCTCAGTGGACAATGATAATTTATTGCAGTGTCTAGGATTCTGTTGCAACATCTTTAAATGTTAATGATCAATAATATAATTATGATGGGGAAAGTTCCTGGGCCAGTCGTGGGTTTAATTTAATTTGCAAAGCCATCTGGAGCTATGCAGATTTTTAAAGATAATTTTTTCCAGACCAGATTTGGGTAGCTTCTAGTCACCCTAATGTCCAGTGTGTAGCAGAGACACTATCTCTAAGCCCTGAGAATCCAGGAGGAAACTCACATGACTTGAGGATATCAGAGGGTGCAAGGATGAGGGCAGATCTCCATCCACCATTCTATGATCACCCCTCATCCTGTCTCCCCAAGAGCAGGGAGGAGGTGTTATCTGACTAATAAGGATGGGTTTCTGCTTAGAACAGCCTTCTTCATTTGGGCAAGAGACCAGACCAAAAAAAGTCAGAAAAAAATGTCATTTCTTCCCATGTCTGTAAGACTTTTGACAGTCTCGTTCTTGCCATTCCTGCCACTCTCCGTTTTGCTCACTATGATCCAGCTCCATTGACCTCCTCACTGTTCCTGAAGCACACCAAGGCCTTCCTCGACCATCCTGTCCACAATAGAAGTCTTCCCTCAGGTAGTATGCAGTCTATCTCCTCTTCTCTGTATGTAACTTAGCCATCACCAGACTTTTATGTTAATGCATCTGCTGTCTATCTCTGTACTAGAGTGTAAGCTCTATAATGGTAAGAAATCTCAGGGCATCTACCTTTTCTCCTGGGAAAGCTATCTCTTGGAAGGTAAGAGACCGTATCCCTAAGACCACATAGCCATATGGAGAGAGCAAGACATATACAGGAGCATTGAGGTGTCAGCCATGTGAGCAAAGCTTTTTGGCATCTTCCATTACAGCTTAGCCACAGCTGAGCATACAGTTGAGCAAAAGACTCTAAGTGATACATTGTGGCTCATCAGAGCTTTCTAGTTGAGCCCTGCTCATTTCCGGATCCACGGAATTGTAACCAATAAAATGGTGGTTTTTAAGCCACTAAGTTATATGCACCAAAATTGAGTCTTTAGTTTGCAGTTTCTACACTCCATCTTGTCTCCTTCACATGGGGCTGTTGGGCATGGGGCCCTTTCTCCATCCTCACCTCTTCTCTGCCATGGTGCTCATCCTCTGCTGCTCTCCCTGCCCACAGGAAGAAGTATACCTTGTAACCACAGCTGGCTCTCACCTGTGCTCTTGATCTTCCTCAGCACCTCCTGACCACTGGAAATCTCGTTCCTGCTCTCTGGTGCAATTATGTCAGAATTGCGTTGATGTTCTCTAGTTGTCAGAGTCATGATTCAGTTCTGTGTCTTCCTTCTCTCTGACATTTCTGTAGCCCAGATGCTGTCTGTCCTGCTCTGCACAGTAAATGCCACCTCCCTTGACCCCCTCTGCATTGTTGGGTGTCTGAGTAACCTGCTTGGGAGGCGATCCATATTTATTTCACCAAAGTCCTGTCAAGGGTGACTGAGTATCATTTTGCCTTCTACCCTCTAAGGGGCCAGTAGGGCTCTGGTGAGCAGGTGGTCCTGGCTCTGGAGGAAGTTCACAGTTTCTGGGATTTTAGAGATGGCTCTGAAGACCACATGTCAGCCTTTTTTTGGGGATCAAGACCCATGGAAAGGGAGGCTCTGAAGGAGGATACCTGGTATTGGAGAGGTGCTTCTCAGATTGGGAGAGTGGAGTGGGCGTTGGGAATTTTCTGTGGCATGTAGAGACATTGCTTAATTGGAAACTCCATGAGGGAAGGGATTCTATTCTGCCTGTTTTTGTTTTTATTAATACATCCCCAGCACCTACTCTAGTACCTGGACACAGTGACTGCTCAAAACAGACAAACAAACATAAATATGTGAATGAATCAGGCAGAGCTCAGTGTGGTCATGTGCATGTTCGGGCAGGAGCCCTCCCTCATTTGGGTTCACAGGTGAGTCTTCAGGACTGTGGTGCAGGAGAGGAGGATGCCCCAGAGACAGAATTTCTGGTTACCTAGGTAGGAGACTGGGCCAGATTTTACATGATCTAGAAAAATAAAAAATGCTAAGAGCCAACATTTATTGAACATTTATGATGTACCAAACATTGTTCTGAGTAATTTTTATGTATTTTATCCTCACAATCCTATGACGTAGAGACTATGTGTGTGTTTAACATATACACACATACAGACAGATGTGCACGTATATATTTTTAACAAGTGAGGCACCTGGCACCGAGAGGCTCAGTAACTTGTGTCAGGTTACGCAGTGAGGGTGTGACCCTCCCAGACTCCGACACTCCAGAGTTTCACCCGTACCAGCCAGCAGTTAACAGGTAAGATTTCTCACCTCTGAGTCATACTGACTATATGTGTTTCTCCACTAATCACATGGTTAATATTATATATCCATGAATGATATTATAGATATAATTTTAATAATATAATGAAACAATAATTCTGACATAACAAATTAAGGTTAAAATAATGATATTTTTTCTAGAAGTAGAATATAACAACTTGTAGTGGGCTGTCACCCAGATAACGTAGTGGGGTCTCCTAACCAGTGCTTACTATGGGGTCAGAAAAATTTCTGAACGAGAACACTTGTAATGTGTCATTACCCCACATTTATTCAGTACTTACTACGTACCAAAACTTTATGCAGTTGCTCCCATGTTAGAGATACAGGAGAAGTGAGATTAAGTGATTTACCTGTGCCGACTGCAGGCTGTTTGATTTAGGAGGTCATGTTCTAACCACTAGTCCACGTGGAACCTTTTGTCTCAGCATGTTGAAAGGTTTGTTTTTCAACAGAAACATATGTTCTTTGATTGTCTGCCAAGGAAGTTGATTATTTATGGAGAAGACTTTGATAACTAAAGAAACTTTAGATTATGTGTGTTCTATTTGTAAATACAGTAACTAATTGCGATTATAATAGAATATTCTAAATATGTATATATCCTCTGCCCTCGTGTACACCATCAGTTTTCTCTGAACAGTGGCTTGTTACCAGCTAAGAATCTATATATAACTGGTGCTCATGGATTTGGTTGTTGGAACTTTGTCTTTATAAATCCTCCCTAATGGGTCTAATTTCACTGCATTTTAGCTGATGGTCACAGAAAGCAGCTTCCAAATTAGTGAGCATTTTAACATCTCCTTTTTGCCCATGGAATGAGGGTCCGTACTCGAAAATCAAGTATTTTTTGTGTACTGAAACTAATCTGGGGAAACTGAGTAAACGGGGTAGCTGAGGATCTGGTAAGAGGCTTAGTATCTTTTTAACTTCCTTCAGTGCTTCTTCCTTGTCTCACTTCTTTCTTTTCCCTCTTAAAGAGAAAAAACAGGGTCTCTGAGAAGGAGACAACTGGTCTGAGTTTCTCACGGGGAGGAGTGTCCAGCCAGTGGGGATTTTAGGGAAAGGCATCTCTGGGGTAGGATCTAGTGTGGAGTGTTGAGAAACAGGGACAGGCACTGTAGCTGTGAAAGGGGATGGGCGAGCGGCGGGAGCTCGGGACAAGGTGAGTTTGGACAGGAAGGTAGGCACCAGGCCATGTAGCATCCCGTAGGCTATAGTTAGTGTTTCAGTTTTAAGTGCTTTAGGGCCAAGATGATGTTGGTGGCCTGCTGGTGTCCTTTTACCTTAATGTGCACCCAAGCGACCCCAGAGGCTCGGTTGTTGCTTAGAGGGCTCACGGATAGATAAAACTTTCTCCAGAAATTCCCTTCCTCCACTGGGAGCTGCTTTTTCTGAGCACTTATGCCCTCCCTTGGGAGAAGCCTACAACTGAAGACAGGCTGGCAGAGGTACACAGGAGGCCAGTCCTCTCGTGTTAGTAGGGGGCGTGTTGGCAGCATGGCTAACTCTCCAGAGTTCCATGGTGGGATCAGGCTGAAATGAGGCTTCACTGAAACCACATCTCGCCTTGGCCTTTTGTCCTGCCCCAGCCTGCTTCTGCCCCTTCATAGCAGGTATCTTTGGAGGTCACTTGCATGTACGAGGACCCTTGTCTCAGGCTCTCCTCCTAGCAATGATAGTTACTAGACTGCTCCCTGCAGTAAGGGACAGGATCTGCTTTTCCACCTTTAGACAAGATCTAAGTGGGGGCATGCCATGATCTGATTACGTAAGACATTCTCTGTTGTTGAACTGTGTGTGTGTGTGTGTGTGTGTGTGTGTGTGTGTGTGTGTAATAAAAGGGCACAGATAAGTAGACCATTAGATGATTGCTAGTGAAATAATCCAGTCAAGATACAACTATGACCTGGATTACATAAATTAATGCTTTTCTGTTCAGCAAAGAATTTCACCCACAATCATATTTCCTGTCTGTTAAGAAATTGACAAGTGACCTTAGGTGGGTGAATGTTAATAAGAGAATGATGGGTTATTATACATGTTAAGAGGAATATATAAAATGTCAAATGCTCACTAAGACTCTAAGTCCACATGAGTATTTAGTACAGAAATAATGAAACAAATATGTAGTCAGTCTTTAAATTAATTACTGGTGTTATTCTCAGGTCCTTGGAGTCGGGGTGGGGAACTATAATTGCTAAGATCTGTGTGACTCTGGGAAAAAATGTGACACTTAGAAAGTGGCTCTTGTCATTCTGCTTTGATCTGGTAAATGCATCTGATTTTCATCTATGTCTTGGGGGCATTGGCAATTTATGTTTCTCTCTTGAATGCTTCTGAAATTCCTCTCACTTGCTAACCCCCAAGTCAGGATGTGAAAACCAGAGGTTATCGTCACAATTGTAGCACATGATGAACATCACAATGTGATGAATCACAGCACTGGCTGTGTTCTATACTACGGTGTTTGTAAACATTGACTATTGTTTACTAGGTACTATTATTTGCTCCCATTATACAAATAAGAAAACAGTCTGGGAGATAAAGTGACTTGTCTGGAGCCATACATCTAATAAACGAAACCACTTAGGATTTGAACACATGCCGTAAGACTTCCAGTTACAACACTGTACGGCTGCCCAGCTGGTTCTGTTTTCTTCTCCTGAGAAAAGAGATGCAGTCATACTTGTATTAGTCCTCACTTTTTCCTGCTTAAGAAAAAGAAAATTTCTTTTCCTTTGTGAAATGAAGTCACGTCACAGCGCCTCTAAACTGGGACATGAAAGGACATTGATTGTCTTTATGTCATTTGGCCAGGCTGGGGCCTCGGAAATGGAGAGAGGATTCCCCAAAGAGGATGCTGATTGATGCTTTTGACACCAGTGGATTCCAACAGTGCTGGCAGCTACTGGTGTCCAGCCGTGCAGTTTGGGGTAGTGCCTGACCAGCCAGACTGTGTTTGTGACAATTCCGATCTTCTTAACTCTGAGCATCTGTTAAAGTGATGCCTCAGCAGGAAAACACAGTGGGAGAATGTCTGCTCAGAGCATGTGAGAGTCTGACTGGCCTCTCAGACGTCCTCTAGAAAGCTCTGTTGTCCCCAGGTCCCCTTTGCTCATTGGCCCTGTGCTCTGTGCAGATAAAGGGAAAACGAAATAGAACCCCAGTAGAAGTCACCTGCCCTCTCTAGTGTCCCTACCCATGGTCACCACAGGAGGATGAGGGATATATACTCTGGGTGTCATTGTTCCTCTTAGCACAGATTTAAGCCCGCAGACTCTTGAGGGTTGCATCCGGCTTACCTGGGAGGCCTGTGCCAGCCAGCAGATTAAATAACTCGTCTAAAGCCACATATTTGCTAAGCGAGAATGTGAGCAGGTAGGACCCTGGCCAGACACTTTGTTGCTACCCAGCAGGTTCTGTTTTCTTCTGAGAGATTTTTTTCTGGTAGAAAAATGGGCTCATTTACAACGAAACTGTAAAATGCACATGTGATGGTGGTTTTTGGAAGAAAGAAGCGCAGGGGCTTCTGCTGAGGGTGGAGGCCCTGACCTAGCTTCAGTGCTGACGGAGGCGGCAGGGAGAAGGTCCTCCAGCCCCAACTTGGCATTCTTCTCTGAGAGGAACTTTGTGTGTGTGCCCTGTACGTCCCATGCCCGTGAAGGAATCTCAAGGGAAGTTGAAAACAGGATATCGAGCTTCTGGAGGACATCGACGTGCTGTTTTACCCTCTATTTGGAGATTTTCCATTTTTATTAAGAAAGCTTTTGTCAGAGAATTCGCAGTCTCTGCCGTTGGCTGTGCAGTTGACCCCTCTGTCCTGCTCTCTCTCCCATCTTCCACAAAACATTGTTTTCACTCTTTTCCAGACTGCCTTCTGCCTCAGAGGGTAGTTCTGCTTTCTAGTTACAGAAAGTTGAGGCTATTAATATGAACTCTCAGCTTTTCTTCTTTGGTGTTCATTAGTGCTCTTTGCCCGGTAGCTCCCTTTCCTCCCCTTTCAGATGTGTGGTGGGATTATACTTCCTGGCTTCTCTGTGGTGGGCTGTGCAAATAATTGTCGGCAGTGAGCAGGCAGCTGGAATGACTGTCACGTCTAGGTGACAGCATTTGCTTGCCAGCGTGGGGCTTTCTGGAGCTTCATCTCCCTTCAGAAGGAGGGAGCGTTCTGTCTGCTCTGAACAGCTGTTCAGTCAGCCCAAGTTCTCTAGTGGTTCTGTTCGGAGGCGCACGTAGGGTGAGCGATAGATAAACCTGTTTTCGTCAAAAACCACTACAACTTTGGTTTTGCTTGCCAACACAGCAAAATTTAGCCAGTCTTAGTATGTGGTCCCTTTTGATCTACAAATAGGCTGCATCCTTTCCCACCCTTTTGCCTTCCATCCTTTCTCTCAGGAAATCCTCTCTCTTTCCCCCTTATCTTTACAACCACTTCCGAGTCACGTCCTCTCCAGGGTGTTACTATTACTCTTCAAAGGAGGAAAACCAGAATTCTTGAGCATAGCCTGGTCCCTCTCAGTTTCTTTAGACTCAAGACCACACCCCACTCTTTCTCATGCCTTCTGTCTTGGCCATATTTGCCTTCTTTCCATTCCTCTGATATGCTCTTTCTTTTTACCACAGGGCTCTTGAACATGCTTGCAACACGTTTTCTCTGCCAGAAATGCCTCTCCACCTCTGCTGACTGTCCTTGCTCTTTCTCATAGAAAGCGTGGGCTCCTTAGTGGAGCTTCATGACCTCCATTATTAGGTGACATCTCCCTTTAGAAGTTATAATACCATATTCTTTTCTCACTTCAATTGCAACATTATAATTTATTGGTGTGAATATTTGGTTATTTCTGTCTTCTCTGTGAAGACTGATACCATGTCATTTTTATTTACCACCATGCTCTCAATGGTTAGCATTTTGTAGTCTCTCAGTGGAAGCTTGCTGAGTGCGTGAGTGAAGATCCACAGCTATCCTATCCAATTTGATAACCTCTGGCCATATATGGCTATTGAAAATTAAATTATTAAGAATATTAAGAATTTCGTTCCATAATAACACTGGCCACATTTCAAGTGCTAATTTGCCATATGAAGCTGCTAATGGCTACCATATTAGAGCATAGAAAAGAAAAACATTTTCATCAACACAGAAAATTCCATTGGAGAGTGTGGTAAAATCCAAGTCCTGTACATGGCATGCAGTGTGCATAGGAGTCTGCTGGACAAGCTTCCCAACCTTTCTTTTCCATAGTGATCCAGGGATATCCAGGAAACACTCATTCCCCATGAATCCTGTCCCCAAGCATGACTCTCCAACTCAGGTGTCAGTGGCTTTTCAGCTTTCAACTCTCTCTGCCTCAATTTGCCTTACCTTACCTCTCTCTGCTTAAATTGCTGTCCCATCTAGCATCTCTCATCCTTCAGCCCAATCACAGCATTTTCACTTCTGGGGAACTTTCCTTGAGGTTCAGAGTGAGCTGATCAGTGCTTCCCCTGACCTTCATGCTGCCAGGTTCTCACTCCTGTGACCCTGTTGATTGTAACCCTTTGCTCATACAGCTCGTTACCATAGGAACCCCGATTGGCCAGGCCTGCCTCTTTGTCCTCTTGCTTTTCCTGCTGCACAGCAGGGGGCTGCTGGGATAGTGAATGTTTGTTGCGATGAGCAAGTGAATGAAAGCCACAGGAAATATTACTTCTCCATTACAGCAGTGTGAAGAAAAGGGAGCTTGTGCAGTATTACTGAGAGTTCTCCTCTGCGTCCCCTCTCCCTTCCACTGTCCTGCCCCACGTCTTTATTTTATGTGAGACTAGCTGTCTGCACCAGGAATCCCCCAGGATTTTGCCAGGACTCCTGAAACTTCAGGGTCTGGTAGGTTTGGTGGAGTGGAGCTGCTTCTTCAGGTGAGAAGGGAGTCTCATTGGTTAGAAGGAAAGAACTTACACTGTGATTAGATTGTCTGAGTCAAGTCACATGCCAGCACACTAGAACTGGGAGCTACCTGGAAGTCTGAAAAAGATAATTTCTGTGAACTGTGCTTTTCTCAGCTAGTGAGATGCAAAAGGGACCGTCAGGTGCACATGCTATGCAGTTGCTACAGTCATAGCTTACCTGTCTCCACCTTGCCCTTCCCGCTGATAGCACTTTGAGAGCAACACGGTGTCTTATTGATCAGTGTCTGTAGGGCTAAAGCAACTTGTCATATTGAACTAATCATCCCTTTTGATGATATTGCCTGCTAAATAGATAAGCTTTCTGCCATGGGAGTAATGTAATTTTGGATAAAATATTCATGTGTTTCCCTTTTTAGTTATATCCAAAGGGTCTTCCAGTTCCTCTGCAGGTGGAATTAAGGCCTCCCTTGTACAAAGTTGACCCTGGGTTTGTTTGCTCCACTGTCTTTTGGCTATTGATCCAGGGAGGATGCATATCTACAAAGTTCTCTTTCAGTGACTGGGAGATTGACCTCTCTTCAATAAGGCAGATCTGGAGTTAGGAAAAAGGAAACGATGACGTAGGGGAGAAAGGAAAATAACATTCCTGTAAGCCTGGAAATGATGAAGTAATAAAGGGATTAGAGCGAATGATCCAGATGTGTGTCTTTAGTGAGAGAAGTTGAACAGAGCACTGAGCGGTGTCTGGGTCTCTGACCAGTCATGGAGCAAAGATCATGTGACAGACACTGAGTTCCCTTGCAGGTGCAGCCGAGACCAGCGAGGTCCAAACTTGAGTTCAGGGACCGGTTGGGATATGCCAGCTGGTAGGTTTGGAAGCACCTCTTTAGAACAGACATGCAGAGAGAAAAGATTTTTAGGTATGGCTCCCTTGTGACAGAGACAGAAAATTGGAAAGGACAGCAAAACGTCTTGTAATCACGTTAGCCATGGAGGAGGAGACCATGGCCTGTGTCTATACACGGGGACTGTAGAAAAGTTGGCATTATTCCTGAGGCAGCAAAGACTTACTTCTGAGCTTAAGCATGATTCAGCATGGGGAAGGGTCTTGCTTTGTTTTTTCCTGGTTCTGTGACTGAGATGGGTGACAGAAATGCCTTAAATGTGTTAAGTAATGTGAGCATTACTGTGCCCATAAGCTGATGCAGCTTGGGGCTATGTGAGTCATACACACTATCCCTTTTGATTTGCTTGGTAATCCTGTGAAGTAGACATTATTCCAGATTTACAGATGAGGAAACTGAGACACAGAGGCTAAGTGACTTGTTCAAGTGACTTTTAATAATCCTGGTTGGACCAGGATTAACCTCAAAAGGTACCTTAGCCACTGGGGAGATAATAAAGGTCCAGCTAGGGAATGTTGCTGGGGCTAGAAGGAGCCCTGTAGTCCCAAGGAAGGAGGACATTACCGAATGTAGCAATGCTGTGTGAGCAGCTTCCATGTGGAATTGCAAAAAAGGTCACAGTTTTGGAGTTTTTCTTCTTATACCAGTTCATTCCAAAGTTCACAGAAAACTATGAAGTAAAAGCTGACAAGCTTTCATAGATGGGGAGTAAGGCCCAGAGAGCTTCAGTGCCTTGTCTAGACCACATGGCTAGTAAGTCTAAAACTCATACTAGGAACCTGTTGTCCTAACACCCAGTTCATGAGTCTTTCCCCATCAATAGGTTGTCCCTCGTGTCATAGTGTGGTAACATCCTCTTATAATGGAGTCTGACTCTAAGTGAACCTGTTGGAAGATTGGACATTTAGGGAGGTGCCTGAAAAGAGGCAAATGTTCAAATGAAGGACATGATCCAGGGTGCAATGCCAACTAAAGAGTGGCACTCACTTCATTCATTCAAATTCATTTACTACATAGAGATATAGACTCATTCTGTATACAGAGGTTCCCAGAGACTGCTACATGGAAAACTAGTTTCACTAGATGCTTCATGAGAAATAGAGTTCTGTGATCACGTAATACATCTTGTACGCTTCTTTTAGAGTAACATTGCATGTTAAAACTCTATAATAACCTCATGTGAAGAAATATACTTAACTATTCTTAAGTCAGAGTTAAATCCAAATTTATTTGAATACATAACCTTTTGCTTTTTGGGGTCACATCTGTTAGCCCATGGAACTGCCAAGAACAAATACTTTAATCACTGAATTACTGGTTTGGGTTGATGATCATGTGGGCAGAGCCTTAGGAAATTTTTTGTGGTTTTATAGTGCAACCTTAAGACATGAAATTTTATATATATATTTATATGTACATATACAGACATATGCATACATTCATGTGTATATGTATGTGTAATATGTATACATATCTGTACATACAAATATGGTATAAAATGCAATATATTTGTAAATAGGCCTTGGTAGTAGCTATTTCCTAACTCAAAGACCCAGGGTTATATTGTGCCCGTGTAAGCATGCTAGAGTTCATAAATTAAAAATGAAATCTCATTATAATAGTACACCTTTTTAATATTAGATATTTTCACTGGTAATTCACGATAGAATAAATGTCAAGGTAAACGATGAGTCTGTCTGCTGTTGCATGAAGGCATACATGGTTTGAGAGAATTTATCCATTGTAAGTCTTTGAAACGAGCAAGGCTGACATTTTATGGAGGTCGTTTATCATCTTCCTTCCTATGGACTGCAGCAGGCTCTTGACATTCATGATGGATACTTCCTGAGCCCTTTATGACTCCCCTAATTGGCAAATACCACTAGAATAAATAATTTCCCTCATAAAGCCTTTGTTCTGATCCAAACCATCATGTTCACAGAGTATTTCACTTTCGCTTCTTCTTCCTGAACAGGGTCATTTTGTACTTGGTAGTTGACAATGAAAGGGAACGTGGAGCTCTGAGGTGGTGGCCAGACAGAAGTCTGATTGACCAGCTGATAGATCTGCCCCGTAAGACACTTTCGCTAAGAGATTAGAATTTATGTTTCAGAAAAATGGTGGATGCTTGCATTTCCTGGGCTACTGGAACTGTACATGAATACTTAGAACTGTGACTATAAATCTGAAAATGCCAAGCATCTTTTTTTATTTGGATTATTAAAGACATCTTCAATTTTTTCCCTCTCTGTGAAGCAGGAAGATGTATGACATGGGAAGGAAGGAAATACCTGTGTTTCTGCAAACACAGGCTCACATTTGCTATTGCCAAATAGTCTCCACAGCAGGCTTTGAACCCCAAGGCCCTGTCTCCACAGCTTCAGGAAGGGATTGCTGTGTGTTGATGGAAAGCCTCCGTGAGCTCTGTGGGTAGGCTAACGTCATGAGTTTCCCTGACTGAGAAAATAGTGCTGTACTTGAAACTGGAGCCTGACTCCTCTCTTCCCTTAACTTATGCTTTCTGATATTAATCTAAGGCCACTTTTACCATGATTTACCAGTTTCATCTTTGGGATTTCAAATATTTGAAAAATGCTAATTTTCTTAGAGTAGTTGAATAATGTTTAATGTAAAGGACAGGGAGAGTTTTTATCTAATTGGAAGCTCTCTCTCGATGAATAACACAGTTAGATGTGATTTGTCAAAGAATGGTTCACCCTTCACAAATGAAATTAATCGGGCAAGAGGAGAAATGCTTAGAGGCCAATTTGGGGCCATTAAAAAGATCATTCAATTTTGACTCTGAAATACCTACAGAAAAAAGCTCTCAAAGACTGCTCAGATGTCTGATGTTTGTGAAAGGTACATTGATATTTAAGAACATGGATCTTTGAATCCAAATTGGAAACAGTGAATTTTATTTCTTAGGACCTCAGTCTGATCAGCCACTGTGAGTCAGAGGACTGCTGGTACCTAGAGGCCATTGAAAGAACCTTAAAGTAGTTGACGAGGTAGGACAAGGTTAGTCTTGTGAAAGTCTAGTCAAGCTTGCTATTGAGGACTTCTGTAAGGCTTTGAAGTGAAATTTCTCTCATCCCCCAGTGTCATTGATTCCACAAAGCCTCTATGCTAAGCATTTTCTACACATCAAATCCACAGGCACACAGAGAAAGCTCAATAAATGCAACTGAAAGAGTTATGTTTCCATGAAAACTTGGGAATTGACTTGCTAACTCATGGGACTCTCACTGTGACATTGTCCCTACCAGTGGTTTGGAGATTGAAAATCTCTTTTGTTCTCCAAGATCAGGACCTCTTGATGGAATGACTGTCATGCATACTGTCTCACCTGGTGGCCTAGGGGTGGAAGAAGAGGGTGATGAGAGGGCCTATGAGCAGTCCTGCATGACTGGCAGCTCCCTGACTTGAGAGAAATTGGGTAATCGGTATCATCATCATAACCTTGCAGGGACACAAAATATACATAAACACGAAGCTAAGCCAGCAACCCTGCCAGTTGGGAAAGCCAGGAGCGGTAGGTGGGGAAGCTTACCTTCTTGACTTCATATTTAATGGCGAGTTTGATCCGGCTCAGACTGGGGCGGTGGTGGTCGGACCAGACTTGGAAGTTCACATCACCGTTTAAAATTGCTTCCACCTCTTCTGTGTCTCGGCACAGGTCCAGCACGCCCACCACAAAATCCTTGCATTGCATAGATAACTTCCTGTAATCATTCTAACAGAATAAAAAGAAATCAGGATGTGTCACACTGAACCCCACAGCTTGGCTTGCCCAGCACAGAAGTATCAATGAATCAGCAGCTGACCACCAGTTGCAAGTGCTTTGGAACCAGAGAATGTGCTGGATCCAGAAGACAGGGAAACTGCTCTTGAAGACAATCTAGAGGACATCTTTTCTAAGCCAGGATTTTTCAAGGTGTGCTTCGCAGGTCACCTATGTCATAGTCACCTTGTGTGCTTACTCTAGCAGCAGATTCCAAGGCCCTGCTGTAGACTTATGGAGTCAGAATTCTTGAGGATGAGGCCCAGGAACCTGTCTTTCTTTAACCTTGTTCCCTCAGTGAGTGTGATGCCTGCCAAGCCTGTCCTGGGCTATTTTAAATAAAGCATCAGTTCACCAGGCCCAGTTCTCATTCAGTTCTGAAGGAGTGATAAGGAAATGTATTTTTAGGGCTGGTGGAAATAACACTACTCATTGTTTACCAATCTATGATGATAACTGCTCTACAGAGGAAGTTTACTACAAAGATATGATGGATATTCTAAAATTTGGGGAGAATATACACAGGTTCATTTTTTATGTGCTGGAAAATCTACTTGTAAATTATGTATTTAAAAATCTAATGTAATTGAAATCTAAGAATGTTTTCTATTCATAAGTCCTTTTGTAGTGTAAACCATGGCTCCTTAGATTACTGCCTATTGAATAAACATTTTCAGACCTTGACCTTTTTTTGTTTTTTAATGAGTTGCCTCTGGAGTTCTCTTTTCTCGCCTAGGCATACTTTTCTGAATTATATTTGAAAATCTGACTTTCTTTCTTAGTGACATGCCAGCTTCTCTCTTCCCGAAACAGACCACTTACATTGCAGATCATGACCAAAGACAGTGGACAAAACACTGTTTTGTGTCACCCTCATACCACTACTCTTCAAATAGATTTTCCCCTCGAGGCTTCCTGACTGGTTTCTGAGTTGAGACGAGTCAACTCAGCAGTGACAGAAGAGTCAAACACCACTGTCATAGTTAATCACTGTCAACTGCCTCACTAGGGTAAATTGTAGTTGATACATAGGAGTGCAGTTTGCTTTTCCAAACCTGGATTCCTCAGCTACTAGACGGGAATGTGGCAAGCTGCTGCCATTTTTCTTATTTAATGATTCTTGTCTCCTTTAGGGCTGGTGTATCAAAATGTCCCTTCGCATCAGAGATGGAGGCATGTAACTGTGTGCTGGGAAAAGGACGAAGATCAAGGAAATGTATTCAGACAAGAATGGCCCTCTTCATTTTTATGTATAGTTTAGGTGGAAAATGGGAGTTTCAGAAATGCTGGTAGAACGGAGGCTGCTTCGTTCAGATTGTTGTGGAGAAAATTTCTGAGTTGATACTCAAAGCGTGCTAGGTTTGGGCACCTTGCACGGAGCTGGGTTGGTGACATGAAGAGCTGTGCTCTGTGTGCCTTCATCCTTGACCACCATCCACTCACTCACTCTTGAGTGCCTACTGGGTACCAGGCAATGAAAAATTGGCAGTAGACAAGGGAATTGCGGCCTGTGAAGAGTGTGGGGGTGAAGGAGGCTATGGGCTTCCTCTCAGGTTTGCTAAGTAAAACTTGTTCAGAGCTCGTCCAAGAGAAGACATTTTGTCGAGCCCTGATGTGACAGAGGTAGGAAGCCCAAGGAACACGTCTCAGCAGAATGGACAAGGAGGGTCACCTCATCACATGGACCCATTTAATTCTATCAGTCTTGCTGTTGCAGCTCTGGCCCCTGAGTCTCTGGTCTCACCCTGTCAACTTTATTAAAGACAAGGAGTCTTTGAGCATTATTGCCTGTTCCTGTGAGAACAGACATCATCCTATTGGCTAGACAAGACCTCATCTTTTGGTGGAAACTCTTTCCTAGAGCTGAACGCATGGATGGATACAGAAGAGGTGGGCCCAACCTTTGGCCCAAACTTCCCATGCTAGGATCGAGTCAGACTGGACTGCTGCAGAGCCTCTGCAATTTGTGGTTCAGTATGGTTCAGAACACAAGGTTATCATCCCTTTAGAGACTTTCACCAAAAAAGGGAGATGCATTAGAGCAGCCAAAGCAGATGTTTGCTCTATTCCTTTTGCATTAGACACTCAGGATGGTGGGCAAAAAAACCCCTTTTGTTCTTAGATGACTGGAAGATAGAACCCCGGACCTGCCAGAAAGGAGATGATATAGGTAAAGAAAACGGTCGATGGGAGAGTCATATCCGCGTTCAGACTTAATTAGAGAAAACCATAAGGGAGCATCTCTTGGGAATTCTGAGAATTATAATTTATTGGCTTCCAAAGTCAACAGTCCTCAACTTAAGTTAGAGTTAGATGAGATACCCAAGAACCTTAAAAAACAAACAAAAAACACTTGACATGCGCTTGTGGCTCAAGCATTAAGTCTGCAGCTGTAGCATATCCATGGAAAGCCCAGGAACCTGAACTCGCAACCTGGGGTTAGGGGGAGCAACCAAAATGAACAACTAAATAAAAAATACTGCCTCCTCCTCTCTCTCTTTCTGCCTGCCTGCCTACTTTCCTTCATTCCTGCCTGCTTTCTTCCTCTTAAATTTTTTAAAAAAGTATTCAACAAAACACACAATCTTCCTCTGGTCTGAGGTCTGCCAGTCTCAATAGGTGTCATAATCTACGTGCATCGTCTTACACAATCCTTACTAAAAGCTTCATGATGGAAATGCTATCAGTATTTCAGATTTGCAAATGAGGATATGGAGACCGCTACTCAGGAGAATCCATGTTTCCATGTTAGTCACTTATTTATCTCTGGGTCACTCTCCTTGCTTGAAGGTTTCAGCTCTTGTCTGACTGTCACACTTCCAACATTACTGCAGCTGTTATTCTTGGTGTTATGATCCTTTAACTACCTTCTCATTTACTTGGCAGTATCTATTCCAATAGCCTATCTTCAACCCTAATTTAACCACTCATTCTCGTAGTTACTCCCAGTAACTTCAGTTCTGCCCTCCCCAATTTCAAGTCTCTCTTTAGTCACTGCCTCCTAGAAGTCCAGCACTCTTTTTGGGACCCCAGCTCCAGAAATCCTGATACTACCAGATCTATGAGCTATTGATTATACCTCCTTTTTACTTGTTTTTATGTAAAATGTAGTGCTTACATTTCTTGGTCAGTCATAACCATCCCCACACTCTCTTGCCCTCCTCTTGTGACTTTGTTCTCATTGTATGAAACCCTGACCTTGTTTGAGCCTAATCTTTCCTGTTCTGCTTCTGCTTTGGAGCAATAAATGTGGTTGAAAAACACAGGCATGCTGTAAATTCATGACCTCCATTCTCAAGTAGTCCTTAGTGCTCCTGATCTGTTTCTTTTCCTATTCTCCTAAACAGCATTTTACCCACCCTCCTCTTATCCACATTATAACTACTCCTCTCCTTCCTAACTCTCAGATAAGGACCTTATTTTGTTTTACTGGGGAAAGACATTCTCAGAAGAGAAGCTCTGCATGCTCATATCATCACATATTCTCCCTTTATACAACTGTGCTTGTGAACTGTTTCCCTCTTTTTACTGTGGGTGAACTGCTCTTGCTTCATCTAAAGGCCTCCACTTGTGCATTGGCTATCAGCCCCAGATGCCTTCTTCAGAGCATGGCTTCTGCAGTCTCTGTTCTCTTTCCTGCATTGTCCATTTCTCCCTTTCCCTACTGGTTCTGTATCCAAACATGCAGTTACTTGTCTTAAAACAGATTTCTCTTGAGCCCACTTCCTTCTCCAATCACTGCTATAATTTTCTGTTCCATTGGATAGCAGAACTCTTTAGCGGAGTTGTCTACCCTCTTTGTTTTCAGTTGCCCTTGTACACTTTCTTATTCCATTTGATAAGTCTTTCAAACCCACAACCCCTATTTCCAGAAACTGTTCTTGGCAAGGTCACAAGTGACTTCCATGTTGCTAAATCCAGCACTGCTTTCCTCTTAGATGACCTATCAAGTGCTTTGCCATAGCTCATCACATCTTCCTCCTTGATACATATTCTTTACATCGTTTCAGTATAATATCCACTCATGTGTTTCTCCTTACTTAATGACTACTTACTACATTTTGTTGATTTATTCTAATCGCCCTGATATCTTAATTTTGTAATGCCCCAAAGATTTGACCAAACCTTTGAATTCTCCTTTTATCTATTTACACAAATTGCCTTAGAGATCTTGCTAAAATTATTAGACACTAGCTATACAATTATGACAGTAAAATTTTTAGCTCAGCTTTCTCTTAGAAGCTCTGCTCATATATCCAGTTGCCAAATTGAAATTTTTACTTGGATACCTAACAGGAATTTTAAACTTAACAGAACTTTCTGGATCTAGTCATCCTCACAATACTTAGTCTTTACCACTCTTTTAGTTGCTTAGGACAAAAAATCCTAAATTGACCGTTTTTTTAAATCTAATTTTGTTGATGGGACATTGCATCCTGACATGAGGGTATACATCATTGTAAATCAACATCTGTATATAATACATGAAGTTCACTAACACTGTTCTAGTTCTTTCTTCACCATACAATTGATCCCCTCTGTTTAGGCTTACCATATTTCCTTGAGACAAAACAGGATGGCAAAACATGGGATAGGGGTATGTGCTGGTGATTAAGGAGAGAGGAGGAGGTGGAGTAATTTGATCAGGAGCAGAAAAGCCAGACTAGCAATAAGTGAGTACCGTATGGTGCTGCTCAGTGATTGAGTAGTAATGACATGTGTTCCAGCAGGACTTCATACAGCCAGGGCCAGTGCAAGGAATTTTGGCACCTTAGGTGAAAACCACATTTGATTCCCCTGTAAGCCCCCTCTAAATGTCCTGCCTAAAACATATGCCACTTTGACTGTCCCAGTACCAGAAATTCCCAATAACCCCTATAGTGCCAGAGATAATCCTCATAGTGCCAGAGATAATCCTCTCCATGCCAGAAATAGCCCCCATAGTACTTACATGCAGGTTAACCATGCTGTGATGATGTTCTCCCTTTCAAGTAACAGGCACATGGGATGGGGGTAGGAAATCCTTCCCACACAACTCCTGTTTCCTCACAGGGGGGCAGGAACAGCAGTGATGTCCAAGGCCCACTGCAGTCAGTGCTGGATAGATTGTCTTTAACACTGGGCAAAAGGAGCAGCTGCTTTTGGGTCCACTAGACAGACTGAAACTGGGGCAACTCAACTTTCCCTTTTGCCCCATGTTAGAGATGGCCCTAGTTTATTAAAAAAGGGGACAAAATTCACATTTATATTAAAGGCAACAGGACAGTTGGGAGATAGGAAAAAAAAAGTACTGTCCTGTTTAAAGTGGTAAGCATGGTCAGCCTATCTCTATCTAATTTTTGCCCTCCCTCCCCCTACTTTCCTGTACCGTTAGTTTGATTATTTTGGCTAAAAGTCTGGTTTGATTTAATTCATTTGCTTATTTGATTTCTCTGTATACCATATATGAGTGAAATAATAGGATATCCATCTTTCTCTTTTTGGCTTATCTCACTGAACACAATTTCCTGAGGTCCATCCATGTTGCTACATGCAGATGACATGATTTCATCTTTTTTGATAACTTACCCAGTATTTCATTGCAACAGTAGTCATTTTGGTGATGTCCGATGCACCATTTTTATAAGGTCGTAGTTTTGGTGTTAGACCTAAGAAGTCCTCTCAACATAAGGTCACAAATATTTTCTCCTTTTTGCAGAGCTGTCAAAAATTATTGACTGTATTTGTATGGGTTTATTTTTAAAACATGTTAAACCATTTATTCTTTGTGTTTGATCCAATATACCTATTACTTCACTAGTATCCATTATCTCTAAATTTGTAGCTTTATAGTACACCTTAAAATGAGGTACTCTGAATCTTTCAACTTTGCCCTTCTTTTTCAGATTTTTTTGCTTTTTCTCATTCCTTTACAAATATATTCATGAATAAGCTTGTTTATATCTGTAAGAAATTCTGCTGGATTTTTATTGGAATTGTGTTAAGTCTAGATCGCTTGGGGAAGACTGACTTCTTAACTGTGTTGAGTCCTCAAAATCACGAACATGGTACATCTCTTCATTATTTAGGTCTTTTTTTGATTTCCTTCATTAGTATTTTACAGCTTTAAAATATAGTTTCTATATATGTTTTGTAAGATGTATATCTAAGTATTTCATTCTTTAGCTATTGGAAATTTAAAAAATATTTGGTTTCTAATTATTTCTTGCTGTATATAGATATACAATTGATTTTTATGTGTTGACCTTATATCCTGTGACCTGTTTAAACTCACTCATGATTCCTTATAATTTTTTACATAAACAAATATATTATCTTCAAATGTGGATTGTTTATTCTTGAATTAATTCTATGCTTAGATGTATTTTTTAAATATAACTGATCAAAGGATTAGTAACAGACCTTTATATTGATTTTATGATATACAAGCATTATTTCTAGGAACAAAATGTTGCCAGCAATTTTTTCTGGCTTTCATCCCAAAGTTATTGATGCAGAGCTTTTTGTTTAGTCCATATATTGAGAAGGTTTTAGAATAATCACCCACTTCTATTTCTTGTCCTTTTTTTCAACACATGTTAACAGTGGTTCTTCTGCTTTCATCTTGTCCAGAATATCTTACTTTTCCATTTGGTTCATAAAATTCACAAACTCATTTATTATAGAGATGAATCTCTGGCTCTGTCGCAGAGGACAAGCCCAAATAATCTAATAAGATATGCTAATACCTTGATTTTTCTGTCCTATATCTATTGTTTTGATAGCATCAACTTCAGAAAATATTAATTTGCTTGACTTTGGTTCAAAACACCAATTCTGCAATTTCTTCAAAGCTACTGACAAATCAAAAGACAAAGAGAAGCTCATTACTCAGATGGGTCAAAAGTTAAATGAATTCTTCAGGCTGATGTGGTGGAGACACCCACACAATACAGAATAATTAGCACTCATTCTGCAATGGAGACCTCAGAAACTAGATTGAAAAATGTGGCCCTTAAATGTACTCCCCCTTCTGATACTCAGTTATGGGGAAGGATATTCATTGAAAGTTCTAATTGAAATACAAATGGAGATAAATCAACAGAGGCCACTGAGGCAGACAGCATTTTTGAGATTTATTGCAGAGAAATAAAGGAGAACAGAGAAAGGATAAGTAGCTGATGTAAGAAATAGCATCAAGAGAAGATTTTTTTCCTCCTCTCTTCCCTTCCTTTTTCTCCTTCATTCCCTTCTTTCTTATTCCTGTTGGGAGAAACCATAATGTTTTGTATGTTGATAGACATTTTCCAGTAGATATAAGTCTGTCATTGTATGTCATATCAGTATATCATTGGTAAGTAGTGGATATGACACTTCTGTCATATATATATATATATGTATATGTATATATATACTCACATATAAGTGGAAGCATGATTTTAGATAGAATCACATATGGCTTATCTGTAGTAGAAGGGAAGGTCTAGTGTGTAAGTGAGGTTGCCAATAGGTAGATGCATTGGTGGTGGGAATCTGTATATTGCTTTATTTTTTTCAGTTAAATAAGAAGAAAAATGATCAACTGAGTAAATGTTGGGAAAGAGTTTATGGAAATTTGAGTAGGATTGGGTTTGAAATAGTTCTTAGAAGACTTTAAGAGTGAATGAATTAGGGAGAAAGGACATGATTGCTGTAGAGCAGTAAGAGCCCATTTGAGGTTCATGGTCCTGCATCTAAAGTGAGGCCAGCTAATGTGGTGAATTTTTAAACCACGTTTACCTCCCTGGGTTGTAGCATGGAGTAGGTGGAGAATTAGATTTTTTCAGGGTTGTATGTATGACAAAGAATACAACGATCACTAGAGGAGCAGAGGAATTGTATGTGTGGGAAGATTAGAATGATAATCCATGATTTGAGTTTGGTCTGAAGGGAGACTGGACTTCAAGGGGAGAGGCAAGTGAAAGATGATGGGAATAAGGGAAAGAAGAAAACAAGATCCAAATAGGCTTCGCCTACAGTAAGCCCACTTGAAATACAAAGTTGTTTCTTACAAAACTAAATAAACTCTTACCATATGATCCAGTGATCATATTTCTTGCTATTTATGCAAAGTAGTTAAAAACCATATCCATATGAAACCCTGCACACAGACGTTTATGGCATCTCTATTCATATTTGCCAAAATCTGGACTCAAGCAAAGTGTTCTGCAGTCGGTGAGTTGATATATGAGCTGCGATATCTTCAATGGGATATTATTCAACATTAAAAAAGAAATGCACAGTCAAGTAATGAAAAGACATGGAGAAATCATCCATGCATACTGTTACGTTAAAGATGCCAACTTGAAAGGCTACGTACTGTATGAATTCAACTACATCACATTCTCAAAAAGAATGAAATTACCAGAAGCTGCCAGGGACTGGAGGTGGGGGATGAATACATTTGCTCAAACTCATAGAATTTACACCACCAAGCGTGAGTTCTAGTATAAATCAGGAATTTTGGGTGATAATGTAAGCTCGTCATCTGTAGCAGATGCTCTACTTTGGTGGGGGATGTTGATAGTGAGGGATAGTGCATGTGTCGGGCAGGGGATATGTGGGAACTCTCTGTACCTTCTTCTCAGTTTTATTGTGAAACAAATTGATCTGAATAAAGTCTGTTTTTTTAAAAGATAGAGTTGGAGGTCCCAGGGGGAGGCAAAAGAGAGAATTGGAAGATTAGAAGGAGTTGGAAAAATTTGAGCTGGTGGAGTGTGATGTGTGATGCTTAGATTATGGCACATTTGTCTTTATTGATCAGAGCAAGTGCAGGCTCAGGTAGGCTTATGGTGACAAAAGTCAGACCACTGGAGGAGATGAATCCAGAAGACTGAGGCCAGAATGTTAAAAGATCTATGGTAAAATGCCAAAAATTGAAATAACTGGAATGAAGAGTGTGGAGAAATGACAGCGAGTGACCCATGTGCTGCACACTGAAAAGATAAGGACTAATAGGTGATATTTTCTGATGGAGTGTGATTCAAAACTGCATGCAACGTTAGGGAGGATGGAGAACGTTCTGTAAGTGGCAAGGAACAAGTGAAACACCCCATCTCCAGACACTGCATGAGGAGTGAAAACAAAATCAGTTCACTTGAGAGGGCTCAGGTAAAGTTTGTCTTTAGTGGGAGCCAGGTTTTAGAAAAAGCAAGAAGGTGATGTACCTCTAAGAGGTGGCGGCAATGCTGTGGGGGGTGGGGGTTTTGCTGAGGAGGGACTATTACTTCCAGAGGGTGAATGGGGAGGGTATCTGTAGATGAAGAAAGGGGGATGAGAAAGCTCGATGTTAAGATTTAATGTACATGACTGAGTCCTGATTAATTGTAACTGGACTCATTCAAATAATTAATGGATGTGAAATGCCGGTTATGAAGCTGTGCCTGGTGCTCATTATTGCAGATGAAAATTGAAAAGCTTCAAGCCATGTTTTAGCTTTCATGCATATACTTCATTGTTTCATTAACCTTCACCCAATCAATAAGCCCATGCTCTGAAGGATCATAAAAAGCAAATATCCTTGAGCGTTTCATCTCCCTTTAGGAACACAGATCCAGGGAAGGTGGTTCAAGTCCAGTCCATGCATCAGATAGCCAGCGTTTTTTCCCTCAGCTTTTAGGGTGATTAGACTGTGTGTCCTCCAAACCAGGGTGGGGTGGGATGGTGTGGGGAGTGATGGGCCAGGCTCCTTGCACAGTGACCCCCTCAAAGGACAGGATTAACTCTTAATTCACCCGTTGCCACCTTGAGTTTATTATTTGTCCTCTGTTGGAAGCCTTCCTTTATTCACCCCTCATTTACTCCTTGCATTTCCCAAAGCGGGTCTCTGCATCCTAAGTGCTTGAGGATTGGGGGTGATGATTATGTGTGAGCCCCTTGGTGATCTTAGAATTTTTTGGCAGCTTTTGCATGAGAAGGATGACTGGGTAGTTAGTGCCAGAGCCCTAGAATCAGAGTGCAGGGGTGCATATCCCAGGTCTGCAGTGAGTTCGAGTGTATGACTCACTCTCCCTGAGTGCTCTAGTTTCATCTGCATAGTAGGGATGACAGTGCTAAGGAATCCATGTAAGTTGTCTCGATATGTGACATAGATTAGCCAATATTATGAAAACTTGTGACTTGTAGGTCTGCAGAGAGCAGAGCATGGCTAATTTGTCTTTTTTGGGGGTGTTGATCTTCAAGTGCCTCTTCTAACACATGGCTCATTGGATCCAGCTCTCCAGCTTCATCCTGTGTGAGTCTTTAGGTGGAAGGTGCTGGCAGCAGGCCAGAAGCCTGGAGCAGAGTTCTTGAGTGTTCTCAGTGTAGGTGTTGGCCCTTGGGTGCTGGGCATCAGTCTGCAGGTGCCTGCCCCGCCTTTCTTAGCCAGACAGTGTTGACAGTGCCCCTCAGGATACTGTGGTTCTCAGCCTGTTTTCCGATTTCCTTAATTGGCAGCTACTGACACAGTAAGGTGCTTCTTAACACATCACTCTGACATTTGTGAAATCCCAGATTGCTCTGTGTGTCGATTTTTTAACAAGTCCCCTCTGATGGATTCAGAGGTTTGCCTAAGAAGGGTATATAGGCTGTCTTTCAAGAAATAGATAAGCAACTCGACTGTTTTATTCACTGATTGAACCAATGTTTTAAAGAACCCTCTGTATGCCTGGAACCGGGGGTACAGACCTAAATAGAATGTGGTCTCTGCTGTTGAAGAACTCAGGGTCTTGTTAGCGAGGATGACAACTAGCCACATAAGGACCACACAGTGACATAGTGTCTTGGGACAGAGTTGGGGCATGCTACCCAACTACAGTCAAGACCTCCAAGAGGAGGCAGAGTGTAAACTGAAACCTGAGGATGACTAAAATCTAGCAGGGGAGGCAGGTGTGAGGAGGTCAGATATCAGGATGGATATTCCATGAAGAGGGACTGCAGGTGCAAAGGCCCAGAAGGGAGAGAATGTTCCCTGCTGTGTGGATGACATTCGCTACTTTACCATCACATGGTTATGTGCGCAACTTACGTATGTTCTTCTTCGTAAACAGGAATATACTGGTGGATCCAGAGAGGCAGTCATATGTCCTCTCTGCAGACCCTTGTCCACGTTACAGCTGCCAATGGTTCTCAATCTCTGAGCTCCCAGAAGAGCCTCTGTGCTTTCTGCTTTCTGTGTTGGAATCGCAACACACTGGACTGGGAGGCAGTGCTGCGTGTGCGAGCCTGCCTCTTCCACACCCCACACTTCTTGGCCTCCTGGCCTCCCTGGGCGGCTCCAGCACTCTGTTCCCCCTCTGTGTGTCCTCTGTGCCCACTCTCTGTCTCCATTTCTTTCTCACACATTGCTGTCAACCGTAGGTTAGTACTCCCTGTCAGGGTCACTGCTCCAGGCTGTAACTCAGAAAGTCAGTGCTGATAAGTGCAAGCCTGCTTTGCCTCCACAGGGGGCTGGCCTAAACGTGATTGGTTGGTCTCGCTGCCACTAGAATGAGAGACGGTATGAAACTTATGAGTACCAGAGTTATTACTAAAACTAGTTGCCACTCATTGAGTGTTTTCTATGTGTTAGGCCTCAATAAACTTTACAAATTTATTCATTGAATTCTCTTGACAAAAAAAGGAAGTATATATATTCTCATCATTATTCTATTGACTGGGGAACTGAGGCCCAGAAACTCCAGTGCAGCTAAAGTTGACATAACTGCCTCCAAATGCCATACTAACCCTCTGGGAAGTTTTAATTTTCCCTGGACCTGACTACCACCCTGAAGGTGCAGGTCAGAGTCCTTCAGGGTGAGGAAGAAGAGGAAGATGAAGACCTCTGGGTTATAGGAAAGGTACTGAAACCGAGTAAGCCAATATGCTGGGCATCCACACCTAGGGGCCAGGTAGGGAGGTGAGACAGGCTGAGCTTGAGGAACTTTGTCCTGCAATCTAAGTTACTAGCAGAGGTGTTGACAATCAGAAAGTCAGTGCGAAGTCATCTCTAATAGGACAAGCCATTCGTATTGTTCCCAAGGCCCTAAGCTGCTTATCAAATAGCTTTTCTGTCCACCCCCGTGTATCCTTTTTGGTTGTTTATGGCTCCCACCAGGGAGGTATCCACTTTCATTCTGTAATGGGTCCCTCTGTTCCCTTAGGATCACTGTCCTCCTGGTGAGAAGTTAAGAAGCTGGATAGGAAGTGGAGGGTTTGCAGAGTATCCCCTGGGCATTAGTCGAGGGATCACACGACTCATTCTTCAGATACACAGAGAAGCAGAGCATGGTGGGATGAGGCAACGTTCATGTGCCAACTGAATTCCAAAGGGGACAGTTGGTCACCGCTCTTCATGGTGTGCTGGCTTTTAGCAAGCTCATGTTTGGGGATGTTTGACCTGTTGGAACCGAAGCCTGCAATATGGCTGCAGAGTGGTGCTGAATTAACAGCTCCTATTCCCGGGGCCCCCTGAAGTTGTCGTCTTAAGCCATGCAGCACTGTAGTCCGCGGATCAACTCATGGACAACCTCGTGTGTTCACACATCTGTTCTTTCAGTCAGCAAGAATGAGCAGACGTCTACCATATGTTGAACATGTGGACCTAGGACTCTGGAGATGCAACGAAGAGTGAGGCAGGCATGGCTGCTCCCTTCATGGATGCTGACAGCCCAGCGGGGGAGACAGACAGTGACGTCCTACACCGAGGTGTGGCAAGGATCTCTCCTTGTGCAGATTAGGCCGAGTTTCTTTACATCCAATCTCGTAGTAAGTCTTGGGGAAATATTTCCTTCCAAATAAACCTAGTTGGTTGGCAGTAGAATCAGAAGGTGAGTCTATTAGCTTGAAACCTTGAGTGCTACCCACTAATTCACCCTTGCAGCGGTATTCCACTGGTTCAGTGTGTGCTTACTGAGATATCCAGTTCTAGAGTTGCAAGGAGGAATGAGATCATTGCCTGCCATCCCTGGGGGAGACAACGTTTAGCCCAGTCATTTAAATGTTACGTAGCAGTCCTAGTCATTCAGTCAACACATACTCACTGAGTACCTGCTTGGTATCAGGCACTGTTGTAAATACTTGAGATACAATCCTAAGTAAAACAGACAGAAGCCCTCCCTTCATGGAACTTAACATTTTACTGGGGCCTCAGAACTGCAATGGGGAGATTGCTATTTTATTTATGGAATTAGGCAGGAACTCCTGAGGAAGTGATTTTGGATAGAGATTTGAAGTTGGTGAAGGAGGGATCGATGTGGATTTATGAGGCGCACAGACAGAGGGTCACCTGCACAGAGAAAGAAGAGTGAAAATCCGGAAGAGGAAGGCGCCTGTGTTTCTAAAGGGTAGCGAGGAGTCCAGTTCCTGGAGCAAGGTTGGTGGGGAGGGCAGCAGGGAGCGATAAGCCCAAGAAGCAGCAGCTAACAGATGACAGAGCCCCACTAGGCACTTTTAGGACTGTGGTTTTCACTCTGGTGAGACGGGAAGTCCTTGGAGAATTTCAAGTAGTGGAATTAATATGATGTGATTTATACCTGAAGAGGATCACTCTGGCTGCTAGTATGGAATAAATTAAAGGGGCAACAGGTAAAATAGGAAGACCAATGAGTAAGCAGTTGCAGTTACCCAAGGAAGAGACAAGGTGGCCTGGGCCAGAAGGGCAAATGGTCAAGGCGGTGAGAATTGTGGAATTTGGATTTCTTTGTAAGATGAAGCATAAAGGATTTACTGATGGATCCTATATAAAGAAAGGAAAACAGGAGGAAGAGAAGCAGTAGGATGACTGAGGTTTTTGACTTGAGTAACTAGAAAGACAGTTGACCATTTATGAGCCCAGCACTGTATTAGATCAGCTCACTGTTCAGCAGGTATTTCATTCCTCCTCCTTCATCTCCATGAAACTAATGTGCTTCTTCTGATGTTGGCCTCAGTTGGGAGTTACTTTAGCTCATAAAACCACAGAGTATTAGTTCTAAATCTCTAAGAAGCATCATGTATTATTTACCCTTGAGCCTCTGGGAGCTCTAACTTCTGCAAGAAAAGATTGTGCCCGAGAGCACCACTACCTGTTGACATGGGCCCTGGCATGAGATGGGCAAAGCAGCCTCCACCGATGTGCGCACTTGTGAACACGATGCTGGGTGTTGACAGGTGGGCTGTTGAGTTTTGGAGCGGTGGGTTGCACAACGTCATTGTGACAATAATGGTCTGACAAAGGGACAGAGGCAGACCCAGTGCTTTGTGACATTGACATCACAGACAGAACTCTTAGCCCTGCCTGCATCTTTAGGGACGTTTTCTTGGAAGAGATAAATTATAACCGAGTCATGAAGGATAAATCAGAGTTGCCCAGTTCTGGAGGTGGAGAAAAAGCGTTCCAAGCTGAGGACAGAGCCCAAGCAGAGGCACACAGAAAAATGCCGTGCGAAGTCACAGGGCCCGCGTTAGCAGAGGCGTAGGGTGAGAAGATGAGAGTGGAGAAAAGACAGGCTCTGCCTCGTGAAGGTTCTGTGTTCCCCGATAAGGAGCTTGGACTTTACTCCATAGGCAGTAGGGAACCACCAGAGCTTTTTAAGTCGGAGGAGGCCGTGGTTTGATTTGTGCCTTGGTGGGATCCCTCTGGCCCTGTGTGGAAGACGGATTCTTGTGGGGTAGTGTTATGGCCTGGAGTAGGGTCAGGTAGGAAGCCCTTGTAGTTATCTGATTAAGTGTGTGGTGATAATAATTCAGGATGGAAATGGATTGTAGAAATGTTTATGTTCCAATACCAACAGGATTTATGGTACAGAGAGAAAGTGAGAGCTCAGTGTGGCTGCTTGGGACATCTGACTAGGAGATTTTATGACATGTTAATAGATGAGGGCATTACAGGTGATTTTCCTAATACAGAAAGTTATTCTCTATATTAATCATGCATTACAATATACCCAGAAAAAGGTTTTGAGGTGCTATGATAGTGTTTAAACCTGCCTCTTTTCCTTTGAACCGAGTTTACCGAAATCTCGGTGTTGGAAAGACATAATCACACTTTGGGCTATCTTGGCTGCAGTCTTCTCTAGTTGATATCTGACAACTTTTGCTTATTTGTTTTTAATACCAATTTAAAAGAAGATCCCCAAACACGTTCAGAGCAAATGTGACTTATGCATCTATTTATTATGAAAACATTTCAGAGAAACACTAATTTAGAGTTGGCATCATCAGATAACATACCCTTCCAGAGGCTTATGTCATGACTCACCATATTATGGATTCAGAATAGTAAATGTTCAGGGGACTTGTTTTGAAGATTAATTAAAACACTGTGTATGTATAGAAGTAGTTTTTAAAAATCTGCTTGTGGTTGCTGAATATGCTGTTGATTAAGTGGAACTAATAACGATACAGCAAAGTAGTAATTAAAAAAATGTAGAGCTTTGCTAATTATAAAACAAACCCCTAGTTAGGCAAATCAATACTTGTGATTTCTTGGAGCAAAAGGGCATACACCATTCTTTTCCTTGTGGTGCCTCTGTCCTTTGTGTCCCTAAGTTAGACATGCTGCTCTTTGCTTCCTCAAGGGCCTTCCCTTCTCAAAACCAAGTGCAGTAACCCCAGAATTGCTTTACTGACATCCCAAGAGAATCCAGTCTTCCATGCTTACACTTCCACTGTATTTTATTCTTCAGGTCCTGTAGCCCTGTCAAAGTGCTGTCTGTGTTTTTGACATTTTTATCATTCATTCATTTGTATATTCCAGCCAAGGGCATGCCATGTTACAGGACTTAATAAATGTTGCATAAAATGACTTAATACATACACTGATTCAATAATTATATTTATAGGAAGTTGAGTAGCAAGTAAGTGCCATCGTCTGGCTAAGGGAATTGATCTGGGAGCAGTGAGGGTGTATACTTGGCTCTAAGAGAGGGTCTGCGGGCCAAGCTGCTATTAAAGGCTCATTGTCTTGTGCATGAAAAACTGTAGTGACTTTCTAAAAGTTCCAGATAGTATGGGTAAAAGATGAGTAAGTGATTGCATTTAAATAACTTCAAGTCTAATCAGGAAAATCAGATACCAGAGTTTTGCTTTAGAGTGATTTATCCACTGGATGTCTGAATGATGCTTGGATGTGGGGCTTATGCCTATTCTGTAAATATACAAAATGTGCAAAAAGGAGACCAAGGCTTGACACAAGTGCATTTCTCTTCACAGCTTCAACTCTAGCCTATATGTGGATAATTCTCAGATTTTTACCTGTAATCCCAACCTGTATTCTAAGTTGCTTATTTAAATACTGATCTGCTAAGTGGCCATCTACACTGGCGAGTCACACAGACACTTCAAATTCCACTGCAAATGCCACTGATTCATCCTATGGATCTTCCATCTAATAACCATACCTTCTGCTTTCTGTTTCAGGAAATAGTCCCATCTATTCAGCCTGCTGAGCTGAAACTCTGGGTTTATCTTTATCTTTGACAATTTGTTACTAATATCTATGGATTCTGACCCAAAGTACCTTATATCTGAACTCCAATCTCTGAACTCATAATCGTGGTCTTAATTCAAGTCTTTTATACGATCTTGGATCTAAACTTTTGCGTTAGTCTCCTGAGTGGCCTATTTACTAACAGCAATTTGTTCTACTCAAATGCCAAACCATAACCTCCATAATAAATTCCGAGTATCTTTATTATAACATCTCAACATGGCTTACTACATTGGCCCCCTTCCCATAAAGCCAGCTTCCCTCCAGCAGTACCTGACCATCAGGTACACTGACCTTTTCATGCTTTAGCCCATCACAGTCCTCCTTCTTTATGCATTTATCCCTTCTTCATTTGCCAAACTCTTATTCTTTAAGAACCACTTCAAAATGCCATCTTTTTGGGAAGCCTTTTCTCTTACCTTTCTAGCAGTTCACTGCTCATTCTTCGTTTTTTCACAACATTTTGTCCCTACTTTACTCCATTGTAATTATCCTTTAACACTGTAGTCTCTCCTTTCTCTGAGGACAGAACCTGGGTCTCTTTTACACTGTAGTCCCAGTGCCTACTACAGTATTTGCACACAGAAGAAAGACTACCCTTTGTTGATAAATCATTTGACCACCTCAGTCTGTTTGCTTATCTGTAAAATGGGGACACTAGTGTTTGCTTACATCTCACTTTAGATATTGTTTATGTAAATGCTTTGTAGAAATGAGAAACAGAGTGAGGAGTCATTAAGGATTATTAGCTCCAGAACCTGGCTTTGTAAATGTGGAAGATGAATTGCAGAGCAATGAAATGAGCCCAGGTCACCAGCAGTTCATGGTGGAGCCTGGGTCTTTTCACTCAGTGCCTTTTCCTTCTACCTTTTTCCTTCCGGAGACTTGTCTGTCAGTGCCCCTATCCTAGAATTTCCCTAAGTTTTATTTATTTTTTAGTTGGTGTACTTTTGGTGTATACTATATAGGTTTCAGTAGTACAGTTTCACACCTCTATCAAAGTACATACTACACCAGAGGTTCTTTTGTGTTACTGCATCACCATTGAGCTAGGTCATGACCTGGGTAGAGTGTGATCACAGGGCTCCATGCTATATGGTCCCTTCAACTGTTCTCCTGATTCTGACTATTGTGAGAACACTCCTCAGATATTTACTTCAGAGGTACACCCTGGTGGACCAGCAGTTAGGACAGTTGCCTCCAAAGAAGCGCAAGCTACATACCCCTGGATTCAAGTCCTGGGTCTGGGAGGTGGGGGGGACAACCAGTGTGAACAACTAAATAAAAATAAAATAAAATACTTCTTCCTCCTCTCTCTCTTCCTGCCTGCCTGCCTGCCTTCTTTCCTGTCTGCACCTACCCTTTAAATTTTTTTTTACTTTAGTTGAAGAAGAGACCCTACTCTATTTTTAAAAATATGTTTTCTAAATTTGTACTCAGAGAGGAGATGACATTAAGGGATATAAATTCTTGCTCCCAATTTTTTCTGCCTAATTAAAATATTTTTTCCTCCTCTTGCACATTTCTCCATGTTTATGTTAAAATAGCAGTTTTAAGCACCCCAAACGTCAAGTTTCTGATGTACCGTGGGAAGCTATTGAGTGAATTCTGTGGAGTATAAACTTCAAGCAAAAATAATAATCACTGGAGAAGAAAAATTGTCATCAGAAAGATCATGGGAACAGTGTTTTTAAGGACTATATAGGAGAATCTGAGGAGAGCTGGTAACTCAGCAGGCAAAGCTCTGGTCTCATCATGCTGAAGGAGAGCAGCCTGAGTGCCTCTGCCCCCAGGAATGCCGACAGGAGCTCTGACCCCCAGGTCTCAGCAGCTGTGTCATTAGTAAATGTGAAGTGTGCTGTATTTCTGTGTGTGTGTTTGTGTGTGTGTCTGTGTGCATGAGAGAGAGGGAGAGAAAGAGAAGCACTGCTTAATATTTCATTGTGGCCCTTTTCAGTTTTCAAAGCAGTTATCAGTTGGTAATTATTAAGCCATCTCTGGAGCTCAGAAAAGCAGGTCATTATTAGGAATTTCACACTGTAGGTAAGGGAGATGGAGATATCGTAATAATATGACACAGAATCAAGCTACCAAGCATGAGAAGCCCTTTTCTACTTGAGAATTAATAGTCTTTAGAAAATGCTAGCTTTAATCATTCTTCCATCACTGTAATTTTAGGACTAGGTGTACAACTTTAGTTTTCCTGGGTCTTACCCACTTTGTGTTTAACCTGACCAGAGGCTGGCCGCCCAACTTCCCAGACCTTCTGGGGTCAGCAGCCGTGTGTAGGTGGTCCCATCCACTGGATCTGTTTTACATAGAGCTGGAGGAAGAGTATCTGACCCACTGCTGCTCAAGCACTGCGTTTTTTGAAAGGAAGCGTATACCAGACTCTGCAGTGTTTATTACAGCACTCGCACCCCTGCACTGTGTTTGAATGTGTTACACTTGTGGTAGCTACTGATCACATCATTTATAAATGGAAAAGAAAAAGAGAAGCTTACAGTGCCAAGTGAAATTTTTGAATAATAGAAATTTTTCTCTTTGCAATCAAATGTAGTTCTCCCAGTTTTTTAATGGCTGCTAAATGGATTCTACCTTGGATCCAGGAGTGGCAGTGGCATTTGCCAGTTTCTTATAATTCATTAACTTGAAGGGTAGCAGAAAATGCCAATTCACATTATGCTGTTTTAGCACAAATATCATTTTAAGCTAAAGTCAGCTGAGAAGAAGCATGTCCAAGAAAAGGTCTCTGCTCTCCCCAATTGGTTGAAAGTATGGCATGAATTTGTAGGGTGTCCACCCTTCCTCAATACCAAGTGCATAAGGAAATCACCTGTGACAGCTCTAGAACTCTGTCCAGAGGAGACCAGTGGCATCTATAGAATACCCCTCACTACTAGTCCAAATCTACCATTAGTGTTCCCAGACATTTGTTCGATCACAATTTGCTGCTCCTAGAAGCTTTAAGCACTTTTCCGTTGTCTTGTCACTTCTTTAAAAGTGTACTGTTCTTTTCTTTAAATTCTCTATATGCCCTTCGAGATATTCGCCTCTGTGTTTGTGATGCACGTGTTAATAAACTTCTGTTTTTCGTATTAATCTGTCTTGTCTAACATGTAGAGCTCCAGCTCTATAGGAAGGTTCAGATAAAAATAGTTTTTTCCTTCCTTACAGGCAAGTGGAAGAAGATAAGAACCATGACTTTTTTTTTGTCATTATAGAGACTAAAAACTAAAATAACTAAACATCAAAATAATACAGTTGCACAAAACATCTATGCACAGAAAAAAATTGGTCCTCCTTCCTTGGTCATAACACAGAGTTTTAGCAATGAAACTGGGTGGGGGGAGCTGTTAAAGCAATAACCTGGTAGAACATGGAGTGAAGTAGAAAGTTCAAAAGTAACAACTCGAGTATTTGAGAATTGGTATTTGACAGAGGCAGCATCACATACTGGTTGGAAAAAGTTCGATTATTTAATGAGAAGATGTGGGGAAATGTAGTCACTAAAAGAGAAAAACCAATAATCTGCTACAAACTCTCTATATACAAACGTAAACTCCAGTTGGACTGAAGGCTTCGAAGTGAGTGGTAGACCTGTGACAGCAATGTAAGAAAAAAAAAATAGATATAATGTAGGGGGTTATCTTTCTTTCTTGGGTAGAGAAGGATTTCTTAGGCCTAAATGCACAAGCCATGTAAAAAATAAGGGTTTTTGTGTAGCAGAGCGTGTCATAGGCAAATCTAACAGATGAATGACAGTCTGGGAGAAGGTATTTGCAACCTCTGAATTAGATAAGGAACTAGGATTTAAGAAGTATGAGGACTACTGCAGGAAGGCTTAAAACGTTTAAAACAGAAATTCTGTTAACAAGTAGATGAAGGAAGGGTAAGAAGAGGCAGTTCACAGAAAGGAGAAACTCACAAGGCTAAACAGTACATGAAGCACCCAGCCTCATTAGCAATTAGAGAAAACACAAATTAAAGTAACTTTACATTCCACATGCAGGCAAAATGTTAGCTAGCTTGGCTATATGAGAGCAGGCCTTCTGGGGGCCAGTGACCTGTGCCCACTGAGATAACCAAGGGCATTCTGTCCTGGGCCTGCAGTACAAGAACACGCATGGAGGGTTGTCGCTGGGTGCAGGTGTGTTCTTTGCAGCATCATCTGTGGTAACAAGAAATTAGGGGCAGTCTAGTATTCACTACTATGAGAAAGAAAAAGTGAGAGAATGGAATACTAGGCATCATACAGAAGCAATGCACTAGGTTTATATACAACAGCGTGGAGAGACAATGAAAACACATGGTGTTGAGTGAAAGAGTGAGGAAGCTATAATTTTATGCTATAATCCCTTTTATGTGATTTAGAAATATACACAGATCAATAAATACATTTTTCCATTATCTATATTAGAATGTAAGCTCCATGAGGACAGTGATTACAGGGTTTTGATGGTCTCTTAAGTGGTCCTAGCCTCTAGAACTTTATATAAAGTAGGAGCAGAGGCGCCCTGGTGACCTAGTGAATAAGGCTATTAGAGTAGTCCACGTACATCCTAAGACCCCAGATTCAAGACCTGGGACTGAGGGAAACTGCCAAGGTGAAAAAAAATAATGCTGCTTTTTCCTCTCTCTTTCTGCCTTCCCACTCACCTTCGTTCCTGCCTGCCCCTTTCCTTAAAAACAAAACAAAACAAAAAACTGGAAGTGAATTAATATTTCTTGAATGTGTTATATGTGTTTATCTTCCTAAACTACATTGATGCTTTGATGTAAGTGCTACTTGGGGACAGGAAGAATGGGAATGAGGATAAAGTATGAAGGGAAACATAAAATGTTCTCTCACTAGTATTATTAGTCATAATACTAATTCAAATACCTGTCCTAAGAAATTAAAATACCCACCTAGACTCAACTGGCTATTCACCAGGGATGATGTCGAGTCCCCAGAAAACGCTGCCTGCCTCCAGTGTCCTTCCCGGCATGACCTCTCAACAGCCAAAGGCTTGGGAGAAGAAGAGGGAGAGGTCTACTCCATGCCTTTATTTCTGCTAAAGTAAACTCCAGTTGAACAAAAATCAGAGATAAGATGTAGCCATTTTTCTCTACTTTAAGGAAAAATTTACTTTGTCCATGCAGCTAACAGTTCTGGAGAAGATGTCCTCAGAATCTACTATAATGTAGTGGAAAGATGAAAATCCAGTTGGAATTCTTTCTGTTCTGAGGTTATCACTTCCAAAGTCACTCTCCAGGACCTCTGGAGGCTGGCAGTGCTTCGCAATGAACAGTTTGACCTAGACTGAGGCCTGCTGTTTTCTACCTCAAAGATCAGGGTGGAGACCGGCATCCTCATTACCCTCCTGCCCTCCTGCTTCTCCACTGGACATCCTTCTAAGGGAGAAGATTCAGAGTTGGCTCTCCATGTGCCTCTTGACCTCAGGGCACCGCTGGGCAGCACCGAGATGCCTAGGACAGAAGCAGCAGGGACCTGGGACTCACATATGTGAAAGCTCCCCTGGAAACAACCAGGAGCGAGTCTCCTTTGACTGTGCCGTCACTCTGTGATGGTAGAAATGTGTTGGCCCTGCTATACTTCTGTCACTCACCCCCTTCCTGGGAGCACCATCCCTTCTCCAGCATTTGTCTAACTCCTTCCAGTCTTATTCTTGCCAATCTGTTTTGTAGGCTGTTATGATGAATTTGTATAGCATTGTAACCTTTTCCTAGGGAAAAATGCTGCATTTTCATCATTTCCATTTGATTTAATTTGTGCTACCAGTCATTTACTAGTATTCTCTAAGAACTCTCTTCATTTTCTCCGTATCACTGATATATTAGACAGATAGTTGTACTTGTATAGGAAATGATTTTTTTGTGTGTATAGTGATAAATCTTTTCCTCAGAGATATTTTTCAAAAAGTAATCTGTCTGTATTTGGCAGGATCCCTGCCTGCCCATTTCCTCCCTCCTCCTCCTGTATTCCTGTCTCTCTTGCCCACACCGCTTTTCACAGCATATTGTAGCGGCCCTCTGCACTTACTCCCTTCCAGGGGGCTGCATTTTTCCACTTGGAATATATTCTCTTGGCCTGTTTTTAACCGTAGAGTTCATACATATAACAGATTTTTCCTTGTTCTAGAAAGATCTTAGGGGAAAAGAGCTTAGAAGAATGCAGGAAGACCTGAATAGAAGATGCTGAAACTTGAGCTATGCTTACTAGGAAGAGAGTCGTGGTGTTGACCATCCAGGGGGCTTTTTGGAACAGAATGGGATCCCTCCTGAGCTCCACTGAGCTTTTTTTGGGAAATTATGCTTATAAGGGTCTTGACGATGAGTTTGATACTCTTCATCTTGCTTACGTCTTACCAACACCTTACAAGGCCATTATTCACTAATTATGACTCATTTATTTACTGAGCAAATATTTACTGAGTACCTAATAGGTACCTGGATCTTCTGAGGGTTAAATGGGATAAGGCATAGAAAGCTCTTAGCAGCTGTGTGAATTGTGATGCCATTTACAGAGACCAGGGCAAGTGCGAGTGTTTAAGTGGGGAAAGCAAGCATGCCACTGTGGACATGTTGCCACTCACATGCCCATTCTCTTCCTCCCTTCCCCTTTGTTCAAATAAGAAAACTAACTTCCATTGCATGCACAAGATTACAAGATTGGTAGGAGATGGCACGGGGCCTTGGAAGCCAGGTCAATCTGGCTCCAGAGCCAAATTCTTTGCTCTCCACTCCACAGCCTGAAGGAGTGGAAGCTGGCTGTATTGGGTGCTCACCAGAGCCTGTCCCCTGCCTTTGTCCTTGCCTAGCAAAGTGACCTCCATACCCCCACCCCGCACTGCATACCTGTCACCCAGAATACACCGTGTCCCTGTATTTGAGAGACTGATAATCTTGGCATAAGCCCTAGAAGAGGAATGTCATCTAACTTTAGACATTATGTGTGATCTGGTGAAAATCAGACACATCAATTAGATAATTTTCCTGTGATGACTCTTTAGTGAATACTCTGGCGAAAGTGCTCCTTAAGACATTGAGGTGAATAAATGGAAATAATAGACATCTCCTCTGTCCCTTCTGAGATAAGCCAGTCCCTGGAACTTGCTCTCCGTGTGGGACCTGTTACCAGACCCTGGTGACCAACACTCATGCTCTGTGGGCACCTGCCCTGCACTTAGTTGTGTCCCTTAGAGCTCAGGGTCTTGTCACTGTGCAGTTCGTCTTCTGCCTACATCCTGTGTCATCAGATGCTCAGCAGAAGGACTGGGTGACACAGTCCAATCCCTGAGGGCACTGGGGGTGATATATAAGTCAGTGCTTTGATTTTTCTGCCAGATTCTTTAAACAAGAAAAACCAGTCTTCACAGCTTAAAAAATATTGTCCCATGGAAAAGGAAACAATTTTCAAGTCATTCCTGCATGCTCAGCAGACATTTGTTTGTATACTACCAGCCACGCTTTCAAACGTCAAAGAAATGTATTTTCCCAGAGTGTTGGGCTACAAAAATTTTAAATCCTAAAAAATATTCAGAGCACATGAAAAGCAGATGCAGAGATTCTCCTGCAGACTGGGAGCAGTGGACATATTCAGCCTTGGTGGTGCCTCGGGCCCAGGGTGGGACTTCACTCAAACTTCCTGTCTCCCATATTCCAGAAGCGTCCCATGCGCTCTGAGCTCATCCTACCAAAATACAGTCCCTTCTCTTTCTCCCCTCCTCCTCCGTTTTGATAAGTTTACAAGCAGATAACAAACTGTCATCTCAACATCTTTACCTTCCACAGTGGGATCTCACCAGAGAGCATAGCAGGTGGCAAATTGGTTTGATTTATCATTATTTGCATTTTTAATTTGTGGTATTTTAAGCTCAGATTTTTTATGGGTCTTAAAATGGCAACACAAATAATGATACATAATTCATTATCTATTTTTTTATAATACTTATGGGTAACAACCCATTGACAAGGAGAAGTCATCAGCACTTTAAGCAGTTTGAAATCACAGCTTTTTAGCTTCCTTACCCCCTGCTCCTTCCCTCCGTGGTCTATAAGAATAAATTGCATGTAACAGAAGCACAATCAGCAGCTGCCATGCTGATATTTTGTCAACAGGAAAAGCTTCCTCAGTAGCAGTTTTGTTATATTCAGAATGACCAAATCTTAAATAACTACGATTAAGTGTTTGTTGAGCTTTCAAGGTCCCTGACTTGGGAACATTGGGTACTTTTAAATTTAAGCAAAAGGCAAGAGAGTGAGAGAGCAAGAGTGATACCTCTAGCCTCCCCCTGCTTTGTGTTTTTCCAAAGCCTGAAACCTCACTACAATATTCTTTTGTTGTTTCTCCCTTTCCCAACCCCTCCCCAAGCCCACCAGACATTGCTGCTGGCATAATTCTACATTAGAAGAAATGAACATTTATGATTCTTTTGAAACAATAGCTCCATAGATAAACAACTCACATAGAATTTGCCTGGGCAGATGCAAACAAAAATAAAGAAAATCCCAAGTAATTGATCAGAAGGATAATTAGTGAAAAAAGTTAAGCAGACTAATTCGGGAGGAATGTAGAGACCTCATTGTGTTTTTGGTGGCAGACAAATTCCTTATTTTTCCATGTTACTCCAGGTACCTCTGTACAGGAATACTCATTTCATCAGAAGAAAGCCTCTCTGAATTGTCCCCTACACTGATCTTCCCCTCTTCTGTCTTCTGCAAAGATAAGCCCACAATGTCAACCACAATGTCATTTGTGGGCTGTAGACACACCGCCCTCCAGAAGTAATGGTCATGGCACCGTACAGTTCAGTGTACGATTAGTTTTCAGTTATTTAGTGTATATCGATTTTATCTCCCAACCATCTTATAAAGTTCCTTAGAGCTTCACATTTTGTCTTGCCCATCAAATAACTCCATTAAGTCCATATGGTAGAAAGACTAAACTATGGGTATAAGTAATCACTTGCTTCATCAATTGAATTTATTCTTTTTAGCATTTTTTTCATGTCCATCTAATATTTATGAAGTGCTTACAGGATTACTAGGCACCATTCTGATACTATGAGGGCCTCAGTGGCCACATCCAGTTTTATTATCTTTCTAGACCCAAGAAGATAAGAGAGATATAATTTACTTTTTCTGATCCTTGAACAGATGTATAATTTCCACACTAAATATAATGGCTTGCTAGCAGACATTTGACTTCAGCCAGTTTCCTGGACACCTTGACATTGGCTGTACTTCTAGACTCAATAGTAAATATAAGTTAAAATGAATCCAGACACAGAAGCATGGGCAACTGAATCTAAGTTTTTCTGGGTGATGTTTCCTAGTCAGGAAGAATTCCACTTCCAGAATGAATATTTTGGAGGATATGGAGGATAACATAAGGTATTTCTGTTGAGAACCTGATAGTTGTATTATACCATTGATGGCATTGGGTCACTGCCATTTTCCCAGGCTCTGGACTCATGGTCCTTTTAAAGCAGAGCAGACTCTGAAAGAGTGCATTTTAAACATATACCGTTGCTCCTCCCCCGTTTACTATAATTTGACTTCTCCCTTACTAAACTTCTCTCTTCTCTGAGAAGAGTTATAGTGTCAGGGATGCACATACAAGGATAGTTGAATAAGTAATAAAGTTCTAAAGGAACACTTAGGTTAATTTATAATTCATCTTATGTTGACAGTCAGAAAGATATTATTTCAAACAAACGTAACTAGAGTGATGTTAATAGCCAGTGAATGCAGTTATGCTAACTCTTACTCTGAGCAATTCACTTCATTGTAGAAAGGATTTGTCACCATGTTTTTGTAGTGCTCTTAATTGTCTGCAGTTTTCACAGTTTACTTTTTAAATCAAAATACCATGGTAGATGCTTTCAATAAATTTCCAGTTTTAGATATTATCTATACTAAAATATTCCAGATTTTGGGTTTTAGTAAAGGAGTCAAATGATTCAGATGTAACTCCAAATATTTAACATCATTTTATTCAGTAAGTCTGGCATGTTCCTAGATAAGTATAGAATTGTGCAATTACCTAGAGAATCTGATTTAAAATATAGTTTTTGCTTGAATTGGTTTTTATTTTCTTTCTTGGCCAGAAATATATAATTAATTGATTTAGCCATTTCTTTTACATGGCCTGTGTAGTTCAGTCTGAACTCCAGGGAAGAAGCAAGTTCCACCAAGCTTCCTTGGGATGTCGTTGACTTAAATGCTGGTAGGTGGGTTTTATTGTACAGAAACAAGGGCTACATTTCCTGGGAACTTTTTTAGGGAATCTCAACATTTGCATCCAGTTTTTCTGATAAAACAATCAGGATTTAAGGACGTGGCTCCAATTTAATAGATGAGTCTAAGATGGGGAGAGGGAATAAAATTAATTGTAGGATTCTTCACCTGTTCACAGAATGAGTTCCCTGCTGCTTCCCGTAGTCTTGGCCTTCCTGCTCATGCTATGGGCGACTCCATCCCTGCAGAGAGGCTTCCGTGGCCTCATGCACAAGTTAAACTGTCCTCCTCTTTAGTCCTCCTGCCTCGGACTCCAGGTCCTCGAATTTACCTTATTTAGGAGTCAGGTCAACTTGACCAGTTTTAACCCCTCAAGCACAAGCTCTTAGTGACTCTCTGTTTCCTGTAGGCTAGCATCCAAAGTGCTCTCCACCTGACATGTAGGGCTCTCTGACATCTATCCCCAACTCATATCTTGAGCATTCCTCCTGTAACCCCTATAGGAAGTCTTTATTCTAGTCACAGTGAGCTTCTCATCAGTCCTTTCTCTGCTGTGGACCTATTCCTTCATTCGTTTCCTCCAAATGCCCACTTCTGTCTTTCCACTTATCACATTTCTCCTCTTCAGCAAGATCAGCCCAATTCCATTTCCTCCCTTTGAGCTTTCCCTAAGCAGAATAAATTGTCCCTGGGGCCTCCTTGGCTGTGTCGGTAGTCATCCTTCACCACCTGATTTGTACCCCATCCTGGAGTTACTCGTGCACTAACATCTTGTTTGGACAAAGAACTTTTCACTTCCAGGAGATGTCGATGTCTTTTTCTCAGCTCCCTTGTCATCCCTCCATGTAACAGCTCTTAGTAAGTTCCAGGGCATCAGAGCTCTTAATTTACTAGCAGGATGAGAAATTATGAGCCCAGCTATGTTTTCTACTCTCCTAGCCACACCTTCTGTAGTAGAAAATCTTTTATCATTCAGATAAAGACAAAAAAAATGCTGAAAACCCCAACGCATAGGTAACATATTAGACTCAGATTCCCAGAACCACTGAAGTCTGGCTCTGGGGTATGAAAGCCTAGATTAGAACAATGGTTTTGCTACTTGTTAGTTACATGATATCCCTCTCCCTTGGTGCCCTCATGTAAAATGAGGGTGATGATTACCATTATCATTGTTTGCTGATGGGGATTAAACAGCATTATATAGCTAAAACATTTATTACTTGGTTTATTAAATTAGGCCTACTAGGTGCTCAGTTTTTCCTAAACACTATATCCAAATAGTTAGGTCCCAGTCTTCTCTTTCAGGGGGAATATCAGTTGACAGTAAAAGCATGGGACCACTATTGAATAGTGTACTGAGGGTCTCTATCCTCTGGACTGACCTGGTAGGTCCTTGAGTTCTTAGGATAGCTGGATTCTAAGACTTTGTCCTCGACCCATCTAGTGGAGTGACTAGCTCAACTCTACAGACAGATTTACTTTAATTTTTATGTACTTCCCCTTAACCTTTGACAGAACAGTAGCAGTAGCTTGTTAAATTGAGAAAGACTGTTGTTAAGTCTTTTTAGCCTTACGTATGAGACTGAATCTAGAACCAGCGCAGTGTGGGGTGGATAGAAATGAGAACAAGACAAAGCCAAACCATGCGGGTGAGACTGTCAAGTCCAAGATCTGGATGAGGAAGCGAGCACAGGTGTCTGAGACACCTGAGCTCCCTAGGTTGAGCGGAGGCATTTACACGAGACCCACAGTGTCCTCCTGCCATTGTTACTTGTCTCCTACTGTATGGTTTTATGCTTAAGTCCCCTCATTACCCGTGTTGTGTGGTTTCAAATACTCCACCTAATGGGCTGCTTTCCCCCTAGGCTTACGGCTGACACAGACAGACCATTTCCTGCGGCAAGACGCCAAGGCCTTCCCCATCCTTAGACCCGAAGGTTACCCAGTTGGCTACTGGACACACCTGGATGAGCCCTGTGGCCAAACTGCCTGCGAGGTGGTGAGTGGGAGTTACCTTGAATTCAGTCTCAATGTTGGCTAGTCTGGCTAACTCGTTGCTTAGCTCCAGCGCGGTGAGGACAGGGTCTTCACTGGACAGGGACAAGTAGGCGGCGCTTGCCAGTCCCTTGTAGGCATTCATGCGGGAGCGCGAGTGGCTGAAGGAGTCTTTGTGCTGCTTCTCAGTGCACTCGTTGCACTTGCAGAAGTAGTCGTGGGGCCGCTCGATGCGCGCGCCCTTGAGCAGCAGGATGTGCACTATCTCGTACTCCTGACAGTGGGCAGCCAGGATGATGGGCGTGATGTCGTGGGAGAAGCGTGTGCCGTCCTCATCGTAGGCGTAGAAGTCGTCGTCGCGCAGCTCCTGCTCCAGTGGGCTGAGCGTCAGGCGCTGGCCCTGCGCGAAGGCCGGGTGGTTGAGGATGGCCTCCACGATGCGCACGTAGCCCTTGCTGATGGCCAGGAGCAGTGCGTCCCCCACCCGCGCCAGGTTCTCCTTCTTGAGCAGCAGCTCCGTGACCTCCAGGTGCTCATTGCCCACTGCCAGCTGCAGTGCATTCTGTCCCATGTAGTCCACACAGTTGAAGTTGAGGGTCTTGGACTCCTCCAGCATTTTCCTGACTACGGGGATGTTGCCATACTCTGCAGAGTCTAGGAAGCGCTCCTCCTCTGGTGTCAGGCTGGTGCCCTTCTCACTGAACATGTAGGCAGGGCCCCGGATGGCCTGGCGCCGGCCCTTCTCTCGCAGTGTCGTGTGCCTGCGCTGCATGTTTTTGAAGGTGCTGCTCCCCAACCTGTGGGCGACAAGGCAGAGGTACTTGGTGACTTTGCAAGGGCCTGCCGGTTCCTCAGGGGGAGAACAGTGATTAAAAAGAATGCCATGACTGGAATCTTAGAATTGTGAAATCTTACAAGCTTTGATTGTCTTAGCCTGAAATGAAGGCAAATGGGGTAAACCGAGTTATTCTTTTTGAATGGAAGATTATTGACTCAATTGTCCAGCATCTCTAGCTGGTGGCTGGAGGAGTGGCAGCAGAACCAAGATGCGGGTTTCCGTAGGGTGCAAGGGGAAAGGGAGGCAGAGCATGTGGATGGTGATGTGGCGGAAACAGGCAGCAACTTTACACTGTATTTCCGTTGTGCATTGTTGACACTTCCACCTAACTTCTCTGTGCTATAGCCTAGCACCTCTGTGCACTTTCACTTGCAGTGTGGAGTTTTTGGTATGCTATAAGGTCCGTCGGGAGTAAATGAGGTACACGCATGAAGAAAGTGCTCAGTCAGTGTTGGTTTTATTCTCTCCCCTCCTGTTAACCGGAATACCCCGGCTCTCCTTGGGCCAGGCCATCAGGATGCCCACTGTGGATGCTGCTGCCTTTTATTCCAGCACCCCACCCCAGTGAGCTCCTGTACTGTGCACACATCTGCAACGGTATGCAAGCATGGCCACACACCTGTTTCTGCATTCAGTGCTATGTGTACTGTGCCTTCTTTCCGGCCCTCATGCAGCTTAAGGCCTGCAAAATGTGGTGGCGAGCAGGTCTACACTTAGGACCTCTTCCTGACGGTCACTTAACAGCACTTCTGAGGAAATTTAGCCACAGATTCTGAAGATTAAATTTTTATTTGGTTGGAAGAACAGGTCAATTTATATTCTGGATCTACTTTTAACTGTTGCTCTTTCTCACTTTGTCACAGTATGCAGGCTAACACTGATACTACTAGTAGTATTAGTTAGCATTGATTAAGCACTACCATATACCAGATACTAAGAAGTTAATAGACTTTGCATTTATTACTGTTAGTCCTTGCATCAACCCTCTGAGGTAGGTACTGTTATTGTCCTTGCTCATGAATGAAGTTACTGAGACAAGGTGGGCCGAAGACAGGCTTCAAAGTCAGTCTAAAGCAGGCATCTTGACTCTTTCACTTGCTAGCCTAGCCGTGTAATGTTAGCCAAGTCACCTAACCTTTAGCTTGTCAAGAATTTTTAAATGGAGAACTTGAGAGAAGCCATAGCATAATAGTTATTAAAGAGAGGAAAGGAGAGGTGGAAGAAGTATTGAAGATTGGAAAGAAGAGGAGGAAGAAATATCTTTATTTCATTTAAAAGTTTATTTTAGTTGTTCATTTTGGTGTTTCACCCTGGCCCTGGGTCATGAACCCAGGTCCTTGGGCTCACTGTGGTCCACATACATGTGTCTCAGCTGCCTGAGCCACAAGAGTACTCCAGTCATAGCGTAATTTGAGTCTGAGCCATGATGCTACATCTCCAACTAGCCTTGCGACCTCAAGCAGGCCCGTCTCCCAGGGCTCAGATTCCTTACCTGTAGAACAGAGCGCCTGGGCCAGATGTTCCTGAAACTCTACAGACTTGGACAGCTCAGTTTTTCTGATCCTCCACTTGACCCGACCCATATTTTCTCTGCTACTTTTCACATTTTCAAATAATACTAGAATGGCATACATTTCCGTAAAAGGATATCTGTTCCCCTCAGTAAGTGCTTGTACTTTTTACAAGTTTAATAAGTTTTAAACATTTTCCATGTTCTAAAGGATAGTCTTTTTGTTATTGGTCATATCACCATGCATTAAGAATATTCAGCTTTTCCCTTAAAGCCATTTGAAAGAATAAACAAAGATAGCACAGAGGAAGATTTTTAAATTAAATCTAGTGTTTTGAGATTTTTTAAAAAGAAGTATTATTCATTCTTGTAATTAAAAAAATTTTATTTTGGGCTCCATTTAGTTTCCTTCTTTTGACCCGCTCTAAAGACCCTTTTGGTTTTAGCTTCTTTGGGGACCCTATCTCTGGTATAAAGCAAAAACTGCACACCAGAGCTTGGTACTCTAATCCCGCTGAGGCCTGAGTCACACTTCTCAACTGTTCAGAGGAGCAGCTCTTCATCTGCAGAAAGTAAAAGGAATAGTTATGGGCAACGCCCTCAAAAGGCAACCCTGGGTGATACATTCAAATAGAGAGCGCTGCACTCCATTAGGAAAAGCGTCAGAATTGCCATCCACTTTTCTAAAGTGCACTTTGATAAAAGATTGCCAGGGAAAAGATTCCCAGGATTCAAGTTCATTAGCTCCTTCTGAGCCCATTTCTCTGAACACTGCCATAATTCCAGAGAGGGAGGCCGCTCTTTGATGGTGGAGGCAGACCATAGGTTTTAAGTCCACTAGAGATCTTTGCAGGAGACAGGGCCTTACAAATAAGGCAGAGGCATTTGTTACAGGCTTTTCAGAAGAAGAGGAGATGGCTGAGTTGAAAGCTAAGCCTTGTTTCAGAGGATGTCATGAGCTTAGTTTCAAAGTCTGTCACCTGGGTGCACACACTCAGGTGGGAGTTGAACTCAACAAAAAGACTAGCAATATTAATGGAATTGCTAGATCAGGCTTCTGCTCCTTTTAGGGGCACCTAGCTGGACTTAGCCATCATGACTCAGTCTGAGATAAAGGAGTTTCCACTCAAGAGCATCTGAGCAGTGTATCAGAGATGAAATGGCAGCTAGAAGAAGCAGGTGCTTACACTTGACTTCCTGTCACTTTTCCATTAGAAGTTTGTTCAAGAATGAGAAGAGGTCAGACTCAAGGTCAGGGGTACCACAACCATTACCCAGCAACACTCTATGATTAATTCAAAAGAAATATAATAACTACTGAACCAAGTCAGAGCAGAGAAACATTTCACAAGAAACACATAAGTACCCAATCTAAATTCAGAGCCCATATGAATATCATCAAAGCTGCAGTCTACAAACTTAAAGGATGTTATAGCATTATTCATTAATGGCCTCATTAAACAAACAGATGTAAAAAGCTAGGTATTTGCATTCTCTTTCTTTAGGTAGAGAAACTGAGGTAAGGTAAAGCAAAAAGATGAAACCTTAGGACAAGTAATTTCTGCACAAGGATAGAATATCATATACATTTGATGTTTCCATAATGATTATGCTTTATCAAAGCAGAAGTGCATGTATATGCTAGTACTTGTCTGAAGTTAAAATGTCTTCACAACTTGACATGCATTTTTCTGGATGACCTTGAACAGACACCTAGATGTGGAAAGAAAGAAAGAAACCTCTCTCTCAGCCTTTGACAGCTGTGAGATACATTTGGATGCGCACAAAAGTGTTGATTCTGTTCCTTTCCCAGTAGAATTTGGCCCTGATAGGATCTATGGGTCCTGTGTGCATACTAGCATAGAGTGAGACATGTTACTCAGTGAGATTTCTTCCAACATGAAGGGTTTCACAGCAGACCCTGGTGTCTTATGAATTGATTCAGTTATGGATGGAGGCCTTTTACCCTCATCGGGGGCTTATTTAAAATGTATGTCACGGTGACTTTATATTAGTAGACATTGTAAATATGAAAAGAATTCCCACTATCTAGTTCATTAACATCCATCACCTCACATATTCACTTTTTTCCTTTGTGAGAACATTTCAGCTCTGTACTCTTAGCAAATTTCATTATAATAACAGTGTTATCAACTATAGTCACCCTGTTTTACATTAGATCCTCAGACCTTATTCACATTATAGCTGAAAGTTGGTGTGCCCTTTTACCAGCCCTACTCCTATTTCTCCCATTTAAACAGTACACATCTGTGAATATATTTAGCTACCATATCCTCACCATTTAATCTTGACATTATACTCAGACTTTCACATAGGTTGAAAAGAATCCACACTGGCATATGTCATAAAGATAGACATGTGGTCCACAATAGTTGGTGACCAGGACTTACACTCACAAATCAGATGTGTTGCCCTGCTGGACTTTGGGAAATCTTGTCACAGTTTTAGGGCCCAAAATGAGCAAAAATGAATCTCCGTAAAAGATAATTAGCATATGATTGCCCTCACTTTAACTTTTTTCTTAAAAATGAAATTTGAATGCAAATGCCCTTTTATTTTCATTTATTATTGAGATAATGAGTGATCAAACTCATCAAATACCTCGATTAAGACAGTGTTTTTAATTTTCCAGAAATGCATACATTGACATTTGATGTCATTGAGAAGAAGGGTTCCAATGGAAACAAAACCGTATTTGAGAGGAGGACTGATTATTAAACTCCCTCTTGATCCCTCGGTTGCTATTTTTACCAAGCTGCTCTTACAGATGCAGCAGCCAGTCTGAAGGAAGCCAGATGTCAGTGATCCATGAAACGTATGAATTCTGCACCCTAACTCCAGCTGCAAACGAACATTACCATAAGGCCTTATAGAGGCAGGGATTATGGTTAATTACTGATGAAAAAACATCTACTTAAATGGTTTTTTAGAAGTTTTTCTTTATAAAATTGCTACCTATATTACAGGTCTCAGTGGAAATTATTCAGGCCTGAAACTAATTCAGTCTGTAACCTTCCCCAACTGAATGTAGAACCAAACACATCTAGGAGTCATGTCAGTCACCCAGGAAAACCCAGCTCTGTGCATCCTTTTTCATGTGTACATCTTCTGAGTTTCAGTCTAAAGCAACAGTGATGAATAGTTAGGCAATTTGGAGTCTTGTCCTAAACCTCAGTTCTTTCACCAAGAGAAAAGGAATGATAAACTATCCTCCATGCTCACCAGGACCAAAGTGAAGATGATATGCCGTGGTATTGTCAAGCCTTATACAAATGTCCATAAAAATAATGATCAGGAGTTTACATATTGATACACTAATGATTATTTAAATTATATTTTACTGTACGCTGATATATTAAATTTAGCTACTTTTCTAAACGACTATATAATAGTGATGGCTAATATATATTGCACATTTCCCATGTGCCAGACACTGTGCTAAGTGCCTTGTAGGAATTATTATTTAAAAATCACACAATTCATCATCTGATAAGCTTAACTATTTTCCTCAATGTCTAATCACAGTGATTAACATTGATTACACATTAACCACATGCCAGGCGCCATGGTGAGTGCTTTACATGCATTATCATTTAAAATCCCATAAGCAACTGCCTGACATAGGTGCGGTTGTCTTTCCATTTAACTGTTGATGATATGATGCTCAGATAAATTAATCACTTTTGCTAAGAGTAGACAACTTGTGAGTGGTAGACCCACTATTAGGAATTTAATCTATCTGATTTCAAAGTCCATGCTTTTGACTGATATGCTGCTACCATTCGTCTTCCTCCTGCATTTTTTCCCCTAAGATTCTTTAGTCTGTAAATTTTTCCATTAGAGTACAGGCTCCTTGAGGGCAGGAGAATTACTTGTTTATGTGGTATATGTACCTGGCACCCAGAACTCTGGTGCCTGACATATGGTACATGGTCAGATAATGTAATCAATTCTTAAATACTTGAATTTGGGTTGGTCATTAAAGAAGACCAATTAAATAAAAGTGTTACTACCTATCAGTGTCCTCCTTCATGCAAATACAAGATCTACATAATCCTTTAACTCATACTTAGTTCTTATAACTGACAACTTAAAGTAAGGTATGAGTTCCAAAGTAAAATAGTTTTCACTTAGCTCTGCCATAAATAATGGCCTTTAAATTACTAGGTGAGATGGATAATAGCTACTATTAGAGGGGTTATTAAGTACCTTTGGAGGAGATTTAGGCATTCCCACTTCTTAAAAAATATTTCTGAAAAAATGTTATATATTTTCAAAGGCATCCAACTTATTTTTAAGTATTACCTACCTTATTCTGTTGAAATTGAACTGAGATAGTTCATATCAGTTACAGTGCCTAGTAAGTGCTGTAGCAACTTTGGAAGTATTAACTATTTTAGTTTATTATAATTTGTACAACAATTATATTTTGAATTAAAGGAAAAGACATCCACCTGTTTATCCCATGATATACACGAGTTCATATACCTTGCAAACATTTATCCTTTTGCTGCTCTTTGTATCCTTTATAATGAGATACACTTTTGAAACAATTCTAATGGATATTTTTATCATTGCATCTTGGGTTGAAAAATAATATCTAGTGTCCCTGAATTTTAATAAATATCAGTAATTTGTTTTTCATGAAAAGCATTATATAGAGATGTTGTTAACAGTTTTTTTCTGAATACCATTTAGCTACAGCTAGGCTTTGTGTGTGCCTTTTACTTCTTCTTACCTTTAAAAGCCTTATTTTGTCTCTCTGGGATTGATAGTTATGAATCTAGATGTCTACGTTTCATTGTATAGGGCTGCAGATAGAGCTGAAACAACAAGTTCTAATAGTTATATGTTTTTTTCCCCTAAAGACTTGTACTGGAATCAAATAGATAAGTATAGTCTTTTTGAGTGTTTCATTGACCTTTTTGACAAGAGTCTAAAATATATATCTGCTACCAAGAAAGTAAGAGAGGCCTTTAAATCATGAAATGACAATGCTGGAAACAAGTAACAACTGAATATTTATCTGGAGGGAAATGTTGATTGCTTTGACAGAGCAAGAGATCCTGCAGTGCTCATCCAGGACACCACATGCATCGGCAATTAGCCTCGATGAGGCTCTACATAGTTCTGCCTTTTTTCTGGGTTAATTACTGCCTAAAGCAGTTAGCTAGTCTACATGCCCCTAAGCTTGGGAGCAAATGTTTTTTGAAAAAAATGTTTGCAAAACTGTTATTATAACATAGAACCTTGGTAAGTCGTTAAATTATTGAACCAATGTCATCACTTAAAAGATCTTAGAGAGTAAGTTTCAATCATATCCACAATAAATATTCTAAATTTATTATAAATTCATTCATAAATTTGATAAGTAAGCCCAGTGCTTCAGAAATAGGACCCACCAGTAGGTGGCATTCTGAGGCAAAAATTCATAGAATGCCACCAGATAGGGTCAATCATTATTGCCTCTTTCAAATTTATCCTGAATCCATTAAGCCTTTAAATGATAATTAATAGCGCTAGCATCCTGTTTATGCCTACTCAACCATATATAAGTAAATTTACAACTTCACCCTTAAAGCGGGAGGAGTCTGTGTTCCAGAGTTTCAAAGCTTTGTCAAAACCCTGCCCAGATTGCATCTCTTATTAAGAGCGTATTTGTTATGGTGAAATGGATGTCTAAAGGACATATTTTCAACAAAGAAAAGTCAAAATTGATCACTCTTTCTTTCCACCTGTAGTTCTTTAATGCTGGCTACTTACTAGCCTTATTTCTCCTCCAACTGCCACATTTATATTAATATAGATTCAATCACAAAAACATCAAATTAAAAAGCTGTCAGCAGTGAAGTCGGAGAAGAGACAACGCACATACTCTCTTCTAGGAATAAAACAATACTTCATCACAAAAGGATGGGGCTACCAGAATGAGTTGTCTCTTTCTAAATGGCTTTGTAAAATAAACTTACACTTTCAACGAAAAGTGAATTTAAAAAATTCCTCAGTGGATCCAACAAATAAGATTTCAGATCCAGATCTAAACAATCAAGCAATGCACTGGAGAGTGAAAGCTAGTAAATAAAAGTTTAAATCCATTTTTCAATGTGAAAACAACCTCTGCTGGAAAAATAGATATGAAAAAAATCATCATAGCTGCTTACATTGAGGGTGAAATACACAGGCTTGTCCCTTCTCTAGATGGTTGGATTCCGGTGCTGAGTCCCAGGAATCTGGCTCCCCATGGGTAGTAGCCGAGGATGTGCCTCTCTCCGTGGTGCTGAAGTAAAGAGCTGTTTGAGTGAGTGGAGTTGGAAGGATGTGAAAGCGCACTCCTCTGTCCTTTGTGCTGCAATGGTGAAAACTCGCCTTCTGAGGCAGACCCGCGTTACTGTTCTTTTACTAACATTGGGGAAATTTCCCAGGGAACATGACGGGAAAGGATCCTTGTGTGAGACTGACATGCTGCATGGTGATGGGTTGATACGTAGTCCCCACCCCCTCTCCCAGACAGTAGATTTGAAAGGGAGGTGGCAGCTCTGCCTTCCTACCAAAGCTCCTCAAGCTTTCAGCCTGCCCCCTCTCACACCCCAGAACAGTGCATCCATCTCTCTCTCTCTCTCTCTCTCTCTCTCTCTCTCTCTCTCTCTCTCTCTCTCTCTCACACACACACACACACACACACACACACACGCATGCACACATACCTCATTTATATAAGGTAGCAGGTTCTGACTCCTGAGGCAGAATATTCATCTGTTTAAATACATGAAAAAAATGAGGAATGCACTATTTTCCTACCTGTTGTGTCTCTGTGTGTTTTCAGAGGAAGGGAGTTGAGCAGAGAACTCAAACCAGAGGAACCTAAAGAATGACTGAAGTAGTTTCCTTAAGGTCACACCGGACTTTGTCTTTTGTGAGTGATGCATCTTCAAACTTTGCCCTTTTGTTCTTTGGTCTTTTAGCATGGTCTAGGATTAAGATGAGGTCTGTGGCATAGATAAGTCTGATGTTAGGTACAAGATTTAAAAAGGATTAGTTTTCATTTATAAATTTCCATTTTTTCAAAGGGGATTTCTAATGCAAAAACTCATTTTTTCCCCATATTCTTCACTGTCACCAATGGCTGTGTTAGCAAATGATCTGCAGTTCATAAACGTTAAAGTATTTTGATGGTTTCATTGGAGAGAAACTTCCTTAATTGAAATATTGCCTGCTAGAGGAAAAACCAGGATTACTCCAGGATCTACCAGGTCATCGAACAATAAATCGTAGTGTTTCTTCTTTGAAATTGACTCATGATCTTACAACTGATAGTCTGTAAAGACGGTCTCTGTGCAAATGCAGTACTTGGGATTAAGGATGGTGGTTTGTCTGTTTTTCATAATGCCATTCACAGTTACATGAAAATCAGATTGCGTTGGTTTATTAATATGCATTTTCTCTGGAAATAATATGGAGCATGGGGAAATACCCTGGAATTTTGATTCACTTATTAGTAGTGCGACCTTGGGCAACTATTAACCTCACTGAATCTGTCTCCTTACATGTAAATGGCGGATAATAATGGAGGTAATAATACATTTTTCAGATTCTGTGGTGATAATTATTTGAAACAACATATACAAAATACCTTAAAGAATGAGTATTTAAGAAGTGTATAATAAATTTGGGTGTTTTTCTTCCCCTCCTTACTCAAGAAAAGTTAAATTCTCTAGTTAAAACTCTCCAGAAATCTTGACAAACTAATTTTGTTTCTATAAACCTCCATGCAAGTTTTCTTTTTAAAAAGCGTTTTATTTTATTTTTATTTAGTTGTTCACACTGGTTGTACTAGGACTAAAACCCAGTGGTATATAGCTTGTGCTCCATAGGAGCCGATTGACCCAAATGCTGCTCCACCAGGGCCACCTTTTTGATTTTTAACAAACTTTATAATGTTACTGATTTTACTTTATTTGGATAAAATACTTTTAAAAAGGATTTTTTTTAAATTAGGGTTTAAAATTTTTAGAGTCCCAAAAAATAAGAGAATGCAATTTTTAATTAGAATCAGCAACAAATATGTTTAACTTATTTAAATAAAATATTAATGAATTAAGAGTTATTTAGTATTATGCTGAAGTATAGAAAAAGATATAATATGTAAAGCCAACAAAAGTGTATTATACAACCACAAAGTTTTAGAAGATTAGCTCTGACACTGGTAATATTCTTTTGATTGGAATCATCATCATGATGATTAGTGAAGCAGTATGAATAAGTTAGGCTTGATTATAAAATACATTTTTAAGAATACTGGGCTGTGGCTTTTAGTTGATAATGATGGAGGTGAAAACTTGCCATGTTCTGTTTTTGATAAATAACCAGAATATTTTCATAATTTCTGACATGAATTATGTCCTTTTTTCTACTCAGTGACAAACTCATTAAAAATCAAACCATATTTTAAAAAGTGTGCCATTGATGGTATAATGGTTACATTAGGAGGAAATTCAATAATTATTTTATACATATATGAATTGAAGATAAGTCAGAATCAGGCCAGACAACTCTTCAGAAGTGATAGGATCAGATCACATTTTTTGAAGATTCCAACCTTTAGCATCCTCATTACTGGAGAACTTAACATATCCAGAGGACATCATATATGGCTCTGGTTAAATGAGTGGATACTTATAATCTGAAAAATGCAACTTACATATCAAAATATTTTCAGTATGTAAAATACAGGAGTAATTATTTCCTCAATATGAGTAATTTAAACTCAGAAGATGATGTCTAAGATTCTGTGTAGGGTCCTGAACTTTGTTTCTCAGTTTCAATTAGAAATAGGCTCACAATAGAATGCATACCACTTCTAGTCAAACTCCTTGTGTTTTCATTCCAAATCTTCCATTTCTCAAGTGTGTCCCTCAATTCTTTTACTAAATGAAAGTCTCTTGCTGGTAAAGTTAGAGTGAAGATAAACTGAGACAGTGTAGAAAGAGTGCTATAGCAATGCCTGGCATGTAGTCAGAGCTCAGCATAATGCAAGCTTTCATTCTTGTTTAACAACTCATTCTCTCACTGATAGTGAACATACTATTGATTTGGGGCTCTCAGACATTGTTTGCTCCATTATCACCTAACCAGCCTGTTAAAAATATAAAGATACAAATTTCTAGTGCTTCTTTCTCATAGACTTTGCATCCTTTCCTCAAAATCTCTAGTGATTTTGATGCAGGTAATTTATAAGTCGCATTTTGAGAAGCCAGTAGTCTTACCCATTGGAAGACCAAGTTGTTTTAGAACTGCAGCCATGCACATACAAGTCTATTTCAAATGTCCACGTCCTTTGGAATGCTGACTCTCTTTTTCCCCTCTCAGAATGGTCTGTAATAGTACATGTAAGTTGGTTTTTTTTTTTTTTTTGCTAGGCAGACTGTTTCTTCTAGCTAGAAATAGAAATATACTGAGCAGACTTTTTTACACTTTTGATTTAAGAGCACAAGGGCAGGGTAGAGGGGGTTGAGTTGTTCTTAGTGGATGGCAGGTAGGCACTCGGTAGGCATGGTGTGGCATATGTCATTGTCAAAGCTTGGAGCTGATGCTGATACAGTATTGTAAACCACTATTACCTCAGAAAAAGGAAGGTGATGCTAATAGGTTCTTGTTGGAAAAAAATCACATTTAAATTGCTAGAATCCACTCTTTTGGCTCATTTTCAAAAGGAACCAGAGGATCTCTCTTATCTTGGTTGATGACAACATCATTGCAAAATTTCTCCAGAGTGAGCCCAAGATCTGGTAAAAATCCTATCTTCATAATCATTCTCATCATTAAAATTGTCTTCATTCACAAACAGGAGGAGTGAAGGTAGAAATGGCACTGTGTCTCAAAGTGATCAATAAACTTGACTTAATCCTATTCAGTTTTTATGTACTTTATGGAAAATTATTGATCTTCCAATTTTGGCTCTTAACCCAATGATTGTGAGTTTCAGTGACTGTTTTTTATAAAATTTATATCAGCATAATTGGCCTCTAACCTATTAAAATTTCCTTTAAAAACCAAATAGAAACTAACATGAAAGAATTATTGAAACATGGAGATCCACTTTCAAGGAAGGACTTGTGCTGGAAGAGTAGTCAACCAACAGATTTATATTCTTCAGGGTTTGCCTTGGTTAAAGAGCTACCCTACCTAAAGTCACACCATTTCTTGGGCACCCTAGGTCCAGTGACTGAGCAATATGGGCATATACATGCCATTTTAGGAACACTCCTATGAGCAATACTGATTATAGAGCTCGCTGCCGAATTGGGCAACTTACCATATTGGATATTTCTCTCTGCCCAACCTTACTTCCTCTTTGTTCTGTTTAAAAATTTTAATCCTAGTAAATATTTTCCCCCTCAAACGCCATCTCAGTATCTGCTTCTAGAGAAACCAACCTACATTAATTGGTATTTGTTAAAAATAGAAATTGTGCTTTTACAAAGTTGGTGATAAGATGAAATTCTGAAGTGGGTTTCAGGTGTATTTTAAGATAGTAGATGATTAGATAGAATTTTTAAGCTGGGTCATCACCATTCACCTGCCAAAGAGAGCCTCATCACTCGTCATTGTTGGAGCACACACAGCTCCTAGAGCAAGGTGGTCATTTATTTCTGTTCTTAAACTTTCCCCTGTGCTGAGTTGGGAGGCTGTACTGGTGGAAGAGAATGCATCGCCAGGTGTGATGTATCATTCACTTGACACTTAGAGGTGAAATAATAGTGACAAGCACAGTGGTACTAGATAACTATGTTAAATGTCCCTGATAGCCAACAGAAAGATAATGAGTAGCTGAGGGTTTTCAGCAGCCAATTGAAATGTAGGTGCAAAAGCCAGAGGACCTCTTGGTTGCATCAAAGATCTTATCAACTCGATGGGAGGTTAGAGAAAGTCAGGATCCATGCCTAGGAATTAATAGAGGACTGAATTTTACAGGTGTAGTAAGGGCCCAATCAAAATAGGTCTATCAGACTAAGATTAGCACTTGGTTGGGAAAATCCAGGACTCTTGATGGGTTGAGGATATCTCCATGGATGTCTTTGAAGATTTTAACTTTTCATTCACTTCCGAGTCCTGAGACTGCAGATATAGTCTACTCCTCCCTATTAGGAACTAGCACCCACCATCTGAAAGGCAGTAACTCATGAGGTGCTGTGCCTGCCCAAGGACCCACACCATCTTCCCTCTTACCAAAATGGTTATAACTTAGATTAGGCTGTACAAAGTATCTGAGATGACATTAGTATCTTGAGACCCATAATACAGCAGAGGGTGTTCTGAACCTGATAAAAAAGGAAAGGGACAATGCGCCAAAGGAGCTCTAAGAAGTAACCAACATGTACTGGAAGGAGCCGGAGGAGTGTGTGTGGGACAGGATTCTGAATATGTTTGATCAAGGGAGCCTGAAATAAAACTTCAGTAGGGAATAATTTATTGACTTAAAAATGCCTTCTTGAATGACAAGGTTTAATGTTTTGTTGAGGATCCCAGAGAGCTGATGAGATCTTAAGAGTAGGAAGGCCCCTGGAAACATGATAAAAGGCTGTGACCCATAGTACACAAAGTTGAAATGACAAAATTTCTGGAAGGGAAGGGACTAAAAGGCTTATAGATGTGGGGTGTTGGCAAGTATATATTCTTTTTAGTGAGAAGGTGCACGAGATGATTATGTTCATGGTTCCTGGAAGACACATCTTTTACCAAGATCATTAAAAATGCACTGGTTGATGGGGGCTACGACTATTACTAAAATATTAAGTGGTGGTTCTTCTCTGTGGAGTAGGGCTGATAATAGCATAGTCCGTTGCAAAACTCAGCTCACCAGTAGCAGTGGGCATGATTAGGACCTTGTGGTGGTGGCCTTGTGGTGATGCTTAAGTATCCTAAACCGCCTGTTTCAATATTGCAGTGACCAGCAAGACTGGAAGGGCAGGCAAGCGGGCAGAACCCATAGAGTGAAATGGTTAATTAAAAAATAATACCTGTAAGGAAAAAATAAATGGGTCATTGACTAAGATACTGTTCAGTTTGTGCCTGATAAAAATAAAGGTGGGTTGACTGGGAAACTAAGGGTGTGTTACCTTACTAAAAAGTCATTATCCTAAATACATATTGCTCAGAGAAACCGATCGGAAAAGGCTACATGTTGTGTGATTCTAACCATATGACGTTCTTGAAAAGACAAAACTCTGCATACGGGAAAAGAATCAGTAGTTTTCAAGGGTTAGCAGGGAGGGGGGAATAAATAGGCAGAGCACAGAAGATTTTTAGAGCAGTGAAACTCTTCTGTTAGGATATTAAAATTGTGGATACACATCATTACACAGTTGTCAAAACCCATAGGATATTATTATGCCATGAATAAACCTTAATATAAAATGTACACTTAGGATGATAATGAGGTGTCAATGTCAGTTCTTCAGTTGTAATAAATATCATTCTGATGGTAGATATTGGTAGTAGGAGAAGCTGTGCATGTGTTGGGTCAGGAGATACATGGGAACTCTTTTTTACTCTTTGTTAATTTAAGGTTTACTCTGAATCTAAAACTGCTTTTAAAATATGGTCTGTTAAACAGTCAAGATCCATTGGCCAGTTTCTGGGTCTGGTTCCAAATTCAGACCTGAAATTCGATGACTGAAAAGTGGGTCAATTCTAGGAAAAAGAACATCTGCATTCTTTATACGGTAATGATTCCTCTAGTCCTTCTCAAAGGGGTCCTGTGATTATTTACCAGAGTAACTTTGTACTGAGGGAAAGAGACAGGCGAATACTCAGGCATTTGTTGGATGCAGGGTCTGAATTGACATTAACATCCAGATGCTCCAAACCTCATTGTGGTCCTAGAGTAATAGTATGTAGTAACCAGATAATAAAGTCAACCAAGGTTGAACTTACAGAAGTTCTCTGGGTTCATGAACCTGCCTGATGACTATTTCCTTTGCCCAGGATGCTTAGTGAATGGGGCATACTGAACACTTGGTGCAAGCAAGTCATGTGGGTTAAGAACTATCGTAGTAGAGAAAGTCAAGTGGAAGCCCTTAAAACTGTCCAGCAGACCAAAAAGTATTAAAGGTTACCATTTGTAAGAAATGATGACCTGATTAGTTTGTGACAAGTCATAGTGAGAAAATAATAATGTAGGCATTTGTAGATCTGTAGCATAGCCTTACTATTTGTGATGGTGAATTATACCCTTTGAAAAATAACTTCTGGGATGCTTCTGGGTCCTGGCAGGAATATATTATTTGATCACGAGAAACTAAGTGTATATCCAGAGCTATCCATCATGAGCTGGATCCTATCAGATTCACAAGTCATAGGTCTGATTGGCTCAAGAAAAGTTCATTGTAAAATGGAAGTGATATATCTAGAATTGAGTAACACCTGGAAGAGCTTCTATTTCATTGTGTTTGGAGAAGAGCATTTAAGTAGAAGAGGTGGACTGTGCCTCCCCAAGGAAGAACTTGCTGTCAGTTGGCAGTAGATTCAGCAGTCTCCATTTTGTAGCTCCGGCAGAGTCTGTCTCAGCTCTGGAGGTCCAGCTTTCCTGAAATCACATACTTGCTAGGGATGCCTATTTCTGGTGACTAATCAGGGGAGTTGGGAGGGTTATACCATTTTGTCATGGCATAGACTGTTCTCACTTCAGGGAACCCTGCCAGGTGGGCAAAGGTTGGAGCAGGCCTGCATTTTCCCTTGGACCAATCTTGTTCTTCCCTCTTCTGTTCACCAGTACTGATAACAAAAGGCATCTTATACCTCATATTTCATCTCTGATCTGTTTCTAGAGAATTCAGCTAGCAACAGATGACTGATAGGGATATACAAAATATAATACATAAGTGAAAGGGGCAATAATAAGGATAAAAACATAAACTGACTTAAGCAAAAATGCATCTATCCTTAAGTTCTTTCCACAGGCTATCGAGAGATCTAGGTTTTCTAGAATCCAGGGTGAAATAAAGACATGCCAAATAACCAGTAGAAACTGTGTTATCAGGTAAAGGCCAATTTCTTATCCTAAGATAAGAAAACAGCTTTTCTGAGAAAGGACACCGTGAGAAAGGACACTTTTCTGAAAAAGGACAACCTTAACAATTACAGTTGTGCTGCTTGGTTAACTAGATGGCACTTCACTGTTTATTACGTTTATTTTAATGAAATTACACTCAATCACATTAATCCTAAGCAGGGTTATTCTTGTCACTCACCTCCTTAGGCTCTGGATCAGTGAGCATGTATTAGTTGTTGGAACCAATTATCCAAGGGTGTTTGGTTAAGATAGTCTATTGGAGAAGAAGTATGCAGAACCAGAAGACTAATGGTGCCTCATGTGTTATTGTTATTTATTTCATCCTCAACATACACTGGGTGTTTTTACTTGAACTGACTTATTTACCCATTTGATTCTCCTCTTGGTGGTGGTATTGATGATTCATAATTTTGAAACTTTCGTGTGTATGATAGAATACAATGAGTGAGTAAATATATTTATTATTATTACTATTATTTTGAAGGAAAGGTGCAGGCAGGAATGAAGGCAAGTAGGCAGGTAGGCAGAGAGAGGATAGAGAAGCATACTTGATTAAGTTTTTCATCTTGGTTGTTCTCCCTGGCCCTGGGTCTTTGGGATATATATATGAACTGTACCTGGTGGTCTTATCCACTAAGCCAACTGGGCATGCCCGATGTATTGTTTTTGTGGGGGAAGCAGGGTTTTACTTCAATAGATGAGAACAAATATTATAGGGTTAGATTTCAAAGAGAGGTATCAATATGAGCTCATCAAATATAGATAGACTGATAGGTAAGTGGACACATAGGCATACTTCCTAGCTGTGTTTACTGAAAGGGCTTTAAACAAATCCACTTTAGTAGCAACGAGTACATTTGATCCTTAGATCTGTGTTTCTAAATACCAATTACCACTAAAGACCTTAGAGTAGGGAATTTAAAAGGTAAGCCTGAAAAATCCCACAGCAAAAAGCACATCGCATGCAAAAATTCTAATGGGTTAATTAAGTAGAAAAATACAAAAGCTGACTTGGGACAGATTACATACGATTAAGAATGATGGTAATTGAGTATATGTTGAATAAAAATTCACCAATGAATTCATTAGTTTATAGTGATGGGGAAGGGGAAGGAGTGGAAAAATAAAAGCCCCTTTTTAAAAGATGAGAGGATTGTCAGGAAACAAGTATAGGTGGAATGATTTAATTAGAAAATCAGCATTTTTACCCCCGTGTAAGATGAAGGCTGGAACCACTGGATGAAAGATTGTTGGGCAACAGAATATACTTGTGATCTCAAAATATAACTCCAGAGATAGTTTGGGTTAAAAGGCAAAATGTACTTTTACAGTGAATAGATCTGATATTAGCTAGTCAGACCTGTCATCTTTATAAGTGGAATAATCTAACATTATGTGCCTACTGAAATAATGCAATAAGATATAGAAAGCATCATCTGAGTATTTTTGCTAAAATTTTTTAAATCTAAACGTTGGGCCAGTTTTAGCAAGTGGTGTTTTTTGAGGAATTTTTGCATTTCATCTAAGTGGGAAAATTTATTGGCAATAAAGCTCTTAATGATAACTACGCTGTTAACATCAGTACGGTTTTCATCAATGCTACCTTTTTTATTCATAATATTTGTGTTTTATTTATATTTTTCTGGATTAGTCTTCATAGGTGTTCATTTTATTATTCTTTTCAAGGAATTTTTGACTTAATTTTCTCTTTGTTTGCAATCAGTTTTATCCATATTTGTTATTTCCTCCTTTATGTTTATTTTGGATTTAGCTTGTATCTTAGGTCATTGATTAGAGACCTTTCTTATTTTTTAATATTGATAAAAGTTTTCAAAGTTACAAATTTCCCTCTAAGTGTGGTTAGCTGTACTCTGCAGCTTTTGAGCGCTTGTGTTTTCGATATCATTCTGTTTATTTTCTTGTAATTCTTCGACCTATGAATTATTTAGATGTGTTGCTTAATTACCAAATATTAAGATTTTCTAGGTCTCTTATTACTGTTAATTTTTAATTGAATATCGATGTGGTCAAAACACACCCTCTATAAGATTTCTATTCCTTGATATTTTCGAGACTTGTCATGTGGCTGTGTACTTGAAAAGAATATCTTGCAGTTGTTGGGAGCCCTGACTCTGGTTGTTCTGTGAGAAACTAACCTGCAATATTTATAGAAGTCAGTGTTGTAGAAAATAGACTTACTTCCCCAAAACTTGCAGACTTACTTTGATTTACAAAGGCTAAGGGGACAGAATAAGCTGGAGAAAAATGTGAACGTTGAATGAATCCTGTGTCCAAAAGTAAACAATCAAAAGACATTTTGGGAACAGTTGATGGACTGAATAATAGATCATGTTATTGACTTTTTAAGAGTGATTATGAATTGAAGATTTAGTTTATGTGAGAGAATGTTTTTATTCTCTGGAGACTGATGCTGAAATATTTACTGGTGAAGTGTTTAGACATGGTGTCTGTCTATAACTCATTCTCAAATGACTGAGAGTAGAGGATGGGGAAAGAGGAATGAGGGAGTGGGACAAAATGTAAATACTGAATGAATCTAAGTAAAGGGAATGTGGTTATTCATTGTACAATAGTTTAACTTTTTCTTGAGTTTTGAAATATTTTAAAATCAGTTGAAAGGAAAAAAAAGCTTTTTCTAAATAATTGGAATAATATTTAAAAATCCTAGTTAGATCCTGCTTATGTAAGTGTCAGGTACATTATTGTCATACGTGGTACCATAGAGAAAAATAAGGCACAGTGTCAAGAGAATACTAAGAGATGGATTCAGGGCCCAAACTTGGATCTAATAAACTTTGAAGCCACGTTTAAACCTTCTATGTTGTCTTTCTCTTAATTTGCATCCCTCCTCCTCAAATTCTTCCTTTTTTGGTCAAGTTACTGTATTTTCTTTGTTTGCATAACAAATGTTTCACCACATGTAAAGCCCATCCTATATTGAGCTTATGACTGTCAAAGCCAAAATCGTACTGTACAAAAAGTGAAACAGGTAAGAAGGACTATTCCAGGCTACTGCAATAGAAGAGGCCAGTGCTCAGTGGGAGTTCTACGCCACTAAAATGGAGGGCTGGAGGCTTTTTAATAGCTGGAATGTTGGGTGGGATGAAGCACAGGCCCCTAGATTTCTAATTGGCTTTGCCCAAAGGAAAAGTAAAGTTTCTGTTTACTTCAGGACTGGAGGTTGGAATAGGGTGTTTCACAGAAGCTAGAAGATAGGGGTGCCATCTTCTTTAGCACCCATGTTTATAATTCAGAGGATGGCTCCCAAGTCCTTGAGAAAGATGTTTCAGGTTTGTAAAATCCGTAAGAAGCTTAAAAAAGTTTTACATATCAAAGAAGTCTAGAAAAAATTTATAGTTAAAAGTTTTCTAAAGGAAATCCTGAATAAAGTTTAGTCAGGCTTGGAGAACAAAAGGCCATTTTAGTCTGATAGTGCCAGTTTACAGAGGTCTCACCCCATCCCTCACTGACATCCTGATTTGACCCGGATATGCTCAGGACTGTATAGACAAATCCCTTTCCTTTTGAAGATATTATTACTTTCCTTCCTCTGCTTATATACATTTCTTCTTCCTGTCTTAGTTTTGCTGAAATTCTCTATAGACAGACCTGTGATTCTCTTTTCTGACTTTCTTCATAAATTTTTAATCCTCCTCTTCCTAGTTTTTACAGGTAGATTATCTCTTGACTCACTTTCAGTTCTGATTCCCTCTGGGTATATGACTCTTTCATTGTTCATCCAGGAAAACAACGCAATGGAGAAGAATATGGTTCTTATAGATTTTAATAAAAGATGATAATTAAAAAAGATTTTCTCTAACCAATCTCACAGTGATAGCAGAATGAATTGGTGAAACCTTCAGGCATTATGGGATTTGAGAGATCTGGGTTCTAGATTTGCAATTTACTGTGTTGTTTATAGGAAGTCAGTTAACTTTCTGAAACTTCAGTGCATTTGTTTACAAAGTAAGAATAGCAAATATAGTACTGACTATAATGGTTAACTGAGGTAATGGATGTAAACCCACAGTGCCAAATATTTAGTAACTGATGGCTATTACTTTAAAAAAACAAAACAAAAACCAACTGAGTCTCTGCCTGCATAATGTCAGAATGCTTCCAGCAGACATAAGGTGACATTTTCTCAGGCAGAACATCTGATTACTTCCCTCCTGTGTTAGGTCTGCCCTCAGAGTAGATGTGGTGGAATTGCATTATGTCAACTTAAATAAAACTATGTTTCTCAGAATTTCTTTCCCTGTGCAATCCTAAGTCAGTTGGGTCACAGGGGCCATTTTGCAGGAAGTATAGAAGTCAGAAATGTGCATTAGCCATATTCTTTATGTCCTGAAGGTTAGCTGCAGCCACCGCGTGTTGTCACATGTTGTGGTTGTTCTGATGGTTTACTGCAGTTCCCGCTGAGTTTCTGCATTCACTGTCTGTGACTCTTGGACTCGGTGTGTACCTAACTCTGATGCAGAAGGCTGCCAGCTTCCCATGCTGGATACCTTTGGCACCAGAGTTGGAGCTTGGAGGCAGTGAGAGACTGCAGTGCATACTAGTCCATTCTGCTCATCCCTGAAAGTGTGTTTTTCCTTGCTTCCTCCGTTTCACATCTGTCTTTCCTTCTAGATGGGCTCTCTACAGCTTCAACCTACAGTACGAGATCTGGTAGAACAGCTTCATGTAGACTATTTAACCTGTCCCATCAGTTGTGTGAAGTCAAATCCCTGTGATTCATCTTTTAATATATCTGATCTGCCATAATGGTTTTGCTTCTCTGATTGAACCTTGTCAGACAATAGTTAATGAGTTTCAGCAGAGTAACTGCTAGCTCAAGCTTGCTGTCTTGTCTGTTACTAGGATAATTCAGTAAAACATGGCCATTTTCTCTAGGAATAAGAAGTGAGACTCTAGGCCTGAGTTTTCAAGTTTTTCTTCCTGGTAGAGTGTGTATGTATGTACATATATATATATATATTTTTTTTTTCTTTTCTTTTGTCTTCCTATGTTTAATTCCTTTGAATCAGACTAATTCTAGGATGATGTTTTCACTCTGTCAACAGTTACAAGCTATAATGATAGATTTTTCTAATGTGGTGACAAAATATATAACTTGGAAAATGTTACCTTAGTGATTTTAATAACAGGCATTGATTGATGTATAGAATCAGTGTGTGTCAAGCTGTCAATTTTCACATTGTGAATGTAACAGGTGAAAATAGTACCTCTTAAAAAATAAGATATACAATACAGAAACGTGAGAGGCAGCTGCTTGCAGCAGCGAGCCCTGCAGGACAGTGTGTGCTTGAGCTCTGACTCAGCTCTGAGCTCACTGCCATGAGATGCTGGCCATCAGTTGTCCTCTGTGCGCTTCAGTTGCGTACTCTTCAGTTGCCAGGGTTGAAGGGATGGTTAGGTTCACGCAGAATGCTCAGGCCTTAGAGTCGTGCATCACAGCACGCAGCTGAAGCTGTGCTCTGGCTGGACTGGGATTTCCTAGTTCTATGAGGGCAGGCATCAGATCTGCCCACCATGTTATTCCTTTACTCTGTCCATTCAAGTGTATGCTGTGATGCTTCCTCCAGGCTCCCTTCAGATACAGGGATCCATTCCCACAGCTGCTGGGTGTGTTACCTGCCAAGGCTTATCACTTAGTTCCTCCCTGGGAATTGCCTCAAGCTGAAGGAACTGACAAGGCTACCCTCCTCTGCGGGGTACTGAGGTTTGTGGGTACTCCACATCTGATGACTGGTGTATGTGGTGTCTGAAGGGAGGCTCCCTTTTCTTAATGGTGGGCTGCTCTGAATAGCTTCATGTGGGGTCAGCTGGGCTGGGGCTTTAGGTGTCTGCATCACAGTTCAATCCCAGCCCTTCCCTTTCTTCAGCTCTGCTTTCCTCTGGCCTGAGCAGGTGCTCCGGAGAGCACTCCTGGGTAAACCTGCATACAGACTTCCATCTCAAAGCCTGTTAAAGGGGCACAAGGGGGAAGCTGGGGGTGGTGAAATGTTCATTGTCTCACTTGTATTGATGATTAAATGGATGTGCACATGCCAAAGCTTGTCAAGTGGTTTGATGTAAACATTTGTGGTTTATTATATGACAGTTATACTTCAATAAGAAAAATTAGCGTGGTGGGAGAAAAACCTAAGGTGCATTTCGGTCCGTTGGCACTATAGCACTTATCTAACTAACATATTACCTACACTCTTTAGGCTTATTCTTGTTTATGAACCTCACTGTTGACCAAATCCAAATTCCTCTTCACTCCTTTCTTCTTTCAGGTGTCTGAATAGTCATTCTCTGGCACAGACATTCTTTGAGCACCCTGTGGGCCCAAGACCCTTCTCAGTACTTGGATAAAAAGGCATATTAGGCAGTTCTTCTCCATGAGCTCACAGCCTGTGAGGGAGACATTAACCACAGGCAATTCCAGTGCTTAGCCTGACATTCATGCCCCTCCACCACTTGGCTTCAGCTCTGATGGTGGGAGCAGCATGTTTATATCCGAGACACAGACACAGAACCGTACAAAGAAGAAAAATAACAATTGCACTCCAGTGCATTTGTAATTACTTATTTATTATTTATCACAGACTTTCTCCCACATCACCAAATCTTTGGAGATAGGATGTTTATCAGGAAAGTTGTATTTATTCTACTCCATGAATATGTTTATTAATGTTTTAACCATTCTGCTAAGTGGCATCTGTTTGGGGACTTTTGTACACATTATCGCCAATGCGTTGATGGCGTTATTGTCAGAGGTGCCTGCGAAAGGTCAGTGGCACATCCAGTGATCTGCGCCCACTTTCACGTTCCTCAGACCTCTCTCTCCTGCATGACTCCTACTGAGCTGATTTTACACAATACTTACCACATCTTCTTGAGCTTTGCTTCAGTAAAGCATCTCATACTCTCCTTTTCCATTCTTGTGGCACAATAGGAAGGGAGCACAGATGCACGTTGGAGTCAGGGATCAGCTGTGAGGGTCAGAGGCAGAGAGGAGGAGCTAATGACTCAACCATTGCGTAAAATGTCACTTTAAGATACATTTGCTCTCCACTAGGGCTCACCATGTCACCCGCAAATGGGACATTCCTTGCTAGACTGCTTTCTGTTAGAGTTACAGGGAGACTAAATGAGACCTTTGCCTAAGGTGACAAGGCTGGTAAATAATGAAGTTGGAAGGCCCTTAGGGTACAGTTTGACTCTATCATGCAGGATAATTCTTTTTTCTTTATTCCATGCAAGAGACCATTCACTGAATCTTTTCCCCAAGAGCTTGACAAGCTATGAAAAACTGTGAGAGACCTGTTATGTGTGGACTTTGAAAATCTGTCATTTTGATATTGATTTTGAATCTTACTGAATTGTGGTTTAGAGAATTCAGTGTTTTGGTATTGATTCCTTGGTGGAAACTTGTGGTCCACAGTGTTCTTAAAATACTGACAAAAATTCTCAACTACAAAAGGAAGATTGTTACCTGAATTACAGTAAAATGAAATATTTTGTTCATTAATAACTTCCCATAAAGTGAAAAACACCCAGAAGATATGAGACAATATCTGAAACATAAGCAGTTTACAAAGAAATATCATCTACATTATATAAATAACTCTTCTTAATAGAGAATGGACAAAAGGTAAATTGGTACATCACAGAAGAGGAACCTCAGAGGACCATAAGCACATTAACTGATGATCACCTTCAATAGTAATATCAAACAATTGCCAATTAAGAACCACAGTGAAGTAGCATTTTATACCCAATAGTAAAAATTGAAACACCTGACAATTTCACATTTTTATAAACAACCTTGAATACCTTGTGAACCAATGATTCTACTACAAGGCATCTACCCTAAAGAAATTCTTGTTTTTGTGTCCCAGAAAAGGTGATATGACGTCTTTGAGCAGCAATGTCTGAATTAATAAAAAGCAGGATCAACCCAAATATCTATCAATTGGCGTAATTATACAGCAGAATACTAGGTAGCAATTAGTTGACAGCTCTGCCCTGTTGTGCCCCTGTTGTAGCTCTGTGACACAGAGTTTCTGAGTAAGTCTGAAAAGCCCAACTCCCAGCACCTGGAGCCTCTGTCTGGTCCCCCAGCCCCTTGATCCACCACACACTTTACCTATTTGTTGTTGACATGTGGTAGATTTCTTTTTCTTTCTTTCATATTAAACCGTGGATTTTGTGTTCGTGAATAATGCCTTGTCAAGAATTGTTGTGAGTTTGTAACAGGAGGAAGCCTCTCTGCATCAGCAGTGTCACGGAAGCCACTACCTCCCGTTCGGATTGATTCTGCTTGTTGCAGGATTCAGAGCTTTGTCAAAATCATGTTGTTTGCCCAAGTTCAGCTGCTGTCTCTGCCAAAAACCAGGACTGTATTCTTCATGAAATTCTGCTAGAGTTCTTTCATTTCTGAGTGTGCTCTTCTTGCTGAGAAAGGATACGGAAAATCTACTCTTTAAGAAATGTAATTATTTCCCCTCCTTTTTAGACCTAGGGCTATTATTTTCATACCAGTCTGTATGATGACTGGCCCTGTAAAGGCATTTAAAAAAGTCTTTTCTTATATCACCTATCCTGTACATCTGGAGAATCATTTTCAGCTATTCTAAAGGGCTGATTGTAGACTTACGAAAGAAAGAAGGCAGAAATGCTCTTAAAATATAAGTGCAAAACCAAGATTCTAGAATGTAATATTAAGTTGGAATATTTGCCCTTCCCTTCCCTCTCTTCCTCTTCCTTCTTTTTGCATTACTGTTGTTTTAGTGTACTCTAAAAATCTTATAAAAGAATAGACTGCAGAATACATGTACCTCAGAATTATGTAAATTTAGCCAGCATGGGTATTTTTGAGACATCTTTGATAAGTTTCATTCGTTGAGCCTGATTATGAACACTCCCATTTTCCTATGCACAGTCTCTATTATTTTCCTCCAAGAATCTTTTTGAAATTTCATGGACACAAAATTTGCCTGAAATATCTCCCAGTAATAGAAATCCTTGTGGTAGTCGAATGACCTAAAACACATAAATTTGAGACACTGTCCATAATACTTGCCTGGTACCACCCCTGATTCTAGCTGTTGATCTAGGAGGAATCAGTGGAAACCATTTCCAGATTGACTGGTGGAGGTTCTAAGCTACCTTCTCTTCTCTTCAGTACTCTGGACTGTGTACAATATTACTTCATTTTAAACTCCAGATTAGATATTCCTCTTCTAGTAAGCACATACCTAAAACATATTGCTAAAGTAACTGTAAGCATAAGAAATATTAATAAATTACAGCAAATCACATAACCAAATATTTCAAATGCAGTAAATAAGGAAAAACTTAGAAGTTATTGGAGGAATAAAAGACAGTACATAGAAATAGCAGTAAAGATGCCAGAATATGTCTCATCAGAGACAATAGAATGAGAAGAGACCAAAACAGCATATTTGAAGTTCTGAAAGAAAAGTAACCATCACCCTAAATTCTTTACTTGGTGAAAATGTCTCAAGAATGAAGGGAAAATAAAAACTCAGGCATACAACAGCTGAAAGAGTTTCTCAGCATTTATTACTTATAAGAAATGTTAAAGGAACTTCAGACAGAAAGACACTGATAGTAGATGGAAATTACATTCTGTTACTGGACACAGCAAATGGTAGATATAGTGGGTTTTTTAAATGATTTAAATCTTTTAAAAAGATAAGTGACTTCAAACAAAACAGTAATGGGTTGGGGAGTTTACAATACATATTTATGCAGATATCTGACAATAATAGCTTTAGAGACTGAGAGGTGACAAATAGAAATATGCCATTGTTATGTTATACTCTATATGAAGTAGTCTATATCACTTGACAAAAATAAACTGTGATATGTTAAAGATGGACAGGTTTTCTTTAACTCACACTTGGGTTACATCTTAACCCATGACAAGATGAAATATGTCAAAAATGCTTTTAATACACCCTATGTACCCAACATCAGATCTCAACCTGCCTCCCTTAAATGTGCCACAGCTGGACAAAATCATCTAAAACACCCCTATTTAATAATGAAGTATTGAGCATCATGTAATTCTTTGAATAATGTACTGAAAGTAGAAAGCCAGAATTGTAGTATTTGTCCTCAACACTAATATGCGTAGTGAAAAGCTCACTGCACCTGAAGAATGTTTGCAGTGTTGAGCTAAAATTAATTCCTGGGTGTTGGAGATGCTACAGCAGCAGGGTCAGCAGTCACACTGCAGGCTACTGTTTTACCCTTGTGATTCTGTGACTGCACAGGGCTGTGGCTCACTGCTGCCACTCAGCATGTAAGAGAGTATCCTGCAGTGGTTTCTGTTGAATGTGTGTTGCTTTTGCAGCATTAAAAAGTTGAAAAAAATGGTAAGTTGAATCATCGTAAGTCAGGGACTGTCTATGCTGCACACATTCAAAGAACCGCTAAAGTAACAAAGCAAGAGCAACAGCTAGTAAGGCAGCACCTGAGAGAGAGAAAATAATAAAATAGCTAAAATTTGAAGAAAAGATAAAGATTAAAGGAGTCATATAGAAAACAAACAACAAATGAAAAACTTGAACCTAGTATTTCAGTTATCACATCAAATATAACTAAAAAGTAGAGATTGTGACATTTCTGGTGGAGGAGGGAGTGAGGTTTGGCATGTACATCCTAAGGTCCTGGGTCAACCAAGATGAACAGCTAGATAAAGTGCTTCCTCTTCTCCTCTCTTCCTGCCTGCTTGCCTCCTCTCGCCTTCATTCCTGCCTGCACCTTTAACAAAAAAAGCAGAGATTGTGGTGTTGGATAAAAATAAGACCAGATAATCTGCTGCTTACTGGAAATACAGAGAAACAAGTAAGTTCAAAGTATAAGACTGGAAAATATATGTTTGATCTACCACGAAATTTCCAAGAGTCCTCCACCACTGTCTGCTATCCTTTGCTCACACCTCCCGTCCTCTTCCCTTCTGGTAGCCTCAGTTCTGTTGTCAGTGTCCAAGGGTTAGTTTTTGTTTCGCTTTGTCTGTACTTTTGTTTCTTTATATGTCACATATGAGTGACGTCAGGTTTTGTCTTTCTCTTTTTGACTTACTTCACTTAACATAATCCCCTCTAGTTGCATCTATTTTACTGCCAATGGCAAGATCTCAGCTTTTCTTTTATAACTGAATAGTATCCCACTGTGTGTATATATGCATGTATATATGTATACACACATACGTATACATACACACACATAATACACCTTCTTTATCCAGTCATTTGTTCTGAGCACTAGGATCGTTGTCATGTTTTTTGCTGTTGTAAATAGTGCTGTAGTGAACATAGGGGTACACTGTGTTTTCATATTCTTTGGATAGATACTTAGAAGTGGAATTTCTGGATCTTACAGTAGTTCTATTTTTAGCTTATGGTTTTCCAAAGTGGCTGCACAAATTCGCATTCCCACCAACAGTGTATAAAGGTTCCCTTTTCTCCACACCTTTGCCAACACTTAATGTTTCTTGACATTTGATATTTATTTTGATATTACCTCACACAGATATCAGGTGATATCTCATTGTGGTTTTGATTTGCATTTCTCTTAGTAAGTGATAATGAGCATTTTTTCATGTGCTGTTTACCATCTGTATGTCTTCATTGGCAGGTGTCTATTCAGAGCTTCTCTTATATTTTTGATGAGTGTTTATTCTTCTGTTGTTTTATGAATTCTCTATGTGTTTTGGTATCTACCCCTTGTCAGATGTCTGATATGCAAATATTTTCTTCCTTTCAGTAGCCTCTTTTTGTTCCGATGATAGTTCTTTTTTTGTTTTCGCTGTGCAGAAACTTTAGTTGAATATAATCTTATTTGCCTGGTTTTATTTTTAATTTCCCTTGCTGCTGGAGTTGAGTCCCCCCAAAAAACATCTCTAAAGCTGATGTTATTGAATGTGTTGTTCCTGTTTTCTTTTATATATTTTATAGTTTATGGTCATTCAAGTCTTTAATCCATTTTGAATTAATTTTTGTCTGGTGTTTTGAGAATGATATGGTTTCAGTCTTTTGCATGTGGCTGTCCAATTTTCCCAACACCATTTGTTGAAAAACTTTCCTATTCCCAATGTATGTTTTTACTCCTTTGTTGCAAATAAACTTACCATCTGTGTATGGGTTGCATATATTTCTGGGTTCTCAATTCTGTTTTTTGATGGGTGTCTTTCTTTTTTCCCTAATGTAGTGCTGTTTTGACTGCTATCATTTTGTAGTATAGTTTAAAATCTCGGTATGTAATACCTCACTTTTGTTCTTTTTTTCTCATCATTGTTTTGACTGAAGTCTTTTGTGATTCTATATAAATTTAAAAAATGGTTATTTCCTTGAAAAATGCCAAATAGAAATTTGATTAGAATTACATTAAATCTGCATATCGCTTTAAGGAAGATGGCCATTTAAACAATATTAATTCTTCCTATCCACGAGCATGGAATATCTTTCCATCGCTTTGTATCTCCTATTTCTTTTAGCACTGTCTTGTGGTTTTCACTGTATGAGTCTTTCATCTCCTTTGTTAAGTTCATTTCAAGGTATTTAGGTTCTTTTGTTTTGATTGTAAGTGGGAATGTTTTCTAAATTATCGTTTGCATATAAAAATGCAACAATTTTTATATATTGATTTTTCTAACCTGCCACTTTTTCTCATTAACTCTAATAGTTTTTGGTGTAGTATTTAGACTTTTCTGTGTATATTATTATATCATTTGCAAATAGTGACAGCTTTACCTCTTTTTCAATTTGAATTTCTTTCATTTCTCCTTGTTTAATTGCTCGTGCTAGGATTTCCAATACTATGTTGAATAGTAGTAGTAAAAGTGGAGAGTTGGCATGCTTATCTTGTTCCTGATGTTAGAGGAGAAACTTCTAGTTTTTCACCTTTGAGTATGCTGTTAGCTGTAGGGTTTTTATATGGCCTTTTATTACGTTGAGGTATGTTCCTTCTATTCTTTATTGAAAGTTTTTAAAAATCATAAATGGATGCTCAATCTTACCAAATAATCTCTCTGCATCTATAGATATCTTATGATTTTTTTTTAAAGTAGGTAATTTCATAATGATAAGGTCAATATGTCAAGAGAATATAACAGTGTTTATACACCTAATATACCTATCATTAAATAATAAAAATGATGTAACTGTAAGAGGAATAAACAAAAACATCATTATATTGATAGATTTTAATACCCCCACTCAAACCAAGAGAAAAATTCAGCTAGAAATAGTGGTCTTAAAAAACACTACCGACCACCCTAACTTAATTGGTATTTTTCAGTCACTCTCCTTTCAACTTCAATGAAAAACACTATTTATAGGTGCACCCAGAACATTTACCAGTACTGACTACTGGGTCATAGAGTAAGTCCAGTTAGAAGGATTAGATTATTGTGCTCTTATATCACAGTAGAATTAAATTCAAAATCAATAGCAGAAGGATCTCTGGGAGATTCCCACTGTTTGGAAAGTAGCATGCTTTTAAGTAGATCAAGGAAGAAATAAAAGAATTTATAAAGTATTGTGAAATAAAAAGTTAAAATGTGTGAAAAATTTTGGATTGCTGCTAAATTGTATTTTAGTGTTACTTATAACACTAAACACCAATGTATTAGGTAAATGGAAAATCGTAAGTCAGTGATCTAAGCCATTACCTTAAAACAAAAACAGAATAAGAAGAGCAAATTAAATTAAAGCTAGGAGAAAGGAAAAGAATCATATTCAAAGCAGAAATCACTGAAAGAGAAAACAAAAAATAGAGAAATATTAGAATGAAATTAAAAGTATGTATTGGAGAAAATCAATAAAATTCAACCCACTTGTCAGACCCACTAGAGGAAAAGATACAAGCTATCAATATGAAGAATGAGCAAAATGACATTACTGTAGATTCTGCAGCTATTCAAAGGATAATATTATCAGTAATGTTAGCTTATATATCTGGAAACTTAGATAAAATGGGAAAATTCTTTGAAGGACTGAAATTACCAACATTCATTAAATAAAAACATACATAAACCTGAATATTTCTACCCAAGATACTGAATTTTCAGTTGAAAGGTTTCTCATAAAGAAAAATCAGTACTCAGATGGTTTTCTGTGAATTTTAGCCCACATTTAGGGAAAATCTTTTACACTAATTTTACACAAGGAACATTCTGTGAAGCTAAATAGAAACTGCTAGCTAAATAGAAAACTAGAGAAAATCATTATGAGAGGAAAACGACAGACAAAACTCACTTAAGAATATATGTGGAAGCATATTAAACAAAATTTTAGTAAATGATATTCATCAATATTTAAAGGAGACAAAATTGGCTTTGTTTTTAGAAATTTGAAATTGGTTCAGTGTTCAAATATCAATCATAGTAATTTATCATATTAACAAAAGTAAAATAGAAAAGTCATGTCAGCTTAGTAGGTGTAAAAATATTTGATGAAATCCAACTTTCTATGAAAACTTTCATCAAAGTAGAAATAGGATACAACTTCCTCACCTGAAAAAATATGTACAAAAAATATTTGCAGGTACATTCTGGTGAATTAGGGCTTGGACCTAGTCCACATACATCCCAAGGTCTTGGGTTTATGTACCAGGGTTGACAGGAACAACCAAGATGAGCAACTAAATAAAATAAATGCTTCCTCATCCTCTCTCTTCTGTCTGACTCTGCTCATCTTCAGTCCTGCCTGTACCTTTCCTGTTAAAAAAAATTTACAAAAGATAAACATTTGATGGTAAAGAATTGAAAGTTTTCCATTTAATGTCAGGAACAAAACAAGGGTCTCTGTTTTTATCATGTCTTTATAACATTGTGTGGGATGTTCTCGCCAGTGGAAACAGACAAGAAAAAAAATGAAAGGCATTCTTTTTGTAAAAAAGGAAGTAAAACTGTCTTTATTCATAGATAAGATTATTGTCTTTGTAGAAAATGCAATGGAATATACAGAAAAAGAAACTACTAGATCAACAAGTGAACTTATAACAAAGTTGGAAAAAACAAGATCAATATACAAAAATCAATTGTATGGCATACCCTGATTGCTCACGGGTAGTCTGAAATCTTTAGTGGTCACAGTTCATGTACAGCCTAAGACCCATGTTCACTTCCCAGAGCTGGAGGGAACAACCAAGATGGACAACTAAATAAAATAAATAAAATGATTCTTCTGTTGGTGAGGATGTGGAGGCACTGGAACTCTCATTCCCTACTAGGAATGTAAAGTGGTACAAGTACGGGGAAAGCAGTTCATTAGTTTCCTCAACAATCAAATATTATTTGTACTATATGATGTAGCCATTCATTTTGGAGTGGAATTTACCTGAGAGAAGCGAAAGTATATGTCTGTATAAAGACATTTATACGTAGCTTTAGTTGGAATATTCTCAAACTAGAAACTACCCACATGTTTATCACCAGGCAACAGGATACAAATACTGTATGTACTATATCCATCCAGTAAAATTTACTGAGCAATAAGAATAATGAACTCTGGATGCACACACTAAGATTACTCAAAATAATTATACAGAGGCAAAAAAGTAACAGATATAGAGAGTATGTACTGTATGTGTCTATTTATCTAAAATACAAGGAAATTCCACCTAATGTAGAGTAAGAGAAATCAGAACAGTTGGTGGTTGCCAGAATTCATAGGTGTGATTAGAATAAGGAGAGGAGGACTACAAAGATGGATGAAGCAATATTCAAGAGTCCTGGACATATGTTCTTTATCTTGATTGTGATGGTGATTTTGTAGGTGAGTACATATATTTATATATATATGTCTGTCTATAAATAGACATGTATGTATATGTCAAAACTTATATAATTTTATACTTAGCATATATGCATTTCTTGTATGTCAATTATGACTCAATAAAAGTATAATAGATAAACCTGAGATATTATTTTCATCCTCATATTTGTAAAGAAGTTGATGCTCAGAGGTTACCTTACTAAGTGTTGCACAGTTTATGTCCTTGACGCACTTTGACTTAATCCTTGTCACAATTCTCAAGGATATTTTACAGAAAAAATGGATAGAATTTACATAGTTTGCAATGGTGACATAATTTGTGGTTAAGTTAGACTCTTAACCCCTATCTTTCTGTTTCCAAAGCTTATGAATTTTACTGCTGAGCATCCTGACATCTTTGGGTTCTAGACAGGACCTCTGAGTCTTTATAATGTAAAAAGGAAAGAACAATCACCACTGATTCTTGAGAATTCCACTCCTAAAGAAATGTTTCTGACTTTACCCAGAGGAGCATGCCTGGATCCCGTGTCCAACATACAAAAGTTGTGATTATAGCTGCAAAGCACTCTCTTTGGTATTCTTGATTTGTAAGCAGTTTCCCACAGTCTGTCATTTAAGAAGGGATTTTAGAATGTGGGTCAGTGAATGTGAGACTTTGTTTATTTAACTTTATAAAAGCAAGTAATTTATAAACTTAATTAAAATAATAGCTAACATTTATTGAGTGCCAGATACTCTGTGAGCACTTTACATATATTTTCCTATTTAATCCTCAGAATATCTAAGAGGCAGATATTATTCATCTTGAAAAATGAGGATACTGAAGCTCATGAAGCAAATCAGTGGAGATGCAGAATAAAAATTAACTTCGGACTATACTTATCCTCAATGCTATATTGCTTCAGTATTTTAATTCTTACATTTTTTCCTGGTGTTAAATGATTTGAACCATACCTAATACTGGATCAGGGCAACTCTTGGTTTTTGGGATGTTTCACAGTGCCCAACAGTTCTCTCAGATAGGACTCTGCTAACCCAACAAAGGACTGCAGTCTTCTTAAGAGGAGGGGCCTGAACTGCATCTTCTTTCAGAAGATCTAGTCAACGGCGGGCGGTGGGAGCTGGTGGTGGTGGTGAAATATGAGTGAGCCTCTTGGGATTGCTGGTTTTATCAGTGTTGAGATGGATTTGGGGAGAGAGCAGATGGCCACCCTCTCTAAAAACTTAGAAAATGATGTCAATACCTTTCCAGTCTTCTGTGCACACTCCTTAGAAAGGAAAAACAAGTACAATTCCTCAAACTAGAGAAAGTCTAGAGGAGTCAGAACTCCTCTCTCCTCTTTCACCCTCCTCCTGCTTCTGACACTGAACCCAATTTCAAGAACCTTAAAAAAAACAAACTTCACCACAATGAAAAATTAATATGTTGTCATCATACATTGACCTGACAAGAAAATAGTGCCAGAAATTCTTCAGGACATGAAGAGCTAACTACCAGATATATGACAGGAACTGTTTTCAAACATGATCTCACACATTTTTAAACATCTAAAAAGTAGCTTTTTGTTAACAAGCTAACAAACCCAAACAAAAATAATGCTTAAGATTCTAAGAATGAAATGGTGGTTACCAGAGTGGGAAAGCATGGAGAGGGGGAGGAGAGAGAATCAGGTAAAAGGGTTCAGTTTGGTGAAGGATGCAAACTGGACTTTTGGTGGTGATCATAATGTAGTATCTTCAGCTATCGATTGATAATAATCTATCTCTGAAACAGGATAATTTTATAAATAATGTTATTTCAGTGAAAATTTAAGAAATTTATCTTTTGTTAATACAAGTTGATTTTATGTTTATATTAATACCATTTATGTATACATTTATGCCATTGATCAATGTGGTTACTTTAATGAATATGAATATTTGAAATTGGATGTTTTGGTGGCACTCCAAGGGTACTTTCATGTCAGCATCTTATGAAATTAAAAGCAAACCTGGTGGGATTTTGGCAGCTTCAATGTAGAATGTTTTGTGAGTCAGTTTGTTCGTAATAAGTATTGGCCAAAAGGGCTAAATGGTGCCACAGGGGAGCAGTTCATGTGGTGGGGATCCAGGCGAGCCATCTTCTGTGTCTTCCTGCATCTGACACCTGGTGTCAGGGGTCCTGACAATTGGTACTGATGAGCAAGAATCTGTTCATTTGCAAACTTCTTCCTTATGGACCCTCAGCCCCTTCATGTCAGGGTCTCTGGCTTATTTATGTTGGTGCTATATCATCTTCTATGCTTTCCCAGATGCTCTGCACCTGCTTGTTCAATGAATGGGGTCCCAGGTGAGGAGAAGGGCATACAGTGTAGAACAAGAGCTTTAGCTCTTCCTAATTTCAAAAGAACCATAAATCAGGCCCAAGATTCCCATGGTCCCTTGGTTGTTAACAGTTCTTACAACTGTACTGTGAATTCAGAGGCTCAATGGTATACTGTGCTTTGTTTGGGGGCAGCCTGGAAAAAAAGCAACACAGAGACATCAAACTCCTGTATCCACAAAGGTACCTAGAAATGGACATTTTGATTAATAGACATGCGGATTATCTTTTGGGGGCATGTTTCTTAATAATCATCCCAGAATCTTCCATAGACACTTTGCTATTAGCTCTTCAAGTCACTACTGTATCGTATGTGCTTTCCAAACAAATTACCAGCTCCTCCTAGGTACAGACACCTCCAAGTGTTGTGCAGTGGAGTGTGAAACAGGCAGTGAGGCAGGCAGAGGTGGTTTAAGTCCCAGAGGGAGCCGTGACACGGCACAGGATGACTAATTTCCCAGTGAATTATTCTGACTATCGATGACCTAGGGGTTCAGAAGAGGACGTCAGGAGTTGTCAGGGAAAGATTAAAAGAGCATTCAGGAACTAAAGAGGGTTGGGGGCATGGAAAGGCTGTAGTCACAGAAGGATGTGCTAGACAGGCCGGGGAAAACTTGTAAGGGGCAAGGCACACTTCAGGGTCAGAGGCAACAGGCAAGCTGGTTGGACAGGAAAGGACTGCTTTTCTTCTCCCTTTGACTGAAGATCAAACATCAACAACAAGAATCCATGACATTTATTGAACACATAATCCTTATCAAGCATTTAGATAAGCACATAATAATCATAATCTGAATTCATTTTTCTAAAACCTTATAAGGAAATCGGGGCTCTGCACGCCTAGGCAGTAGTTTTCGGGCATGGGAAAATGGTGCCCCATTCGGCAGACAGACCTCATGAAAACTGGCTTGGAGAGACTCAGCAACTTGGTGCAGTATGCAGTTGCCAAGCCAGACGTGGTAAGAGGATTTTTCGGCTTACCAAGTGTAGATTGTTAGACTGTAGACCAGACCCTGTGTTAAGTACTTCGCATATAAACTCTTGCTTCCTATAACTTCCCCATGAAGTTTGTAGTATTTATTTCTTCATTCCATGCAATTTCACTTTGGGAGGATTATGATAATAAAATGAGTTAGAATCAAATTGTAGAGGATTTGACTGCTAGCCTGGGAAAATAGCACTTTATTCAGTAGGCTTATGAGACTTCAGTGCAGTCACTTGATGAATCCCTGGCAGTGGTGTCCAGTGACTCAGGTTTCCAAGGCCCAACCTCTGACTGACAGACTTCCTTATACGTGTAACCAATTCTTGCTGAGAGAATGTTCCTGCCCTCCCTCCAGCCCTTTCTCTGCAGGCTCTATCTGCCTTGCAGCCTCCTGCTTCTCAGTATCACATAACTGGCCTCACTGGACACCCTCACTTTGGGCCTGGTGCGGTTAGCTCTGCAGTCAGTGTGCACAAAGTGAGATGGGCTGGTCTCACTGTCTCGGCCTCCACATTACTGAGCACATTGCCTTTGACCTTAAGAGTGGTTGTGTGAACAAATCTCAAGAAATCCCCCTTCTGCCTCCAGCTTGACCTTTTGGGCTGACCTGGCGTATGTGCCCTGCATCCTTCAGAGGTAATTGACTTCACTGCAGCTCCACCAGGACATGCCTGTAGTTTCTGCTTTTGCTCTAAGAGCCCAACCACCATGTACAAAAATCCAGGCATTTTGCTCCAGTGAGACTGAGTGGAGAGGGGGCTTCAAAGCACAGCCCACTGCCAGCCCCACATCCCCAGCCCTGTGAAAAAGGCTTTCCTGGATCTCCAGTGATGGCTGACTTGTCCCAGATGACTCCCTGGGGGCCAGAAACCATCATCCACATTGAGCCCAGCCAAGCCATGGAACTATGAGCAACAAAATGGCAGTTGTTTTAAACCATTCAGTTTTGGGGTGATGTGTGATGCAGCAGTAGATAAGTGACACAATATATAAAGTAAGTGGAAAGGTCTATTAAAGATTAAGGTCTAAAAGCATGATTTATAAATATTAATAACTCTTTATAAGTATGGATTGACTTAACAACAGCTTCACTCTTTATTCTTGGCCAAGAGTGAAACAATTTGTTATACAGAGAAATATCATGAACACACAAGAAATAAAAGAAAACCCTCATCTGAGGAAATTATTGTTAAAACATTTGGTACCCAACGTCTCCCCAGAGTCAACAGCTAAGCCAGAAAAAAGGATGTCCTTGAGACAAATCTACAAGTGATTTCCTTTATTTGACATTTATTTGGAAGCTACTTAGTTACTCTCTTAATGCTGTTGCATGATTAAAGCGTAAATGTTAGAATCCACAAAGGTGAGTATGCCTCTCCATTATCTCCCTTGCAACAGGCATTTAAACATGTTATAGATCATAAGTGTGTGTACATTATATATATATGTACATATTTCATTGAATTTAGCAAGTACCTATTGAACATCTGCTTATAAATGTCCTCTTGTAACAGCAGAGAGAATCAAATAAACTAGATCTATGCAAATTTCAAAAAACTTCAAATATATATATTGATTCTCTACATTTTCTAGAAATATTAAACACTTCTCATATTTTCTGACCACAACTTCTGGAATTCCAGTGATTATTAGTAGAGTTTCTATAAATATTTGTTGAAAGAATGAATGAGTAGATGAATGAATATATATTTAGAGAAGCTGATAAAAGGCCTCAAGGAAAAGAATGAGAAGAGGGATCTGGGAGCTCATGGAAAGTGGGCAGTGGAGTAATCTAAGAACATAGTAGTCTCTGGATGGTGAGAGTTGACTGAACTTTCCTCAGTCCAGGGAAGTTGTTCTCTATCAAAAAGAAATTCCAAAGATTGTCCATTTCTAGGGGACAAAATCAGAGGAACATAGAAGTGGGCAGTGAGCATCTGGAAAAATACTAGGGATGTACCGTAAGATTAAAGTTGAAGAATCTGTGGTGTTTCATATTTAACTTAAGTTCTCAGTGGATTTGAAACGCATCTACAGATTGAACTCCTTCCATGTGGAAGAAACTTAATCTTTCCTGTGTGAACTCAGAGGGCAGGGGAAACCAGCAAGCAGAAGTCCCATCTCTAGGATACATAAACACTTCTTTGAGTGGGGGAGGGTACTGGATCCCAAGGCTGACTCTGTCTGGGAAGACATACTTATTTTTAGCTATTTTATGCCCCCTACAAGTATGGCTTCAAAGTAAGATCAAAGGGTAAAGAAGCCTGAGGGGACACCGGGAGGAGAGAACTTGAAGACGTCTTTACCAAGAGTGTTAAGAGAGATTCTGGAGCCAAGATGGCATGGGTTAGAATCCTAGCTTTGCAGATGACTACTGTAAGCAAATGATCTAACCTCTCCTTCTCATAGTTTAATTATTTATAAATGGGGATGTTAATGGAGCCTGCCACATTGGATTGAAGATTAAATATATTAATGTGTGTGATCACTTAAACAGTGCGTGCACACGGTAAACCCTGTAGGCGCGCTACCTCTAATTCTTTTTGTTTCTACAAGAGGGCACAGAGCACAAACCTGCTGGCCAAGCATGATGTTTGACAGTGTACAGAACTCTTTCACTTGTATCAGTTGTTTTGATCCTAACAGTAGCCATGTGCTATTGGTAAGGGTCAATGTTTTATCTCTGGGAGAAGGATGAGAAAACAGGGTCAGAGTTACAAGTGACTTAGCAAGAGAGGAAAGAGACTTCTGACTTGAGCTTAAGTCTCCTAAGTCTGGTAGTTATCCTCAGCACCAAATTGCCTCCTCTCTTGTTTCCGGTTTGGTGATACCAGCTAGACAGCAATAACTTTGGGAAGAATCAGACTAAATGATTCCATTTGATTTTAGATAGTATAGTCATCCTCACACTCCAGTCAGAATCTGAGGAACAATGCACCTGTGGTTCACATCGTAATATTTTTCCTTTAAAAATAAATAATTAACTTATAAATTGGGTTACCTCCTGACACACACATTTCCCTTTGCTATAAGATTTTCATTACCTGTATTTCAACTGTCTTGATTGAAAGTCAAATTATGAGTCTCGAGGCAAATGCAGTATGAGGTTTCTAAGAACATTTCTGAAATTTTGAGTAGTTTCCTCATATTAACTTCCATGAATTGATCTCAGAGCAAGAGCTGATAATACAGAATATAAAATGAAATGATAAATATGTTTCCAGGTTTTTCATTTGCTGAACTAATGAGGTCAGAGCCTCAGATGTCAGGGAAAGATGCCCAGTTTCTGTGACTCTCATGTCCCCATCTCACTGTACCTGTACTGATACATCTTGGAGTTTGGTGGTTACTCTGTGGGGATAGAGTCCTCCCATTTCTATAGAAAGACAGCCCCAAGCACCAGTATTTTTCTCTGAAAGATTCCGTGTTCTCATTTCTAAGGTGACATTAATGATATAATGTATGTAAAACATCTAGTAGTATCTGACTCATAATAACTTCATTGAATGCTGGGAAAGAAAATGTCTTGAGAAAGCATCAGCATTATCCATTCTGTTGATGTCACTGTTCCAGTACAGGAAGCTGTGCTCCCTTTGTATGTTGCTTCATTATATTGTTGATATCTTGAAATTCAAACACTGAATAGAATCCAGTCAGTGTTCATTAGGTTGTTTATTTATTCATTCATTCATCTGACATTCATTGAGTGGTAAATATTGGTGGAAGAAATGAAATAACTTCTTTGAGAGTTCAATCTGGTGGAGAATAAGACAAGGTTAAGAGGTAATGAAATGCTGTTTCCACTATTTGCGACTATGTTTGGTTCTAGTTTGTCCCTGCTCCCCACCTTTGGTACATTTCCTGTTCAGACTGGGCAGCTCTGCCTCAGGGAAGCTTTGTTACAACAGAACACAGATGAGAGCCAAGTCTTGGCTTTTAAGTTACAAAATATGTTTGAAAACTTAAGGCATAGATAATAGTTTGAAAGAAAAGCCTTTTGGATTCCAAAAGCTTAAGAATTTAGACTTCTAAAAATATTTGTCTTTATGGGACTCAGTCTAGAGGATATAAGAATAGTCATAGTTTGAGATGTTATTTCTTGTTCCATAAAAGGTAAATATTTTCTGCAGTAAGGGAGGAGAGTTGGAGGAAATGACATAGGAGTAAATATTGGTGCCATTCCCTTAGAAGAGGTTCTGTGTCTCTCAGGGGGGCTTTCTAGGGACGATGAAGGAAGAAATGGACAGTATTTTCCAGTAGGGTTAGGGCCAACCTTGAGTGGAGGTTATCTGTACTCCCCTTTCTCAGTAGAGCCTGGGAGGATGACAAGACTCCTTGAGTTGTTCTTTATTCATCCTTACATATAGAAGCAATGGAAGTGGATATGGAGTGTCTAGGGCAGAGGGTCTTGAGACAGCTACTGAGAGCGCAGAGTTACACAGAGAACAGGAACATGATTGCCATGTGGCAAAGGGACACAGACATAATCAGAGAGTTCTAGACTAGGTGAGGTGGATCATGGGGCAGAGCTCAGACCTATGTAGATGGATGACAGAGGGTCAGAAGGGGTGGACTAGATCTCAGCAGATGCCAGTGTGAGTTAATGATTGCAGCTGAATGACAGATGCCCATTTCTTCCTACACCACCAGTGTCTTTAACAAGGTACAAAATTCTCAGATCCCAGACTTAGTCTGGGGAAGGTGTGAGGATTGGGGATGAGGCTGAATTGACAGAAAAATCTGGTTAATTAATATTTCCTGAAGTGACTGGGATTATAATTTGGGAGCTTGAATGAAAATTAAGTTCAGTTTTTGTGCAATGATGGAAATGTATTTTTGTGCTCAACTTAGGTTGCACACTGAGACACTTATCTGCTACACAGGCTATAGGCTATTCAGTGTGATACTGTGATGGGAGAAGGACAAGGACCTAGGGACTTCCACAAGAGGGCCTTGACCTAGTTAAGGTGGGAGAAGGTATCAGGGAAGACTTTAGAGAAAGTGATACTTGAATGGAAAGTGATAGGAGTGAGTTAGCCCAAGAAACATGGCAAGGGTATGCCAAACAGAGGAAAAAGTCATGCAGGGTAAGAGACATGAAACATACAGCACACCTTTTTTTATTTTTATTTTTATTGTTGTTTTTTGGTAATAGTAACTATTCCTGTGGAACAAGAGTGAAGACTGTTTTAAAATTTTGTGTTAGGGCCAGAAGTAGACTAGGTTGTTAAGGTCTCATGTTTTATGCTAATTTAGGGAGAAGAGGAGGATTCTCTTGTCAATGTTCTGAGACCAAGGTATCTGAACACCTAAAGGTAGGAGTGCAGGTGGCAATGAGTAATGGAAATACAGGCTTGCAAGTCACCCTTGAACAATTACCTGTCACCACGGATTGGACAGTTACCAGCTTTTGAATCCTAGCTCTGTTTTAGCCTTTTGCTGATTTCTTTATCTATATTAATTCCCTTAACCATTACAGCAAGTCTGTGGTGTAGCAATTATTATTGCCATCTCTATTTTACAGGTATAGAAGCCAAAGCTTAGAGAGAAGAAACATTTTTGAGGTCACATAGCCCAGCTGGAATCAGAACCTGACTTTGTATCATTTCAAAATCCTTGCTCTTAGCCATGGCGCATCCAGGGAGAGTGGACATGGAATTAGGGTGTTGGCTCCAGGGGAGAGGAAGAGGCTTGATCTCCATCCAGCAGTGGTGGTGGTTCCATCTGCTAAGAGGCTATTTGTAAAGATTTGTTCTCATGCACTAGTAGACTCCTCCTCATTTTGGAGCAGTGATCTGGCCTATCACAGACAGCCATGAATTTAGCTCCTAACTTTTCTGTTTATCAACCATGTGATTGGGGTCAGTTACTTTCCTGTCTGAGTATCAGTTTCCCTGGCTATATACCAGACATAATTTAAAACCGCCTGCCTTTTGGATCTGTTGTGAGGACAGTGCTTGGCACAAGGGAAGTACAAATTAAATGGTACTGAAAATAGTAGTCATTTAACCAACCCTTATGTGATGCACATTGGTTACTCTTCTACATACTATGCAGATAGCATCTTGTTTATTATTTTTAGTAGACTTATTATAAAGGGAACCCTATTTTCATTGTTTTTAAGTGTACAATGAAGCAGAGAGAGGTGAAATGACTTGTCGGGAGATCCCACAGCTAGTCACTGAATTCAGACCCAGACAGTCCCACTTCATATTAGTCTGCGCAGCCTCAGACTAAAATGATGTTGCATAGAGGACAATGGCAAAGGCCCATGCGGGTGTATGATCTGCAATGCGGACAGCCCCTCCCTTCCTCCACCAACCCATACGTTGCTAGCACTTACTGCAGTGGGGACCTGTGTTCCTGTGGGGACAGGATTAAACCACATTTCTAGTGAACCCCCTGCAGACCTTTTCCCCGGCTCCCTTTTAAGAAGATTTTTGTTTTCTGTGTTTCAGAAAATAGAGCATTATGGGCGTGGTTTGTGCGTTTCTTTGTGTTTCCAGGCTCTCGTGCTTGTGAGATGGATGGATGCAGCCCGAAAGGGCCCTCCTCCTGCATACGTAAAGCCTTGCTGGGTCTGAAACAGTGAGACACCCCAACTCTGCAGGGCAGAGCCTGGTCTGGATCTGCAACTCCCTGCTTTGTTCTGAGTAAGTGCCCGTCTCGTGGCTGCACAGCTCCCTGTACTCACATTATCCTCACCACAGCCCTTACCAGAGTACTTTGAAATGATTTCCTTATGCAAGGGAAATGAGGTGGAGAAGTTCTTGCAGGGAAAGTGGTTGTATGAGAAAAGAACCGCTCTTCTCCAGTCTGGGCAGAGGCTGGAGCCTGGGACTCCCCAGCCTTCCTGGAATGGCCTGGAGGGGGCTTGGTCCCAGCACCACTTCTGGTAGAGAAGAACTTCCTTGCAAGTGGAGTGCCAGTGGGACCTCAGGGCGGAGCTGAGTGTGAGGATGGTCCCAGGGGCTCAGACACATCCAGTTCAGAGGCCTAGAGACGAGAGAAAGGGGATTCAAAACAAGAAGATAAGCGATAAATTCGTTCTGACATTCTTTGAAAGATAGACATTAGAATTGTACTTTCATTACTTTAAGTTGTTGGATTTTAATGTGGGAATGTTTTGAATTCCACACTCAATCAAGACACAGCTAGTTGGGGGTCCCTGGACTTGCTTTGGTTACTTGTTTATCTTTTCCATCACGGGTGGAATTCTTGAGGGCAAGAACTGTGTCTTCTTTGTCTCTGTATCTTTGCTGCCTAGCCTGGCACCGGGCACAGGGTGGGCACGCTGTACTGAACTGGGGGGACCAAGCTCATCCGGGTTCTGCTGGCACTTCTGCATTTAGCACAGAAAGTCCATGTTCGGGAAGCACCGAGCCCCAGGCATTTGGGGGCGTTGACCCGGTAGACTGAACCAGCAGAAACTGGGCGCTAACTCCGACTGGCTCTTTCCCTTGGCTCTCAGGAGCTTGGGAGACAGTGGAAATCCTAGTGGAAGCCCGTTCCCATTTCTGGTCAGACCGTCCAGGAGGGACTCCCTTGGTGCCACTTAGGTGGGATGCTGCTATCTTTTTTCTCACATGGCCCATTCTCCCTGGACAGTAAACGTCCAGTGAGGACAGCTTAGCCTGCAGGCCTATTCATGAGTGTCTCTCAGGGCCCTTGTTCTGTTTCACACAAGCTCCACCGACTACTGAAAGCTCATTATGGCATCCTCAGTTGTGAGCAGTGGTCTAGGAGGATCCTGCTTCTGCTCAGAAAAAATGGACTCCATCTCAGTGTAGCATAAATAGTTTCTCTTTGTTGCCCGGGTGTGAGAGGAACATAAACTTAATTTAAGAGACAAGATTTTACTGAATATCCATCAATCCCAGATTTTGAAACCTACCGCCTTTGGGTTCTGACTTCCGGTCCTTGAACTGTGCCATTTCTTTTGCCTGACATGTCTTTGTCATTTTCTGTACTGCTCCTCAGCTTAAGGTGACTCCTTCCAGACATTTCTTCCTGACTGCCTTCCCATTAAGATCAGATCTCCTGCCACATGCTCCCTAGAAATCTGAGTTTATGGGGTGGTGGTCCCTGTGTGTGTTTCTCTGTACTGTGAGTCTCTGAGACCTGGACTGTGTCAAGTGTCATCTAAGAACACCGGACCAGAGCCCTTCAGCTGAATAGGAGATTTAGGGAACCCTGTGTGAGTGACAGGACAACTTGTGAACTTGTCATCTCTCAGAAGTCAGTTGAATCACCTGGAAATGAGTTTGCCAAAGATGATTATGACTCCAACAAAAGCCTTGGCTGAACATGTGCTACAAATGGATGATGGAAATGTGAAAGAGAACAGCCAATTTATCGGAGGGATCTTAGAGTCCAGAAATCTGATTACTAGCAGGTCTAAAATTAAAAGCTCCCCTGACATCCATCTTCGGCTGGTCCACGATTACTCTTCCATTTTCTGCTTGATGTTACATAAACATGCAGTTTTTATACCTTTGCTTTTCTATGCACATGCTAGAAAGAGGCCAGGCAGTTCAACAGCTGCCTAACCAAATCCTGGAGGAAAGAAAGCTGTCACATAGAAGACATAAAACACTGTAGAAAGAGTCAGAAAGAAGCCTGGGTCTTAGATCTGGCTCTGTAACATCCCACCTTATAACCTTGAGTAGGCTTGTCTCTCTATGCTGGTAATATTCATTGTTTGTGCTCATCATAGTATGTTTTATGTCATTTATCATTAGATGTATTTTGGGAAGTCATTTCTCCCTATCTCATAATTGATGAGCTTGTGGTTAGGTGACTCTCAGCATTTGTATCCATTGTCCACAGGTAGTTTGAGCAGTTGGGTTCAAGCTCAAATTAGTTTGATTCTACAACTACGTTGTTAACCAGGACACAGTGTTTCCTTGGGTTAGTTTATCTTCTAAATGAGGTCTCTCCCAGTTCTGTCATTCTCAGATGTATGAGAACAAACAGGTCATCTTTATTTTTAGCCATAATAACAGATGGAAGCCCTGTCAGAAAAGAAAACATAACACGTGTATTTGAGTTAGATGTTTTATGGAAAAAACGTTAGGGTAACACCTTTATTTCTTCCTCTAAGCCCATCAGCATTTAATCTTTGTTCATTTCATTGCTCTGTGAAATGGCATTCAGCCATGTAGTTCTGAAGTGTCTTAATGAAGTCGCAAGAACAAGCACCTTGCAAGTGAAATGACATTGTGGGGCGATAGAGGGAAATTCTTCAAAGATAACAGAAGATGACACATACACACCCTGAAAAGAATTGATCTTTTGGATGAAAAAATGACTCCTCGTGTTCACTGGGAGGCTGCATCAATATCAAGAAAGCTGGTAATGCCGTTTTTTGATGGCATCCAGAAACCTGAGAGGATCTCCAACTTTCCAAACCCAGTGGAGTGTGAAGATTAAAGCATAGGAGGTAGAATCTGATAGAAAAGTGTTCATATTTTGAATTCTGTGTGTTGTTCCTGTTTCTTCTAGGATAAGGATAATTAGCGTGTCTGTGCTCTAGACCTGTCAGCTTCTTGTGGAGCCCTTGCCACATGATGACTTTAAATGACTAAAATAAAAAACTTAAGATTTCATTGAAAATCAGTTACATTGGCTATGAAAATATATAAAATAAATTTGTGATATAGAACTATAAGGACATATTATATATAAATAATATATTAGTATATTAATTAAAAAATACATGTGCTTTAAATAATAAGATGTAATGATGGCTTTAATAGAAACTAATTTTGAGGTAAGGGTGCATTTTTGAAATATATCAGTTGAGGCCTACGCTCGTAAGAAAAGGTGTACTAGATTTCATAAGAGGTTTGTGAAAAGTGTAGTTCTTCTTTCTCATACAAATTTATGAGCCTCCTGAATTCTATCCATATGCACCCTTGCTCCTCTGTATATGAAGTTCTCTGTCAAGCTGTGAATGACATTTTTAACCTTTTTTTTTTTTAGCAGGGATCTCTTTTAGGGTTTCCCAGTGGGAGAGAGCTTGGCACTCAGGTGCAGGTAGGGAGAAGCGGGCTTCATCACGAGCCCTGGTGGCAGTGGTAGCAGCTGGCTGAAGTGCTGGTGAAGGCAGCAGCAGAGGCCTGAGGGACTGTGAGAGGTGCTGGCAGCTCGCGGGCTGTGAACTTTAGAGAAGTGCTCTCTGTCATTATTTTCTACCACACCATGACCCCCCACGATGCTTCTCTAGTGCTCCCAACAATTTTAAAACTTACTTATGGGCATTAAATTCCTCTTTACTTGAAATATCTAGAGCGCCTTCTGCTTTTTAGACTGAATTATGGTTCCAGAAAAGCCCAACTCTGTCTCTTATTAGATGTGGTCCTTCAGTAAGTGAATGGACTGATCTGTGTCACTTCAGCACAATCCCCATCTCAAAGGTGTCTTGTAAAAACTTAATGGTGCGGTGCACGCAGAAAGATCTCATCCAGTTTTAGCCAGGAACCTTTGTTCTGACATTTACATTAGAATGGCATTTCAGAAAGTGGATTCATTCCTCTCATTGATAGAGAAATTTGTCTTGAAGTAGTCCTTTCATAGGACCATTCATTTGTTTATAAGGACAGTTTACAAATTAGTGAAAAATATCATTAGAAAAAAATCATGAAACCATTATCACTGGTGTGTTGAATTGCTTTTGCTCATCTCCGTGGTGGCCTCTTGGGCAGTTACACTGCAATGCCTCATGGTCAATGTGGGCAAATCCCAAATCTAACAGGATTATATGTAATAATGACTATAATTTCAAGTCACCATGAGCTCTGGGTTGTCCCCCGCCCTTTTATTTTCAGTAGAAATAAGTAACAATATTATTAAGCATAAGGGCAAACTGCCATCATCAAACTCAGAAAATATGTTATTAGATTGCAAGGACTCTGAACAATCTCAAATGAATTCTCTGGATAATTCCATAGATTTCCATTGTTTTTGTTTTGTTGGCAAAAGATTTGTCAGTAAGAAAACTAGTAAGTTCTTGAGGACTCTATTGCCTCCCTCCCAATCCCCCCAAGAACCAGGTGGTAAAGGGAGTAAGAGAACCCCTTAGGAGCTAAAAGTTACAATTCACACATACTGGTCATAGCAGAGGTGTATTAAGAAATCTGACAGAAAAATAGTGGAGAGTTGTAAACTGTGCCTTAAGTTGGGGTCATCTAACTAGCATGGAGGAAGCTTCATATAAAATGATCTTGGAAGAATCTGACCCCATTGATAAAACCTTCCATATATAATAATATGGAGATACCATGTGACTTGCTGATGCCAGTGAGTATTAGATTCATTTAAATTTTCAGACCCCACGTTCACTAAGCAACACTGTTTATGATTCGGTTTTCCTATACAATAGGTGTGTGGATCTATCTGTGGAAACAGAATGGGAGTGTAAGAAAAGTGACAACAGTGATATCAGTGATGATAGGTGATATTTACTGAGTGCTTCCTATGTGCCAGAAATTGTTCTAATTGTGATTTTATTTAATCCTCACAGTAACCCTATGAGGAAGACTATGAATATCTCCATTTTGCAGATGATGAAAGTGATTCCAGAGAGGTCGTATAAGAAAATTGAAGCCCCACAGCTAGATCCCAGAATTTGTTGACAGTTGGGACAATAAAAAGGTGCCACTGATATGGGTCTAATTGCCTTTTCTTTCATCTGTCTGTTTTCAGGTTTTGATCTCAAATAGTTTTACTTCTTTCATGCTCTAGCATGTGTGCAAACACTAAATCACCAAATTTGAGTCATGAAAGCAGATTTTGCTTTCTTGAAAGACAGATTACATTTTCAGTTGGCTGCTCAGGAATCAATTTAGTCAGTGGAACTGGTGAATGGCGGAAGCCTATCCAGCTGTATTTTGAAATTCCCTTATTGGAATATAAAAAACAGATCCAACAGGCTTGTTTTTGTCTCTAATTAAGGTCTGCTTTTATCTTCTAGCCATATCTTACCTTAGAAGACATCACTTCTTGCATAGAGCAACCTGCCATCTAGGTAGCTACAGACCTGGCTTTTACCCAGTTGGAGAGGATTAACTAGGCTGTGTGCTCAGTGCACCCCTGCTGTGAGGAGAGGTTAAGGCCTGGTAGTTCCCAGAATGGGCAGATCTGTAATGCCAGCCCTACTCAGTGTCCTCGATTCTTAAAGATGCTCACAGCTATTAGCGGTTCACTTGGGGGAAGGCAGCGTTGGGGAATGAAATGGAGCACGAATGAGGAGTGACAGTACCCACAGCCAAAGCTATTTGCTGTAAGCTATTTGCGAAATAGCTAGAAAACTCAATGATATTGTTCATTTCTCAGAAGTTAGAAATGACATTGCTCCAAGTCATCTTAAAGACCTGGTAAGCATGCCACAACCAAGGAAAGGACAGAGCTTGATTCTGCAGTGATAGGCCTGTCACAACTAATGAAGTCTGTCCCTAATTCTTCCAAAAAAAACTGGAGTAACACCCCATAAGGGAATGTGACAGGCCTGGGACTAGAGAAATAAAGGGAATGAGAGAGAAAATAACACATACATCTGCCAAAGTGGCCTAAAGAAGTACGTACTCTCTTGTCACAGTATATTCTGCGGTAAAGACCTCAGAACTCCCAGCAGGGCATCTAAGTTCACTTATATTAACCAGCTTCTATTTGGTAGATTTCTGGAGCCACTAGATAGCCCAGAGGAACCTTCTTCTGTATTCATAGTTGTAGGATTTTTATCCCTGCACAAGTGTTTCAGATAATTTGCCCACAAAGGCAAGGTGCAAACTCCTGAGAACTGGACTCAGTTTTCAGACATTCAAGTTTTTTTGTCCATCACCACTCTGACATGTTTTTAATGCCATCGTGCTTTTCAGTGGACTGGAAAATTCTCATCTTGTATCTCAAAGTCAGAGACCAAGAACAAAGCAAGGACATGTCTTATTTGACTGGTGCTATAACCATTTAAGTCATTTTGTGGCAGCTTATATACATATCAGACAGGTACATCATATCTTTGGAGATTTTATTGTTGTTTTTATTAGCTTACTTGCTTTTTAGATAAGTTGAATGGAAAAGCAAAGATTAGCCTGGAAATAACTAGGTTTTGGGATCAGTGGGCACCTGGTAAGGAAGGATGATGAGAAGAAAGCAATTATGGACCAGTTTCCATTTAAGAAGGCATCTGGAGAGTGCTCAGGGGAAGGAATAAGGAAGCCTGCCTGCTTTGGGAGTGGCCTCTTTCTGCCAGTTAAGGCAACAGATGCCTGTATTAGTCAATTACCTTAAACTTAGTGCCTTAAAACAATGCATGTTTACTGTCTCACAGTTTTTGCCGGTCAGGAATCCACAGTAACTTAGCTGGGTGGTTCTGGCTTGGACAACTCAAGCTGTTGCCTTCCGAGACTTGATTGAGGCTGGAGGCCCCTTCTCCCCATTTCCTTAGGTAACTGATGGCAAGAATCTGCCGTGAGGACCCCTCTAAAGGATATGCATGGCATAGCAAGTGATGAGAGCAAGAAAGAGTGAGAGCGAGAGTGAGAGAAAGAGAAAGAGAGAGAATGAAGCCGTATGATCCAAGGTGAGGTGGTGGAGAGAGCAGGCCCAGCTCACTGGCTGGGGTGAGCGGCAGGGGAGCCTGGGTTGTGTTCGGGGTGGGTGGCTGCAGGAGAGGAAAGGGCTTGGGAGACATGACTTAGCCTGACCACTTATTTGCTCTAAGACCTGGGGCATGTTATTGATTTATCCATTTTTAAACAGATAAAAGTGATCAGATACTATCCATTTTGTATGGTTCAGTGGAATGTTTTTATCCCCGAACTCCGGTTTCTTCATTTCTAAGACACAGATATGTGCCCTGTAGTGTTGATATTGAGATCAGAGGTAACATGTGTTGAAGATCTAGTTCCCATTCCTGTCAAGGTCAGGACTCTCAGTGAAGGGCAGCCCCTTGTGTTAATCAGGTTAACCGGGGCCGGGTGGCGGGTGGCGGGGGGGTGGTGGCGGTTTTGGGGGCAGTGGTGAAGACGTCATCCTCAGAAGGAACTCATGACCAGATTCTTTCCTGACCATGTCTAATTCACTTCAACAATTCCCCTTCCCACCTGGGTCTCCGTTTTCCTACCCTTCAAATGAAGAAATTTGCCTAGAAAAACTCCGTGGCCTTTCCAATGCAACTGGGAAATTCATGACACAAAACAGAACACTTTCCTCCCCCCACACACACACCTGGTATAAAGTGCTCTGTTTTCACCAGTAAAGTGGAATGACGAACTGATGAAGTACTAGTAATTCCAGCTCAAACCTTGTTATTCAGGTAAAAGGCACACACACACACACACACACACACACACACACACACACACACACACACCCCTGTATGTGAGTTTTCTGTGTATGTACATGTGTGTCTGCATCTATTTGTGTGTGTGTGGGGTGTATGCATTGTTGAGTGACTGGACATTTCTTTCTGTGTATCTGTGTCGCTGCACATGTCTGTGGATGTAGGAAGGGGAGAAGTGGAGGTAACAGAGAGGGTGGAACATGAGTATTCATTGTGTTTCTGCTCAGTGTCAGACTGAACAGTGGACTAGGGCTTCAGCAGTGTTCCTGTCCTTGTGAGACTCTTGACTTCTCAAGTCTTGGGCAGAGCTTCATTGTGCACTCTCAGAAATAGGGGAATGAAGTTACTAGAGCCTTGGAAATAATTTCAGGCTCATATCAGACTGTTAATTGTACAGTCAGGAGCTGCAGGCACCTCGGGAGGTCAGTGTTAATTCTTCTCAGAGCTACTAGGGAAGCCTTCTCACTGGTGAGACTAAAGGCCGTGATAATGATTGATGTGATACAGGAGCAGGGCCAGGTGGCTCTGAGCTTGAATGTGGAACAATTAACATTTTATGGCTCTTTTGCTCCCTGCCCCATATTCAGAAGGCAAGACTTGGCTCAAAGCCGAACTTTCCAATTATGCCATCAATAAATTTCATGACATTGGCAAGAAAAGCAGTGGAAGAGTGTTTGCTTTGCCTCAGGTATGATTTCCACCCTTACATGTGTCTCGCTACTGTAGGTGGCTTCTTTGTGGAACATACAGAGCTAGGGAAAACAGGAAATTTGGAGATTATTGGTATATAAAGTCAACATGTGTTCTCATGGTTCTTTATAGGAAGCTTACACTCTGTGAGCTCGTTTCCTTGTCAACCAAGCAATAGCTGAAGGACACCCAGACCCATACATGAAATGGGCAAAGTCAAGCCCAATAAAGAAATGGAGGAAGCTGGGCCTGCAACTATGTGCCTGGGACAGTGGCCACTTCCATTGCGAAGGAAAGCATTCAGGCTGCACAGGGAGGAAGCTGTTACTTTTAAAGATGTTTCCTCATGTTTATATACATCTGTGAAGCTTTGTCCGTGGTGTTTTACTGTGTTCTAATTTCCCTGAGGCTGGGACTGTCTGTCATGTGGTACCAGGGGGGCTTCCGAAATGCCGATTGCTGGATGAGTGGCTATGTTTGGGTCAAGGCTATGATGGACATGCTGTGCTGAGTCTGCTTTAGGGTCTCATTTGTTTCTTCCTGGGGTAGCCAGTGCAAGTAGTGGGGCATAAAGGATCGGTAGGAAAGAGAGAGCGGAAGAATAACCTGTTCCCACACTTCTTCTGAAGAACACTGAGGGACGGAATCCCAGCTGCTAGCTGAAGGAACATCCAGCAGCTGGCATACCTTTCCCGCTGTCCTGGGTGTCTAGTTATGGACTTACAGAGTAATCCATTTGGCAGGCACACGGCACATCCTGAGATAGAAAAGGACACTCACACTGAGAATGTGGGTCTGGGAGCACGGGCACATTTTGAATGACTATCAAAGCCAAACAGCGACTCCACCCTCTGCATTGTTGGGTCTTATATAAGATGTGTCTGTGGGATGTGGGATCTTAATGTCCACTGGGCATCCAGACTCATGTTGGCATGTCCGCTAGATTGGTAGGGGAGCCAGCAGTGTTGTCTCTTCATGTGGGTCTTGGAGAGGACTCACCCTAAAGGCAGCGGAAACAAGGCTGGGCAGATGGGAGCAGCGTGGGTTGTAACCCCTTACCTCTCTGCTTGGGCCTCTGTCCGATATGACTGGGTTTCCTGGGGCCATCGAGCTGGAAGTTGGCTTAAAGGAGACAACCAGGGGCATTATTTCTGGACCCCTCTCAGAGCTCATGGAGCCCCACTGATCTCATAACCCCTGCGCCATTTTGAGCACCCCAGGGACCTTCTCAAAGGGCAACATCTGTTCAGAAATGGCTGCAGGGTCTGGTGAGGCATTGGGCCCCCAGAGGCCACAGCTGTGAAACCGTGCAGTTGGTGCCATCCAGATGTACAGTGGAAGAGGACATGGCACTCGCAGGGTGAGTTTCCTGGCTCAGATCACAGGGTAGTTGGTCTTGGCAGTGATATCTGACTCTCCTGTACCTTTAAGTTAAATGACATTTTTCTAATATTTGTAGCATTGTCGAATCCTGATGTTTCATTTTTTGGCTGTCCATATAAATGTAGAACACTAGGTTCTTACCTCCTACTAATTTAGCTCCAGAAGTCTGTTTCTTTATTTGAAAAAACAGAAAACAAAAACTAAACTAAAAATGGAGACTTATTTTTACAAGGAACATTTGCAAGGGACTTGTATGCCAAATTGGGCCATCATGTTTAGTTTACTGCTTTCCTTAAAGGCTTCAGTTTATTGAAAATGTACTTTAATAACTGGCCATGGCTGTGTCCCTGTCATATGTAACCTCATAATTTTTTTCAAACTTATAACTTCATTTTCAGCAACCCCTTATGGATTAAAGAGCCTAGAAACACCCATGTTGGGTCTCTATGTGACAGCATTAAGAGTGTCATCTGAGTGCAGCAGGAAGTCTGACAGACACAACTTTTTATAAAAGCAAGAAATTCTGCCATTTGAAGAATCGAAGGCACTTTCAACTTTCCTGAAAGAATGCTGCAATGTGTCTTTGGAATAGAGCCTCCTACATTTCTTGAAGTGCAATCTTTTTGGTTAGGGCTCTTTCAGTGATGTCAATGTGGATCAGTTAATAACCCCTCATTGTTCTTGGGGAATGTCCACAAGAAAAGAAGGAATATTACAGACTGAGAGTTTCAGTGTTTTCTTCTGGAAAGGCAGTGGCAGTGCTGACTGTGTTGGGTATCAGGTGCCTGCAGGCTTCATTTCGTTTTGTTTTACTCTTACCTCTGCATTTGGCCTGTCCATTCTTGTTCTTGGGAAGCACACAAGTATTCCATGACAGCGTTTGCTCACAGAAGGGGAGCTGGAACAAGACCGGTGGCAGGGAGAAGCACCAGCCTCATCTCTTTCTGCAGAGCTAAGAATCTGAACAGGCCCCAGATCAGGTTTGCACTGGACAGATGAGACCACTAGCATATCTCATGCTGTTAATTCATCTAGTAAAAGGCCAGGTGTTGTTAAATTTGCTATGGACATTTATGACTTTCTTTTCCAGAGTTGCAATTATGGGTTCCTTCCTGAGGAAATTGAGGTTTTCACTGTCAACCTGAGAAGTGAATTCTGGAGCAGGAAAGTCACTGGCATTGCATTGGAGTGTGAAAGGACATCTTCCTTAATTTAAATCCAAGGATGCAGAAGGGGTTGTGGAGGACATGGGTGTGAAGATGCCTGGAGCATCCTACTGAAGGCAGAGAGTTGGGGGTGGGCTAGAGACAGCACATGGGCACTCGTTGGGTTCTAAGTGAGACAGGCCCCATGGGCCTTTAGAATGGCTTGCTTCAGGCTGTAGTTACCCTTCTGGAAGAAGTTAGAGTTCTCTTAACCTCTGATACCTTATTAACATCACAGCTGTCCTTAGGGGAGTTAGAAAGCACAGTGCCCTCTTCCCAAAGATGGGATGAATGGTGAACACCCATAGAAATCAGGAGGGGGAGAGGCAATGGATCTGGCTAGACCAGAAGGTCCAAGAAGAATATCCTGGTTTCACACCTCTATGTTATGATGCAATGTTTCTTCAATAAAATTAATTGAAATGTAATTTAAATAGTTGTATTTTAAAAAAGGAAGACCTCAGAACAATTACTTAGCATTGTTAGATTTAACTGAGGCTTATAGTTTGGATCTGAAAACAAGTGCTGACTTTATTCTGTAGTCATGGGTTGGTGAGGATGTGGACTTGGTGGTCCTATGGGTATTCCATAAATTTCAATAATTCCTTTTTTTCTTCATGTAAATCAAAATTGAAGTCACATTAGTGTGGGGATTCGTGTCAGGGCTCTGGAATAACAGGAGTATTCTGGACCAGAAAGAACGACTGGGAAGGGTTAGGACTGAGCTGTGCAGGGTTAACCAAAGCAAGTGTGAGTGAGGGAAAACGTGTTCTGTAAGCGTACACCTTCTGGGGGAAGTAAGGTTTGCTCTCTGCTTCTCTAACACAAACTGTGGTCCTAGGGGCAGGAGAGCTCCAGTGCTGATCACCTGGTTGTTGAAACAGAAAAGAGAGCTCAACAGTGTGGCGTTCTTCAGGATGGGGTTTGTTGGAAATGTAAGAGATGGACGGTGTGATTGTAGGAACAAGTTCATGAAATTTGGCCTTCAGAGACTTTGCTGAGAGGACCCAGTAAGAGGACATAGAAACAATCGGTTTCTGAACTTCAGCACTGAACTTGGAGCACTGAGATCTGATTCTCATCTCTAGTTCTCTGTGACCTAGAGAAGGGTCTTGCCTCCCCTCTGCACCTTGCTTCCTCCCCTCTCCCCCCAGTGGAATTGAGACATTAGGCTTGGCATTTCACTAGTTTTGATGCTGAGACCTGGGCTCTGTCCAACTGAGCCACTTAAAGAGCTCCCCTTGAAAGAGCTACACACACAATGATGGCTTAAGTAGAGGAAGGCTGGCTTTCAGGGCCCACGTATGACAAAGTGAACAGACCTTCATTATATGAGCAGCCTTGGAGCCTGATGGTCATTTGTCTCCCTGCATTGCCCCCTGCTGTCCCTGGTTATTGTCCCACGGTCCTTGTAGGAAGCCAGGAGCCTAGTACATAATGCTAGGAATTCACGGAGGTGTCAGGATTGCCTGGTCATTTCCCTCTGTCCAACTTTGCGTACCAAACAGCAATATTAGAATGCTGACTATCCCCAGTAGAAAGCCCAAAAGGTGCACAAAACAGCAGCATGATTTCTAATCCAAAGTAGAGACAAGGCCTGTGGAAAGCACAGCAGTTGATGGGCAGAAAAGAACTTCTTTCTCTAGAATCAGCCATTTCATCATCAGCTTTAAATTAAAAGCATGTTCTGGGCAGCCTGTGGCCATCAGCAGCCTGTGCTCCTATCACGTTCTGGTTGACAAGCAGCTGATGTGTGATTCCGGGTATAATGGTTATCTGTAATTGAAATCGTCATAAAACAAACCCCCCTGCACTGGCTCAGACAGTAATAAACACCAGGAATGCTGTGTATACAACATTCAGAACCCATAAAATATGCAAGATTAATTTGCCGAACTTCATTCAGGCTTCCAGCAGCGTTGTCACCTGGGACCAGAGAAGCAGCAAATTAATTTTGAACCTCACTCATTTTAAAACATCAGGAGCAGCCTCCTTCATGTGGCTGCCTTCTGCGATGGCAGATACTTTCTGGAAATGTAAACAGCTAAACTGCAAGAGTCTATTGGCCACACATGGCACCCTGATGACCCTCTTGGATCCCAAGTCCTATTCCCTTCTTTCCATCTCAGTGACCCTCTCTTTTTTCCTTGTGGTCCCTAGAGCCACAAGCTCAGAAACATAGAAAACTTGACTTGGTCAGCATGGTGGAAACTCCCACTAAGATACTAAGTCAAGGAACAAGACATGCTAATGGGTAAAGCATTAAGATTTGAGTTAGAATGTAGATCTAGTCCCAGCTGTCACTAATTGCTCTGTCTCCTTGGACATGTTGCTGTCTTTTCTTGGATCTTAGTTCCACATTTTATGAAGAAAACTTGGAGTTGCTTCTATCTCTTCTAGCTTTTTATACCTTGATTTTATAAGGAAGGCTTAACTAGGTGCTTATGTTTCAGCTTCCTCTGTTTAATCCAGTTTGTTACTTTCCTTCAGCAGTGCTCTATATACTGAAAATACTGATTTCTCATCGCATCCCTCCCAAAGGAAACTACATTTCATTAGCTTAGTGAATATTCAGAAGTCATATAACTCATGAGCAGGAGACTGAAAGCATCTATGACAAAACAAACAGAGCTCAGAACCTCTCAAGTTTGAGGCGACCTCAGCCCTAGAAAGTAACATGAATAGATGAAAACTCCTTCTCTGAATTTTCTAATTCTTGAAAAGATGGGACAGCCTGGTGATCTTATTTTTTCTTCCTCTGTGATAAGTACTGTGCCATTCAACTTGATCAGAATAATACAGCTCATCAGTATTTCCAGGGGACACATAATTTGTCAGATTTTTCTTTTCTTTTAGAAAAAGTATTTCTGTGGAAAAATAAATGGAGAAATCCAAAAAAACACATCCTGCTATTAGATCCAGAGACAAAGATTTTTAAAAAGATTTTATCTAGCCTATCACAAGAACGAGAAAGAGAAGACTTATTTGTATATAAAAATAGGATAGAGATTGTGGTTCCTTTGGCTGCATGCAAATCCCGGAATGGGCTTGCTGGTAATCTGCTGGGAACCTCAAATCTTGTCCTGACACTGAACCAGAAGGTCAAAGGATGTGATGCCACAGTTGCCAGCATAGCAAGTCATTGTTTTCTGAAAGCAGGAATGCTCACGTGAGACCAGCACTTACTCGTTGTTTGCCTCTCTGTGTAGATAAGGACCATCGCTTTGCCGGAAGGGTCTCAACTGAATTCTTAACTCTGAGCTCTGAGCCTGGTACCTAGTCAGAGCTCAGTAATAATGATATGTGTTGAATGAAGGAATGAGTGAACAACTGAATGACTGCATTCATTCTTCCAAGACTTCACACTGTGACTGATCCCTGTATCAATTTTGTATGTAAAAACTCCTCCAGAAGCTTACTCAGCTACAATGTCACTTCTTCTATGACATACAAGAATTGTGAGAGCATGGAGATCAGAGTATCTAACATAGACTTGAGTTATCAGAAAGGCTTCTGTAGGAGGTATAGGTTGAGTTGGATCTAGCTGGATAAAGAGGCAGAAAAGGGAGGTGAGACTATGCAGGACAAAGGGGGAACACCCTGGGAGGTATAGCAGCTCAGGCAAGGAGAAAGGCACTGTTGACACTTGTGGGCCTCATCCCACTAGTTAGGAGGTCAGAGCGTCCCGGCAATGCCTCATTGCTTCATTTCCTCTGCATGTCCCTGAGCAGAACGTTGTCTCTGCTCCCATGCACCAACACACCAGGGCATCAGAGACTCTGAGCTGAGAGTGTCACCTGCTCCAAGTGCCAGGAACATCTGTCAGTGTCTGCTCTAGTCTGCCCACAGGTTACAGCCAGATCCACATTCCACAAGAACTAGGAGAGCACTGGGTGTGCCTTCACAGTTCTGGTGGGGCGTATTACAGGAACCAGTGGTGATTTCTTGGATGGATGAATACTGGAATCGTGATGGTGGAGTCAGTACCACACTTCCCATCTGCAATAACCCTGGGTTGTGTCTTCATTCTCAGGACTCAGTGGAGGAGTGGTTGGAACATTTCCATCCCTACTAAATATTCAGAGAATGAGTGCCCAGTCTGCTCTTCCTCTTTTCCTCTGAGTAGTGAAACATGCTGTGAGATGAGGGGACAGCCTCTCATCCAAGCTGCCACCAGACACTAAATAGAGTGACCGGGCTCTGCAATCAGATCTCATTAGGATAAAGAGAGTTGGGTAGTCCTAGGGATGGGGAGAGAGATGAATGTCAAGATTAGGTCTGTGCTCTGGATTCATAGACAGCGGCGGCTGCGAAGGAAGAGTAGACAGCACAGCCAAATGCAAGTTTCCCATCCACCATGCTGTGAATAGTCGGCCACTCCCAAGAACATGGGGCCATTGCTGTTTTGAAACTTCTTCCAGGTGTGTTGGTAGAGAAGGAGGACTGGAATGAATTAGTGTGCAGAGGTGTGTCTCTTTCTTTCCAATCACAGTGAGGCTCCCTGGTGCTTTTTTAGGGCTCTATCACTGTATACACTGACTTAGTTTTTAGTAGCTGTTAGAGGTTGAGATGTTAGGACACATGTCATTTTGACAGTGAACGGATTTCATTCGTGACCTGCTTTATGCATTTAGCAGTACTGAGCTCTGCCCCTTCTGTCTCACCTTCTTGCTGGCCTGTGCCTTAGTAATTATCCCCATCTCTCAGGACCTCTAGTTTCTCTCCTCGATGCTTCTCAACTTCAGGCTGGAGTAAGCTTTCCAGATCATAACTCGAGCTTGTTCTTCTTATATGAATTCCTCTCAATTTTCAGCAGAGTGAAATCAGGACTCCTTGATGTCTGGGACCTGGCCCTACCCACTTCTTGTCCTTTGCCTTCTCTCACTACACTCATTAAGTCCTGCTGACAGTGCGCACAGCTGCCCCTCTCCTGATACCATGCTGACTTTAAAAGCATTCATTTAGCAGTGTGTAGTGTGTGTATTTTCAATATAAGCTTTGACAAATGTGTATATCAGTGTAACCACCACTTCAATTAAGAATAGAACATTATAATCGTTCAAAAGTCTCCCCGGGTTTCTTGGCAGCCCATTCATTACTCCCCTTAGCAGCCAAACACTTACCTGTTATCTGTAACAAAGAATTAGGTTTGTCAGTTCTAGAACTTGATGCAATTGAAATCACACATTGTATTCTTTTGTGTCTTTTTGCATTCATCATAATGTTTGCAAACTAGGCATCTATGCTATTCACCAGTAGTTTGGTTCTTTTGATTGCTAAGTAGCAATAAAATATTTATTCCATTCCCTAATTATTCAGTCATGTGTTATTTAATGATAGGGATACATTCTGAGAACTGTGTTAAGTGATTTTGTCATTGTGCATGTCATAGAATGTAATCATACAGCCTAGGTGGTAGAGCCTACCACATGCCTAGGCTGTATGTTGTCGCCTTTTGGGACCGTATTTGGGACCATATTTGTCATATTTTGGTCTGCTATTGAACAAAACATTGTTAAATGTCACAATATTGTACTACAGCTGGTTTTTTCATTCATCTGTTAATGGACATTTAGATTGTTTCCAGTTTGGGATTGTAAAAAATCAATTATTTCTGGAGTCTGAATTATATTACCTTTATTTACATGTTTATTCTTATTCCAGTACCACACTGTTTAAATTACTATAACTTTGTAGCAAGTTTTAAACTGAGAAGTGTGAGTCTTTCAATTTTGTTATTCTTTTTAGATACTGTTTTTACTATTGGTGCTTCTGTAGTGCCATATAAATTTGAAGCTCAGGTTTCCCATTTTTACAAAAATAGCAGTTGGAATTTAGATAGGATTGCCTTGAATCTATAAACTACTTTGGTGAGTATTATCTTAACAGTAGTAAATTCTCTAATTCATAAACACAGTGTTTTTTTCCATTTATTTGGTCGTCTTTAATTTTTTTCCTTTGGGAACATAGGCCAAGCCATAAATTTTCTTTTGTTTACATTGCTGCAAGCTTTAATTTCTTTCAGCTGTGTTTTGTAGTTTTCAGTATATAAGCCTTGCATTCCCTTTATCAAATTATTACTAATACTTTATAATTTTTGATCATTTAAATGTAATTTTCTTTTTATGTTATCTAATGATAATGTATAAAAATACAACTGATTTTTGTCTGTTGATCTTGTATCATATGATTTTGAGGAACTTATATATTAGTTCTCATGTTTTATTTATTTATTTTTTAGCAGATTCTGTAAGGCTTCCATCTTTGAGATTGTTTTGTTTGACTTTTTCTTTCCATTCTGGTTGCCATTTTTTGTTTTTCTCTTGCCTAAATTCCTTCTCTAGCACTTCCATTAATTACAGTGTTCAATAAAACAGACATCCTTGTCTTTTTTCCTATTTTATTAGGGAAGGTTTTAGTCTTTCATCATTAAATGTATTAGCTATGATAAGTTTTGAATAGATAACTTTTATCAGGTTGAGGTATTACTGAGTTTTATTTTAATACCATTGTGGTTTGAGCACATAGCCTGTACTCTTCCAATATTTGGAATACATTGAGATTTATTCTTGGCCACATTTATGATTTTCTTGATGAGCATTCCAAGCTGTTATGAGTAGCGTTTCCTGTTAATTAAATCAAGTTAGGTATCAGTGCATGTATCTTTTTATATTCTTACTATATTTGATATGCTAATTGTATAAATTACTGGCGTGGGTGAAAAGGTATTTGGTTTCTCTTTTTTTCTCTTTAATTCTATCAGTTTGTATTTTATGAATTTTGATGTTCTTATTACATGTGTGCATGTTTAGTATTTAGTTTCCCTGATGAATTACCCTTCTATCACGATCACATTTCTTCTAATTATGACATCTCTTGCATACATTTATTATATCTCTTGTAATATTTTTGTGGCTGCTTTTTAAATACAGTTCCAGTAATTTACACTGCTGTATAAGTTTTAGGAGGAGAGATTCACACTGCAGTCAATATGTGTTTGCATGCACCAGCAGAGTTCTAGTGCCAGTCACTGCTGTCATTTGTCCTCTTCCAGCCCCATGTCCCTCCTTTCTCCTCAACCCCCTCCCCACTCTGGAACCATAGTCTCGATTTCGGAGTCGTGAGGATTTTATTATGTTTTGTTAGTGAAGTTCGCTGCATTTCTTTATATTCTACTTATGGATGAAACCATCTAGTATTTTTCTTTTCATTTCTGACTTATTTTGCTTAGCACGTCACTGCAAATAATATTCTTTACATCAAAAACTGCATCCAAGATTATTACAGGTACTCTAGCTTTCTTATGATTATTATTTGTATAGCTACCCTTCTGCATTCCTCTGTGTGAGTCTTTTTTACTTGAAGAGCATGGACCCTGCCTTTTTTTTAGCCAATTAGACAATTTCTCTCTTTTAACTTTTTAGTGTATTAACATTAAATGTAAAGTGTTGTTACAGCTTGTGCAACGTTTTGCCCTTTTGGTCTTCTGGTGCTCCTTTATTGCTTACCTCTAAGTACTTTTTTTTTTTTTTTTAGATTTCTATTTTTTGTATTCACCTAGTTATCTCTTTTTACTTTTACTTTCAGTTTTTTGTGGTTGTTCTGAGGATTATAATATACATCCTTAATTTATCACTTTATTAGAATCACTTCACAGTTCACACCTGATATCTCACACTTTCTGCTTCATTACTCCACTTGAAACTTCTAAATTTTCACCTCACACTATAGATCTTTTAACAATATGGTAAAATACCACTTTCTTTTGCAGCTACTGTTATGTTATTTACTTGTTAGAAAGATTTACATGTTAGAAAGATTACAATGTTACTCTTTTCTTTTTCTTTAAGCAACTAACAGTCTTGCAAGGACATTTAAGAATAGAAAATAATAGCCTTTCTTACTTATACACGTATTTACCATTTCTGGTGTTCTGTCTTCCTGTACTTCCAGTTTCCATCTGTGTACTTTCTAGTTCTCCACCCTGTATAGGTTCCTTTTAGCCTGAAAAACACCAGTATTTCCTGTGGTGTAGGTTTGCTGATGCTGCAGTTTTTAAGTTTCCATTTCCCTGGAAAATCATTATTTTAGCCTTGTGAAGATGATGAGCTGGCTATAGAATTCCGATTTGAAGCTTATTTTTCTTTTACTGCTTTAAAGATGTTCATTGACTTTTGTCCTTCATTGTTTTTGATGAAAAGTCTGTGATCATTCAAAAAAATTTGAACGAATAATTCACATCTCCCCTTCAGCTAGTTTCAAGATTAATATGCTTATGTAATATGCCAACATGTGATATAATTTTGCATTTGTGGGTTTGTTGAGATTTTTCAGTCTTTAAGTTGATTTTTAAAATTATTTCAGCTATTATTATTTTTGTGCCCCACTTAAAAAATTATCTTCCCTTTTACCTTCCCTGTTATTCATAAATTAGATAATTTTATATAATCCCTCATCTCCCTGAGTCTCTGGTTACTTTCCTCTATTCTTTCCCTCCTTTTCCTTCAAATTGGATGATTTTTATTGCTCTGTCCTTAAGAGTTCTTTTCCCCTTGTCATCTCCAGTGTACTACTACATTATCCAGTTTAAAACAAAATGATTAATTAGTATACTTTTTCATTGTACATTCTCAGTTTTGGGGCATGACCTTTTTTTCTGCAGTTTCCTATTGGTTAATTTCCTATTGATTTACTTGTTAAAACGATTTATTTTTAGTCTTATTTTTATTAATTCTTTAAAGATATGTATCACACATGTTTTAACATCTTTGTGGACTCTAACATCTAGAGTTGTTTTTAATTGATGTCTTTGTTCTGAGTATGAGTTACATACTACTCTCCTCCCTCCCTCCCTCCCCCTCCTCTCTTCTTCCTCCCTTTCCCTCTATTCAGTAATCTTCAGTTATGTACTGGATATTGATACTGACACAGTAAAGAAACTGAAGTCTGTTCTCTCTCTCTCTCTCTCTCTCTCTCTCTCTCTCTCTCTCTCACTCTGAAGAATGTTAATTTTTGTTCTCTTAGGCATTTCACTTACTGACTGATCCCCTTTCCCTTAGTAGACTTGGTTTTGTGCTGGAGTTAGGGTAGATCTTTGAAAAAACCTGTTTATTTAACTGTTCAAACTTACAGGAATTTAGCCTGAATCTTTATACCCCTTTATAGATCTTGGTGTTAGACTTTACCAAGGTAGATGAGATTGTTTAAAAGAGTAAACCAGTAGGGAATTGTAGAAAAATCTCATACCCAAAACACTGAAAATGTATCTATTTATAAAGTATACTAATTAATCTTTTTGTTTTAAACTGAATAATGTAGCAGTGTATTGGCAATGGCAAGGGGAAAAGGACTCAGCTAAGGTGAAGATAGAGCAATAAAAATCATCCCATTTGGAGGAAATGGAGGGAAAGAGTATGTCTTATTTTAGAATACTCTCTTTACTCCCTAGGCTCAACCTTTGTTTCTGGTTTCTCGGAGGATCTATGGGATATTAAGGAGCTGTTAATGAGTTTTAGCCTCTCTAATGTTCCCAGCACTGCTTGATTACTTTTATTTTGTTCTGATCTCTACTCTGTTGCAGCCAATAAATCTCATGTTGTCTACAATATGTAATGACAGTCCAGTCTTCAGCCAAAGTCTTACAAGAAATTATCAGACAGGCTTTTTGGGGACCCTTTGCATAATTCCCACATGTCTGACATCCTGTTCTTTAGAATTAAGTTGCTGCAGATGTCCAGACTGACCCGTTTCTCACAGAGCCGCTCACTGTGCGGTGTCAGGAAGTGGCTCCTGTGGCAATGACTGGGGCAGTCACAGGCGCTACTGCATGAGCACCACTGCCCCAGGGGTGACAGAATTTAACTGCTTGCTAGCCATTGTCAAGTATAGTTGCCTCCTATATTTTATACAGTTTTCTCATTATTTCAGGGCCAGTCATTCCACCATAACTAGAAATAGAATTCTTAATGCAATGGTATATTTTTTTATTTTTCTCATTTTTCCTGGACCCTCCAAATGCCACTTCTTTGAAATGTTTCCTTGTATTGGCAGTAAGAATTAATCTTTTGTTTATTTTATATCCATTGCTTTTTGTCCTTTTTCTGCATGAAATGTGAAAGCAATGTCTGCTCCTAGGTCTGGTATGGTTATTTGAAGGATGCTGTCATTGTATTTCACCCCATGACTTGTCTCTTAGAGGATGACAGGATTGGGAGAGACAAAGTTTCTGATGCGATTCTCAAAATCATTGTGCTCTCCTACAATCTGTATATGCTACCCCGCTCCAAAAGGGAAACTCTTTGAGGAAGGCCTGTGTGTGTTTAGTCTTTCTCCCTCATTGTGCTTAACGTGGTGCCTGACACAATGACGATGATGATGGTGGTGGTGATGATGATGGTGTTGATATTGTTGGTGGTGGTGATGGTGGTGGTGATAATGACAGTCATATTAACAGCAAGCATTTATTGAGTGTTTTCTCTCTTCTAGGTATAAGGCTAAGCATTTTATTTCATGAATAATCATTTATGTGGCATTTGCCATATTCCAATTATTATACTAAGAACAGTATTCCAGACAAGGCTTATCTCCTTTAGACCACACAAGAGCCTTATGAAGGGTTTATTATTATTTCCATTTTGTAGATGAGAAAACTGAAGCTTGGGGGAAATTGGGTAGCTTTCTCAAGTGTTGACACATCCAAATGTAGTAGAGTGGAGCTAGTAGGTTGTCACTGGGTATTTGTTAAATTGCATAGCATTTCTATTGTTATTGTTTCATTCTGCCTTTATGGGAAGTGGTATTTTACCAGGGACTTGTCGATCATTCCAGTTGGTTGCACACTGCATCCTGAACCAAGGCATTAGATCCCGGACTGAACGCATATAGAGGAGGCAGCCCTGTGGAGATTAGTGGACACCCTTTCCCAGTCTGCAGTTTGAGTGATGCTGAGCTGCTAGAGTGGTATGACTGGACCCACAACCACGAAGGCCCCATCCTTACTGGTTGTTCGCCATCACTGCCTCCAGATTAGATTGCAGGCTTTGAAATGACAAGAAAAATAATTGTGCTCCTCCAGGAAGATGGATCGGGCAGTGTGCGAGTAGTGCTCACACTTTAATTCAGGTTTTATGGAGTTATAAGATTTTAGTAAGACATTCCAGCCTCATATATCAGGAAACTCAGCACAGTGTTCTCCAAAGACCTCCTTCTCCTTCTTACCAGCAGGAAAAAAGAAGAGGAAGTTAACCTACTTTGGCCAAAACAACCTCACTCTGCTTCAAATGGAAGCAAATTAAAAACATGGACTGTCTTTTATGTAGTGGAAGGCCTTCCCATTCCCCACCAGTGGTAGATAATAGAAGGAAAGTCTCTACATTATCCTACAGCTTATTTTTCCTAAATGAAGAAGATTTTTAGATGGAGCCTAGCTGATTTTCAGAGCTCCAATAAATTATTGCATTTATTTTTTGCAAGTACTGTTTCTGTTGAATTCAACCAGCCCCTATTTCATGTACTGTGTGTGTATGTGGGTGCATTCTGGTTTTATACTGATTTTGAAAGTAGCTCCAGAGACTCTGACAGCCATTCCTCATGTCTAGAATAGACTGGTCAAGAGATATAATACAAGGAAGTTGTACGTCACAGACCCAGAGCGAGGGGATGACACAGTCCTTATACTTAATACTGTCACAAGAATCAGAGTGAGAGAGTCCTGTGAAGCACACACCCCACGCTGGCCCAAAGGTTGCTACTGGTGTCTGGATGAAGAAATTTCATAAAGGACACAATTTAGACAGTCAATCAAATCCCTAATGAATCTGCTGTTTAGATGCTGAATTGAACTGTCACCCATGTTAGCTAAGGAGTTAGAGGAAGTTTTATTAGGAAGTGTTAATGCAAATTAACCTGTGGAGGGAGACAGAATGGGTTCAGTTCCTAGTTTTGGGGCTGTTAAGCTACAAGACATTGGACTTAGAAATTAACCTATTTGAGCTTTCACTAACTCTAAAATAGGCATGAGACACGATCGCTGAAACCATTAACGAGATAATACAGGTGTACTTCTTACCACTATGCTAAGAAAAGTTTTCTCAATAATTAATCATGTTGTAATGTTGTGTGTCATTTATGTACATTGTCTTTTTTTGTTTTTATTTTTAACTTTTTTTCAGACATGTGTTACCTTAATCAGTTTTTACAACATCTCTCAGAGACTTTTCCACAGTTTTGCAGATGAGGAAACCAAAGTTCAGAGTTTAAATGACTTTCTCAGGCCTAGAGTTAATAAGTTACTTGAAATGATTGTACTAAGCCTAGTTGGTTCCCAGTGCCTTTCAGGTGCTGGAGGTGGAATTCCATAAACTCAGTAAACATTGATAGGACAAAGAAATAGGAAGGTTATCTGTCTGGACACCTGGACAGGTTTTTTGAGGTCATCCATCAGTGTTTCATGAACATGCCTGGGTATGGGTATGTAGTCAACTTGGTATTAAGCAGCTACTTAAACAACAAAACATAAATAAATGAATGTATGGCTTTTTTTTGGTATTTGCCATATCATAAGCAATTCCTTAAGTTTCATCTCATCTCTTTTCATCTGTCCTCCAGTAACCCAGTAAGACTATCACTATCATACCCATTACAGGTGCAGAAACTGACATAGGAATGTTGATTTGCTATGTTAGCTATGATGGTAATCATTTTGCATTATATAACTGTATTAAATAAAGACATTGTGCACCTTAAAAATGTTTATTTGCTCAGGGCTACAAGGCAAATTCGTGGCACTATCAGGACATGAAACCAAGCTTCTCCAGCCCCAGAGCACAGTCTATTGCAGGCTGCTCTATAGAATACCCTTCAGATATGAGGGCTCCTGGTTAGCTATAAAGTGCTGGGCAGGGTCAGAAGCCCACAGGTAGTCAACCTCAGGGACCACCTTCACGTGTATCCTGTTCCCTGTGTTTTCGAGTTTTATTGGTCATTTCCAATGCCCAGTGACACTGCATTTGGAAATTCTGCACTAAATTTGGTTATTGACAATACTGCACTTCCCACAATGGATTCTTTTTATTATTAACTGTTAGGTATTTCCTATGAACTTATTCAAGTAATATTTTGACTGGTTCTACTTATTTGCTAAAACAGCTGCCATATAAATTTACCCTAATGGTAGATCACGTTTGGTAATCATTTACTTGAAACATTTTTAAATCATGGCTTTTGTTGTTTTTATTTCTATCTAGGGAATTAAAAAAAATGTACTGCACACCTACTTTTTGAATTAAGAACAAGTTGCTATTCTATGAGTAGCACAATAGTAATTATACTCCAGACTCTTATTATGATTAGCAAAGTCATGCAAATGTGGGATGAAAAATCTCAACATTCTGAGACTAAAGAACTAAATTACTTTAAATATAATTGGTATATTGTTTTTCTTTTTTAAACATTACTACATTATCTTTTTAGATTAAAAATTGCCAGGGTATGGTACAAAAGGTGCTCTTAGCTTGTCTAAAATTGAGAAGCATGACAGGATGACAAGTAGACATAGAGTTATAAGACTCAGGCATTAATTCCAGAAGTGCCACCTATTGCTTGTGTGACAAGAGGAAGCCATGTGTCCTCCAAGGTCTTGATAATTGTTCCTGTAACAAGAGGACTCCAGGGCTGCATTACTTCATTTAATACAAGAATTTTGTAAGGTTGGGGTCAATTTATAGAATAGGGTATTGAATCCTAGAGAGTTCAGATGCTTTGCTCAAAGTTCTGTTGTGTTTTGGCACTCTCCTTATAAAGAAAATTTGCTCCTAATATTGATTCCAGGTACCAAAGCCAAATGTGTGCTGATTGAGAGATCTAGCTTTATCTTAGACACACCCATAAAGAACTACTCAATGAGAGCTTTGTCAATTCTGCTCTTTTCTACAGTTCTTGGGTGGGGTTTTAAACTAACGATTCTAGTAGATTTGTGTGGGGGAAAGATTTCCAGTGAAGCTGATCAGAGGAACCACCTCTGTGAGGTGACTAGAAATGTAAATGGAATTGGGAATGTGCTGAGTTGGGGACTGCCTGAACAATGTGAAACCACTTGAACTGTGTTCAAGGACAAGGCTGCAATAACAAAATGTAAAACCAGCTGCAAAGAAGAAGACATTAGGTTGGCTGTATCAGCTGATGGCAGCTTGCCCTGGTCTCTGCTCTGGCAGCTCTCTTGTCCCATGGGCAACTGCGGTGAGGACAGGTGAAAAGTCTGAGGCCTCAGGAGACAAAGAGCCTGCAGGGGTGTCACTTCTTTACTGTCAGTCAGAAACCATCCTTCCAGCCAGGACAACCGTTTTTCTAGCCAAGTCATCTTTTAGCAATTATTACATGTGTGAGCAACATTGAAATGCATGTCACTCTGAAGAAATTGCAAACCAGGGCACAGACCCCACTTTTTGGGTTCAGTCTGCTGTTTTTATGATAACTCAGCTCAGGGTGAAAAATCTAAGAATTTTGATGTTTGCATGTCACTTTGTAGTTTTGTCTTGATGAATTCACTTTTTCATTAAGTATAAATACTTAACATTTACTAGGTGGATAGAACTCTTTTATATGTTTGGAATACAGTAGCAAACAAAACAGACAATGGCCCCTGCTCTCACAGAAATTAAATTGCAGTGATTTACATAAGTAAATGGAAAGAGCACTAGCTTTGAATTAGGCAGCTCTGGGTTAAGTCAGTTCACCCACTTCTCAGCTATGTGACTTACCCTGCTGGAGTCTGGTTTTTCTTATGGGAAAGTTGTACACTAATTCCAGCTTCAGAAATCCTGTGAGGATAGGGACAAGTAATGGAGGAAGCAGTGCTTGGAATCCTGGAAGGTCCTCAGTGAGTGCTGCCTCCTTCCACTTTTTCTGGCAGTGGCCTCCTTCCCAGCACATGGCCCTGTGCTCCACTCTGCACCAGCCAGCCCACACACTGGACTCTATATTTGTTCATAAACGCACTGTTTATTCATCCCTTTCTAGAATAGTATTTCCAGCTACAACTGGCTAGAAACTAGCAAACACAAGGGTGAGTGCTAATTGACTAAACGTTTGTGTTCTTCCCCGATTCCTATGTTGTAGCCACACCCTCACTATGAAGGTATTAAGATGGTGGGGCCTTACGAAGCATTTAGGTTAGACGAGGTTCTGAGGTTGGGGCCACTATGATGCGGGTAGTGCTCTGATGAGAAGAGGAAGAGGCACCAGAGCCTTCTCTCTCATGCAGTGAGGAAAGGCCATGCAAGCACATAGCAAGGAGATGACTGTGCGAAAGCCAGGAGAGGGACCACGACTCCTGTGCTGGTCATCACCCTGCCTTTGTGCCTCAGGACGAGGCGATAGTGACTCCTCACCAAGTACAGAACCTGCTGGCACCCTGACTGTGGGCTTCATAGCCTTTGTACTGTGAGAAAGAGGAGTCTGTTGTTTCAGCGACCAGTCTGTGGTTTGTATTATCACCCAGGCTAAGACAATGAGCTTAATGCCAACTGATAAGAAGGGGTGACCATTGGTGAGGCTCATCCATTTCATTGATTGAAGCACAAGGATCTTCCCTGACAGTCCTTTGGCATCTTAATGAGTCTGTAGCTGTGTTTCCCTCCTAAGACCCCATTCTGTAAGTGGGGATGTCAGGTTGCGGCCCACCACAGAAGGTACTCCTAGGAGGTGCCACACAGAAAGGAGTCTTCTTCTTCTCAGAGCTCTGTATTACAGTTATCCCCGTTTTGTTTGGTTGAATTATGGTTTATTACGGTTTTCCAATGGTGCCAAAAATTCTTGTTCTCTTTAGAAAATGCCATTTCTTTATATAAATGAAAACAGCTGCCCTTTTGTACTTTTTTCACATGGACTCTTGTCTTTGAATTTGTTTTTCCTAAACTAAACAGAAACTATTAATGACTTAGGACTTTACTAATGACCTTGATATAGTTTGATCAATGGAATGGGTCTCGGGTATCATTGAGTGGTTTTCGGGTGAGAGGCAGAGAAAAGGGGAAAAATTTTTAAATAGTATTCTGTTGCTATGAATATGCTGTGTATTTGCTATAGAAAATAAACAGAGATCAGGAAATAAAACTGTCTCCAACTCTAAAACCTCGTTACAAATATTCCAATCATTTCTGATAAATACTAGTGTTATTAAAAGTTGATGACCTAATTTTACATATATCAACCTATTTCTCTGTCCCTAGACTTTTATATAACATCATTTTAATAACTTTATTGTATTCTATCATATGCATATATCCTAACTTCCACTCTTCACCTATTTTTGGCATTTATCCTCCACACTTTTTGGCCATCACTGACAAGACAAGATTCTATATAACTAAATCTATTATGTTTATTTCTTTAGAATACCTTTGTATAGGTGAAATATTAGGTCCAAAATTTCAGCCAAGTTCTTCCCATTAATTCATCTATTTATTTAACAAATATATTAAGTCCCTGTAATTTTCAGACAATAATAAGCACTGGGGAGAAATCATGTGAACAAAGCACACAGTCTCCATCCTTATAAAGCTCATAACGTCATGAAGCTGTTGGGTTTATCCTCCTGTAGACAGAGTATGAGAGAGTCAGCTGGGAGAGTACCTAATACGAACCATTCCTTTATAGTGCATTTAAAAGTATTTCATATACATTTACTGAATTACTAAATGATAACCTTACGCATATTCCAACATTGTCCTATTTGAAGATGCAGTGCTAAATTGTTTCAGTGTATTAAATGGCTGGTAGCAAAATGATGGCCATTTACCATAGTTCTTGAAAGTGAACATGGAATCCTTAAAATCAATAAACCAGCATTTTCAGTACCTTAACTTGACAAATGTTTTATGCTCAAAACCTCATGTGTGCATCATTTTAGCACCTCTAATGTCTGGGTGTCTGAATTAACCCAGAGTTAAATATTCTGTTTGAATGTCATGGTATTTGTGTCCAGTCAAATTAGTGTTCAGAATAGCTCAGGTGGAAATGTGTTCCCACATGGGGCAGGGCACTGGACAAAATGGCTCCGAAATGCCGTCATTCATGTTTTTCCCTCCTCTGTCTTTTTAAAAAGAGAAAGGGGTCTTCAGAAAGAACAAAATTTGTTAGAACTCAGATAAAAACTATTCTAAATTATTAACAGAGAATGACATCTATCTTCCTTCGACACAAAGAGATCCAAAATGTCATACTCAAATCTGCAACATGGAAAATCTGAACCATTGAAAATCATGCATTAACTATGGTTATAAGATAGTTATCTCATCTTGACAGCTAAAAATACACAGGGACAGTCAGAAATATTGCCATTTTTTTTTATATCCAGTGGAGTAGCTTCATTTTTACTCCACAAAGGAAAAGAAAAGCCCTTTTGAACACTGAACAATATTAAATTTGCTGTTAACTCCCATTATGCCATATTCTCTCTCAAGGTCAGTACTCCCAATCCTTCTGTGACCAAGGATGCCTCCACTACGCCAGCTCCCAGAGTCCTCTGATACTTCTCATTCACTGTGATCTCAGCCCATCCCCCTAAGATACAGGTCCTTCATTCTCTCCTAGTCTTCCACAGCTTTGAAGTACCCTTTAATGCCCACTCATTCTTATTTAATGACTGACTAAGCCAACTATGCATTGAGTTAACAGTAGTCTTCTGAATAGTAACTTTTGAGGTGAGGGAATAGAGTCCAGTATGGTTTTCTGAAACTTTCCAGTAAGCCTTCAGGCAGAAGAAACTGACACTGGAAACAAAAGGTCTGAAGCCAGTATCCTCAATATCAGAAGTGAGCATAGCAAGAGAAGGAGAAGTAAGATACCAATGAATTGTTTAATTTGGCAAAACAACACAAACCTTGATAGCAGTTTTTATAATATGTTCTCAGCTTAGGAACTTCATATTTGAGGAATTATAAACATCTGTTTTCCTGAAATGCCTAAATCACTTTTACTTAAAGCCAGTCACCTTCAATATACTCATGAGTCACTATTTTCCCTAAGTCTAGACCAATCAGTTGCATACATCAGTGAGATTAAAAACCTCACAGGATCTTGCTGTAATGTAGAATCCCATTTTCCTTCTGGAAGTCTGGACTGGGGCCAGGTAATCCTGATGCAGATACATCTAGGAATAAAATGACTGGTGCAAGACTTTGGATATGTTATGGAGAAAACCTGATTCATATTCATTATTCATATGAATAAACCACATTCATATAAAATGTGAGGCAGGGTTCGGAAATCATGCCAAGATTTTAGCATCATATTCTTTCAGTAGTGATTGGATGAGTGCTCAGGCCGAAGAAGCAAGATCAATCTTTTCTATAACCAGATCTGAATGAGGAGACACAGTTGTTATTCAGTAAAGGACAGATTTGGTTTTAAGTTAATCAGATATCTAGAGGTGTCAAGTAAATCAGGTTATTAGCAAGTAAATGGAAATGAACTAGAGGTATTGAATACTTTGGGGGTTCAGAATAAATGTTTATTACTTCAAATTCCTAATACAAAAGAGAGCCTCAGGGCCAGTGGGTATCATACATGAATTAAAGAGTAAAAAAAAAAATTGTTTTATTCACTCACTTTGAGCCTTTTAAAGGACTCCCTATATCTACAGGCTTGAGTCCAACCTCCCAGTCTGATACATTAAAAAGTTAATAATCAGTCCCAACTCCCTGCTTCAGTTCCTCATTGCTCTCCCTACTGGATACTCCGTGCTCTGGTCATATCAACTATATAAAAATCCCCCAACATACTCTCTGGAGCACAGACCTTGCCCTATTTTGCCCCCTCTGTATACTCACTTCAGCCCAGCTCCCCTGTAGCCGTCATCATTTCTCAAACTTCCATTCTGCAGCTCCGTCCTCTTTGAACCCTTTCCTGGTCTTCTGAGTCACCCTGATAAAATATCTGAGTTTTCCTTAATGACCCTTCAGTAGCTTAAATCCACTCTAATGACTGCCTGAGCAGAAATGTGTCAATCTGTTTTTTACTAGACCAACAACCCTTCCCTCTCACAGGAGACTGGATGGTGACATCATAGAATTTGGACTTGGATTAATAAATATATGGTGAATATTTTTTATGTGAAATGCCAACACCATCAAGTTTCTTGGGTGAACTCAAGAACAGGGTGATCTTAAAGTCAGCATTTTGAAGCTTGGTCCCTTTTCTAATACTTTTCTCTGGAATGAGTAAGGGTATTTTGGCCAAGGCCCTCCAGGCCCCAGAGTACTCTGTGGCTTTGCCAGTTTCAGGGCTCTGTGCCCAGAGTCTGCTCACCAACCACCTTGAACTCTCAGAGGGTGGAGTTGGAGAATTAAGAATCAGATAGGACCTCAGGCAGATGCTTTTGTCATTCATTATTTTGTAATTTTTATTCATGACATGAAGTTACTCATTTTAATAGTCCTGCATTTGAAATCCTGTTATTTTGTATATTTGCTCATTTCCATTAGTCCTTTGAAGACTTTTTTTTTTTTTCAGTGAACAAAATTGTATATTACTCAGTTGCCAGGCTGAGATCCATTCTATTTTACAAGTTAGCTTTTCCAGTCCGATCCGGAAACAAGAATGCTGATTTCAGCCTTGGTATCACAGACTTCTCCCTCAGAATAGCTTCTGACCTGGTCTGGCTGCTTCTTAAGAGAATCGTAAGATACTCTGGAGCTGTAAATATCAACAGCTAAAACTAAACAACCTAAAACATCTTGACTCTAACCTAAGCAGCTCTAGGGAAAATGGCCATTTAGGGAAGGTAAAAGACAAATCAAAAGTACCATATTATATTATGGAACTAGATTGTATTCACTGATTTATATTCGTTGTTTCTTGCATTCATTTAAGTATCCACTGAAGCCCTCTCTTTGCCATGGGTTATACTGAATCTTGATAGGTGTGGGGAAATATACAAGTAAATATTTACCTGGCTGTGTAGAGCTCTGATCTTAGAAAAGTTTGATTCTAGATATCATGAGAACAAAAAGGGAACAAAGAAGTTTGTGTGGGGAAGTGAGGAAGTGCTTCCTGATAGAAGCAGGGCTGTAATGAGCAGGGGCATGATGCTGGGGATGGGTGGGGAGAGGGCAGGCCTGGAGAGGAAGTGCTGCTGGAGGGACAACACATGCCATTTGGAGACCCACCAGTTCATCAAGTCTGGGTGTAGATGTGAAGGCACAGTTAGGAGACTCTAAAGTGGGGACACAGTCCTTGATTTAAAGAGCCTTGCCTGTCACATTCGTGAAGGTCTTGGGAGATGCATTTGTTTTAGACTTCTGATGTGGCTTTTCTTTATATCAGCATAGAAATACACGTCCATGTAAGTAGATAAAATAAAACATTAGAACAGTTGAATAATAAAAATCATGAGAGCTTAGTCATGCTAGAATGCATTTAAAATAACCCCACACCAAAGTGATCATTATTTTCTCACACCATTGATGTGCTCCTGCCACCTGCCTTGGAGGAAGGGAGCCCCAGCAGTACCCTGAACACTGGTTTCCCAGACATCCCCTCTAGCACTGCTAAAACTGACTGACCAGCTTCTAATTGCCAGAGACATCTTTGTTCTCGCTACAAAGGCGAGCTCGTTCAACCTCTGTGCCGTCATTTCACTCTATTAGACACTCTCTTTTGGGTGTGGATTCTGCTGTGATGGGTTTCTTTAACAGGCCTTGTGTTGCTTTTTATCTGAAAGAAAGAGCTGCAAGAATTCAATGGATTATTTATTAAACAGCCAGTCTTGCTTTGAGAGCCTTTTTTTTTCCCTTCTTTTGAGTGTTTAATAATGATTCTCCTCTTGGATGCTCTCTGCATAAAAGAAGTTAAACTATTGAAGACATGATTTAACCATTTTAAAACTAATACACTTTAAAATTCTGATTTGAGATAAAGTAGACTTTTATTAACAAAGGGAAAAATCTCATTTTCACAAGGTGGAATGGAAATGTGTTCTGACTGTGAGGACAAAAGCTAGCGATAAACTGGGAGGTGGAACCTGTGTGAAATCAGTGTAGCTCTCAGTGTCATGCTCATGAAACTCCGAGGACTTTCCTTGTCCTCTGACCCTTCCCCCAACAAAAGGAAAGCAGGGAGGACCCAGAGAAAGATCCATGCAAAAAGAATACCTCACATTCACGGCTTCTGGTCAGACCCTTTTAAAAATCAGATAGCTGCAAATGCCTTTTTAGCTATGGTGCTGAGTAATTTCCTAGGTGGAAATTTTAGCTAATGCATTGAGTACAGGAATGCACAAAGCAAAGGTGATATTATCTTTTCCTCCCAAGAGCTCTAGGGGCAGCAGGTATAATTATTTCCCCTATTTTGTAGCAGTTGAGAAGGGTTGAGTAACTGCTGAGGTTCAACAGTTGAAGCTCATGTCAGCATTAGAATCCTGGACCATTTTCAAGCGTGGCTTTTTGACAGTGCTGTGTGGCCTTCCGATGTTTGTATTAGTTACTTTGATAAAAAGTATTATCAGTTCTAAAAGGCCTGATGGGCTTTTAAAATAGAAAATAGCCTACTTAATAAAAGACTTCAGTTCCTAGCACCACCATGCCACATCGTAAAGGCACCACAAAGACTGTATGTTTATTATAAACTCATACAAAATGCCGAGGTAGAATCCCAGCTCTGAAATAATCATGTTTGGTGATTGTTATGGCCAGAAATGTTATGTAAATACAGAAGCGTAAGATTTAAAAACAATATAAATTTCCGATACTTTAGCGTTTGCTGTCACCTGTCCTCTGCTGGGTGCCAAGAACCATGTCTGTCACTTTGAGAGGGCCAGAAAGACACAGAAATCCAGGATTAGCCGCCTCGGAAGTCACGGAACCTACGAGAATTACTGCTTTTGTGAAAAGGAAAAGCCACGGAGTTAGGTCATTGTGCCTTCTTCCATACTGAACAAGTAAGCTGGCTGACTCCAGAGAGGCTTCCTTTTTTCTTTAGTGAAATTCTTCCAACATCTGGATTCAAAAGGAGGATACAGGTTTTCATTGTCTTGCAGTCAACATCTGGATGTGGTATTTAAGGGGAAAAAAAGGATTCTATTCAGGCAAAGACAGTTTGTGAAGACCTTTCCTGCTGTCATTTCTTTTAATCGTCTGGTTGTCGTGTATCTTTTTTTAGGTGATAATAATTGCAAGACCCTTTTAGCTGCAAGTTTGTACTGTCTGCCCACTGGCTCTTGTTCCAGTGGTGATTCAGTGTTCTTCACTCCACAAATAGAGACCAGCTCAGACATGTTACTGCTCTATATACTTGCTTTTACCTTCATCAGGACTCTCTTGCTGCCCCCCAGAAAATTCCAGATTCTCTCCTTTCTCAGGACCCTTGCACCTGCTGTTACCTTCTGGTATGCACTTCACCCAGATACCAGCGTAACCATTTCCTTATCAACTTCAGGCCTCCTACTAAAAAAAACCTTGTCTTTCCCTATTTCTCCTTCTATGACTTACCTTTATCTGTAGCACTTACATACTTCTGATACACTTTAGTTATTTGTTTGTTCATTATCAGTTTCCCCTTGCTGAGTGTAAACTCCATGAATGTAGTGTTTGTTTTATTCTCCACTTTTTAGCATCTCCCAGCATCTTTAATTATGACGGCACATAGAGTTCAGTGAAAATTATTAAATATATTACAATGTATGTTATGAATAGAAGGACAAAAGTGACATATATATTCATCAGATGAAGTTTCTGTGAGCGCAGAAAATGAGTTTAGAGGGCACTGATACATAATAGACATTCAATATACATGCATGGATTGGATGGACCAGAGCCCATTAATAAAATCATTGGGGAGATTACTAGGTTTTTTAAAGACCAGAGGAAGAGAGGGAAAGAAGAGAAAGAAAGAACACAAGAGAGAAGCAGTATTGATATTTTAGAGCTTGCTGCCATTTCACATAGCTTTAGAGAGCATTTATAGTTTATTAGGTTAAAGCCACAATTTCATATAAAATTTACAATTCCCCAAGAACAGAAAATAAAATTGTGAATAAATGTAGCTTATCATGAAAACTCTTATTGACTCCCTGTCAGCTACCTTTTAACTTTAGTATAGGTCACGCTGAAGTGAGGGAATGTATTTGATGGTTTATCTTGTAAGTCTTGGCTGTACTAATCATATTCTCCTGTCTGTAGATATATTGGATTCATATATAATCCAACAGCCATTTACTCAGAGAGAAAATAAGAACGATCACTCTTGGCAAGTTCATTTTTTGCAGACCATGGGACAAAACAGATGCTTCAGCCGTCATCTACCAAGAGGGTGCACGGACGGTGCAAAATGTCAGATGAATTTTAATGATGGACAGGACTTGCATTTGAAGTGCCTGTTTATTATAAGAATGGGAAAGCTTCAAAGTTATTCTCTCTGCTGGTCAGGAACCAGAGCTAAACAGAGAGAGGAAAATTACTTATGATTGGAGCATGTGGCCGCCAGCCATGTATTAAGCCAAACGCAGAAAGAGACATTATAAGATATTGAAGATCACCTTTTGACTCAGAGTTACATTCAGTATATTAAAGCACATTTCTTAACATGGAGAAATAGTAGAACCACTAAGATTTTAGAGTTTGAAACTTGTGCTCTTAGATGTTTAAATAATCAAAGTATTCAGGTATAAGACAATGCAAGGTTGAAAACAATACCTAAAAAGGATGGCTAAATGTGGAATGAAGGAAATTATGGTGGCAAAATATTAAGCTTAGCCAGCTAATGATTAATTTGAAGAAGCAATCTTGGTTAGTCCAGGAAAAATTGACAACTGGATCCATTCAAGATCACAGTAGTCTCTCATAGTTTGTTGTATTATTGTGAAAATAATCACTAAAACTGCTTCCCAGCCCATATCTAAGGAGAGGGTCTTCTTCCTGCCTCCTTGACAACAGGTTTGAGCATGGGATTATCTTTGGTCAGTGAAATATAATTAGAAATGACGTACGACACTTTCAAGCAAAACCTTTCAGAGTCAGCATGAGATTCTGCCATCTCTCATTTTCCTCTACCAGTAGATTGGGATGTTTCAGATAGGAATTGTTCTTCATCCCAATTCCCAAATGAAAAAAAAAAAAACATGTAACATACTCAATGCATAGGGACATAAATGTGACTCAGTGGATCAACCTTAGCTTTTGCATATCACACTTGGCTACTTTTATTACTGCTCTTCAACTTAGCCTATCTATTTTCTCTCTGTCTCTCTGCATACACACACATACGTGAGAGGTATTAAGAAGAAGGTCTTCTCAAAGGACATTATCAGAGGGTGGTGGCATAACCTAGTTGCCGGGGAGCCTGGGAAGTCTGCAGATACCCACACTCGCCCAAGTGTTGCTGAGTCTGAGTCTGTGGAGGCAGGGCCTGTGTGTATTTACAGTTTTACAGACTTGTGTGATCCTTGTACAAACCCAAATCTGAGAACTGCTGACCAAGATATTACCTAAAGTAGATGAGCAGATAGTGTATACGTAATTAGTAAACTTGCCTTTGGAAATCTAGAGATTGGGTCCTGGCTCTGCTGTTCACGGGCTTTAGAATCCTGAGGGAGCTTTTCATTTCATTTCCAGAACATAGATTCCTCATGGTTTCCATGCTAGCCATCTCTGCTGCCTCCCAGGACTGCTGTGATGTACTGACTCAAAATGCCTTGTAGACAGGGTAGGGGGTGGGGGACACCAACGAGGATACTTTGCATATTAAGATATTGTGATCTTGTCAAGATAGGGTGGAGGACTTTTTCTCAAGGGACATTGGGAGCCTCCAAGACCAGATATTGAGCTGAGATGGAAATCAGCAACACAGCACTGGAAAGCAGGTGCTGCCTAGTCAATGCTAATTTTATTTCGCTCTTTTAATAACCATTTGGAAAATGAATTAGGGATTATTCCTGTGTAAAGCTTGGTTTAATGTCTAGAGCTCATCAGATTAAGCTGCAGAAATGTGATGACAAACACATCTTTGCTATTTCAAATAAGAATTCCAGATACTTGGAGAAGCCAAGAGGGAGACTGCCAAATTGCTGTTCAACAGCCAATAAAGGATGGCTGCAGCCCCCGCAGGCTCCTCCCAGACCCCGGAGATACTCGCAGTGCTCATTAGGTGCTCGGCGTCATGCTAAGCAGTTTCACCAGAGCTTCACAGTGATCTCAAGAGACCGGTATTTTCAACCTACTTTTACAGACAAAGTTGCTGAAGCCTGTTTGTCTGACGTGACCCTGCCAGTAAGTGGCAGGGGCTGAATTTGAACCAAGGTTTTGCCTGTCTCCAGATTTTTTGCTCTCAACCACTGTGATTGCTTTCTCTCTACAAAAAAGATAGTTACTGTGGGTGAAAAAAACGAAAACAAAACAAACATGTATCACTTCTTCAGCCAGGGGGAAATAAAGGATAACAAGGCATTAAAACGTAACCACTCAGGCACTAAGGGATTTTACCTAGCTAGAAAAATTATGAACTATAGTACGATGAATTATAAAAATCCAGTCATTCTCATTTGCTATCTTCTTACCCTACATTAAAAAATAATAAATACGGGAAGACATGGCCACTGCAGAGCTAGCCTTAGATTTGAGTTGAAGAAGTGAAAAGAAATGGAAATCGCTGTAGCCCTCAAGGCTTTTCATGTCATAGAAATCTAGACATAGCTTAATGATGGAGGGAAAGAAAAGCACATCCAATAGAGCCAAATCTTTTTTTCTGCAATTATAACCCATTTAAAATGGACAGTCTATGTCTTCTTAAAACGCTTTCCTTGATTTGTTTATTGCATAACTCAAAATAATTCCTGAGAAAGGCATACCAAAGAAAAAATTTCCTTACAGTCAGGAGATCAAAATTACCCACATTTATATTATAAAATTGCAATGTACTGAATCATGGTTAAGTACTGAAATATCTGATTATCTGTTATATTCTATACCTAACTGCTCTGGTAACAAAAAAAATTTCCACGTACTGATATATTAAAATGCATTGATGAAGTATGAATGTTCTTTACATGATTCGACGCACCTTAGCTTTTGGGCCATCCTCTGCCCATCAAAGCTCTTTTGGCTTTAAACCGTAGAAACCATTTAAACCACAGAGGATAAACAACACAGGCTGCCATGTAGAAAAAAAAACTGTATTGTCAGAACAAATGGAGTACGTAAAGAGAGTAATGCCAAGAACAAGCTTTATGGGACTTTAAAATGAACCCAAACCATAATGAATGGTGACAGTGTGAGTTCTTGGAATTACTTAAGAATTCATTTAACTATCTTATTAATCATTGTTAGGCATATTTCAAAACTTGTAGAAATTGCCATTTATTTTTCTTCTTTTCTCTCTTCCTCTTTTCACCTTCACCGCCTTCATTTTCCCCTGCTTTTCTCCCCTCCTTTTGTTTTTATTCATTTAATGGTCATTTTTTTTGGAGCGTCTACTGAGAGCTAAGGTACAGACATTTTCTCTCTCAAATCCTAGCCAGGAGGTAGGCAGAACTTCAGAACAGGGAGAAAGTCTCTGGGGTTCTGCAGTGGTGAACTCTGACTTCAGTTCTGTGCTGAGTAAAGTCCGAGAAAGTCTCTCCAAGTGAAGGCAGCTAGGTTAGGTTCACTTTTAATATCTGTGCATTGATGTTCTTTGTCTCTGCATTCCTGCCTCTGAATACTCCTGGAAATCAGTAACCTGGCTTCTTGTCTTCTCTGTATTGGAACCTGGTCAGACAAGCACTGCTGGAGAAAAATTATGCCATCTGGCAGGTTGGCTCCATTGTACATTCGTGGTTTTAGCTTCAACCTTCAATATAGACCTATTTTTGTTCATCCAGTTCTGGTGTCTGCAGATATCTAGATTTCCTTCCATCCCTTCGTTTTCTTGGCACATGATCTTCTCTTAAAGAGATAGCAGAAGGGCTGGGAAAGGATTTCTTCATATTTGCAAGCCTCTTTGGCTTCCTCTCCTCAACTCCCATGTACTCTGGAGTCTCTTATTTCCATTCTCAGGGGCCATATATTGTTGATAATTCATACTCTATTGCATCATCACTGTGACCTGTTTTTTTCACCATCTTGGCGGCTCTTATACATGTCTGGTTCCTAACATATTAAAAATGACTCCCTGAATTCTCCCCTAACTTCACTACACTTTCTGGAATTAACTACACCAAATAATGGACTATGATTTTGTTGAGATAGTTAGTGCAAGCTGTAAGCTACATTGGAAAACATGCATCTTAAGAGTCTTACAAACTTCTGTAAAGTGCAAGCTGTAAGCTACATTGGAAAACATGCATCTTAAGAGTCTTACAAACTTCTGTAAAGAGCTACAAGACTTAATGGACTGAGATTTATGTTTGTTAATATTTATTGAAACAGTCCTTCCCTTTCTGTGACCCAGATTAATATGCTTAATAAATTACATGATTAATGGCTGCTGGAAGTTGACCTTCGTGCAAGACATCTCTCTTTCCATTTCTCCTCAATGGTACGTGTTTGCATGGAATGTATTCATTTGCTAATGGGAAGTAGGTAAGAATTTAAGCTAAAGAATTCACAAGAAAAATCTTTGTCAGAGTGCAGGGTAAGTGGCTGACTTGGACTCAAAAGATCCGAGGAATAAAATACTTTGAATTTAATTTCTAGTGAGCCTGAAAAATCATACTTAGTCCCTCTACTCTGGATTATTAAAAGCTTATAACTAACTTCATTAAAATCATGCTAGTGAAGACAGACAAATACGAAAGGAGAGAAAAATCTGAATGCTAAAACAAAAGTGCTTCAGATGATTTGGGACAAGCATTGAATACAGGCTGATAGTCCCTTTATACATATGGATCCCAGCACTCTTCTCCACACAAGATGGTGTGCCTTTCAGCTTTATGAAGCCCATACCCTAGAAGCCAGTTGTCAACACCCCCCGCCTCCATACCTGCAGCTTGGAGTTGGTGCACACAGAGAAGATGGATGTTTACAATATGAGGTTGCGCTCCCTTTCCATATGAGAGAATTGGCTTATTTCAGCTATCAATATCAAAGCAGAATGAATGGCTTCATAACAGTTTTACTATTGCTAATAGTTATAATAAATCAGGATTTTATACTGACCTCTGTCCCAAAGCACTTCACAAGCATGAAGAGAAATATAAACTTCCCACAAAGATTGCTTTATGCAGTCAAAATCCATTTCCTATGAAATGAAAGGCACTTTCTGCTTAACAACCCACAAATACATTAGACAACAATTTAAAGCAAGAGTATCCACTGGTAACCAAAAGCAGAATTGATGTACGGAGACTGCAGTTACCTCCAAGCCCCTGATCTCCATTTTATATCCCATGTGAAGGGACATTAAAAGGAGTCAGTTATGACACAGCACCATATTTCAGTTTCATCTTTTTAGAATTGTGCAGGTGATGCAAATCCCTACATGGGAAAGCTATTGGCCAGATGCCAGGGCGCCTAGTCTGCCCCAGTGCTATCATTACTGAAGAGAGGCTCCACCAAGGGGTAGGGTTTCCTTCTTTTAACCTGGAGGCTAATTTTTCTGTTTTCTCTGTGTCTTGTTTTGTTTTGCTGAAGTAATCTCTTTTAATGTGGACGAAAGGAACATTTCTTGCTCAAGAGTTTCTATAAATCAGTCCTGAAGAGTGTCCATAAAAAGCAGTTCTGGTTGTGAAATTGTTCACTATATATTTATTTTTGGAGAGTTTCATAATTGACTAATAAATGAAATGCTCTGAAAATTCCTATGGTAGAAACTTGTCAAACTTTATTTCAGCAATTCCTAAACAAATTTGCTAGCATTCTTACTCCCCATTTTGTGAAATAAAACATTGTGAGATATTTGTATTTCATAGAACTTGGGCTCTTTAGAGAATTTTGAAAAAATAACTCTTTTATGGAATGTCTCACTGGTTGAGTTATAATGTCTAGGTTTTCTCATCCATAGAATGGATATACTAGACTAGAATCTTCCTGAGATCCCTGTAAGTTTCCAAACAACTTGTATATAATGTAAATTATAGCGTAGGTTGATGTCCTTCTCATGGTGACCCCCTTTGTATAAAATAGCAGAATTCTTCTTAACTAGTACTTTACAATAAAGTCTCCCTCAATATTCCAGTATTTAGTATTTTTTTCCTTGCTAAGAACTGGAAACCTTTGTCAATAATAGCTAGGATATAGCAGAGGAAGAGTTTCATTAGCTGTCAAATATAACCAGAACCAGAAATGCCCCAAGAAGAGTTGTCCATTCTTTACCTTCTCTCGCCTAGATTTTAACCTATAAGGACTCTGGATGTTAGTAATTGACTCCATAATCTACTTAAAATGATTTCAGTGTGAATCCTGAATTAATAAGGGAGACAATTAGAATTCTCATTTTGATCTTTAGAGGTCACTTGAAAACAAAACCTCTGACTTTGGTATTTAAAAAAATGAGCACATCAAATAGAAAAGGTGAGGCATCCCATTTTTCCTTCAGATCTCTGCATTATTTTGCTACATGCATCCCAATGGTTATTTGGGGAATATAGATAGATTTTTCAGTCAAGCATAATGGCAGTTTGGACCAAGGAGGATCAGGCTGCAGCGATGTAACGCACTGAAATGTAAGAACCACCGAAAAGGTAATGAAACTTTTAAACGAATATTTCACCTGTTTTTTTCTCCCCTTCCTTTCTTATTGAAGTTTGATATTAATATTGTTTGACGAGAAATGTACTAGAAGGTTCATAGCCAAGGAAGTACCTCGTGGTTAGCCATCCATTTACGCATCCATTGCGTACTGATGACAAATTGGGTCTCTGGTGCTGGAGATGCAGAGGTACACGGAGAGGGTGCAGTCAGGTCTAGTTCCCCATCTTGTGACTCAGATAGTAATCACATAGCCACGTTGATGACCTATGAATTCTAACGAAAGTACAGTCTCTGAAGGAAAGAGGCATGTTTCAATGAAAACATATCCAAGGGACCTGACCTAGAGCAACAGGACACAGACCTCTCAAATAAGATATACAAACATTTTGTGGATGAGTAGGTGTCCCCTGACTTGGAAAGAATATTATAGACAAAAGAAACAGCAGTAATCAGTGTGCAAGGAAATGAAGGGTGCTCTGAGTATGTGCAATGAATAACAAATTGTTGGTGTTTTTGGTTATGTGTTTCTTGGAGTTCTACATTTGGGAAGAGGATAGGAGTTGATTGGGAAGGAGACTGAAAAGCAGAAAAGAGGTTGATCGTGGAGCACTTCAGTTCTGGGCTGAGGAATGGCATATCTGCTGTCTGTCATACTCAGTACTCATGACAGATACTATCCATTAATTGTAGGAAAGCTTTTCTATTGAGTCCTGAAACCTCAACCCAGAAGTCTGCTGTAAATGACTTGGGATTAGTTCTTGAGCTGAAGCGTATTTGCCATTCCAACTGCTGCTTCACAGTAGAGTGAGATAGGAGTTATTACTACCCTGTGGTATAGATACTGAAAGTGAGCTTTATGGAACTTAATTAGGCCCTGGTCTCATCAGAAAGAAGTAGTAGAGATGCACTTGAATTGTGTAAGACTGGGAAATGTCTGGCCCTTGCTCACTTATCTGGCCTCACTTCATGCCACACCCTCTTTCCTTCTCTGTGTTGTCTCTTACCAGATGGTCTTTGCAAAACTACAGTTCTCATTCTCTGAAACAACCTTCCTCTCTCTTCACCTTCTTATCTCCTTTGCACCACTATTTTTGGCTAAGGTATCTCTTCTTTACCTTAGTCCTCTGTTTCACTGCCTTTAAAGCTCTTTGTAAAAATCTGCATTAGTATTTGATTAATATTTTTCTCCTCAACTTGACAAAGTCCCCTGAGTGCAGGACTACTGCCTCTGAAGAGCACAAGGCATGGCTCAGGGGCGTCATATATGTTTGTTAACTCGATCAGGCCAAATCTTCCTCATTTTATAGTTAACCAGTCCACCTCCTACTCTGATTAGGAGGTAAAAAGGAGGACTGGCAAAGGGTTATAGAGTTTGAGGTTAGCAAAAACCGTTGAGCAAACCATATTGATTTTCTTCTGTTTCAGAAAAATTGTAATTAGCTATATGCTCCTGGCATCCCATAAATAAAAGAAAGGAACCATTATACTAAACTATAAGCATTCTGGGCTATTATTAAAAGAATTTGATTATGCAGCATTTCCTTAGGAGACTATCAAACAAATGAAATCACTTTAAATTTAATAAAATGAAAGGGAAAAGGACATTGGAAAATTCTTAAACAAAAAGTACTAGCCCATCTTTTCTAGTTCAGGGCAATGCAAGACCAAAAGACCAGCAGTGATCACCACAGAGGACCTTTCCATCTGGAAATCCATCACAAAATTTTGAACCTTATTCTTGGCTACCCACATTTAGAAAACATGTTAATGGAATGTTTCATCCTTGTGGGTGATTGGAACCAAAAGGGACTAAAATGCAGTACCTCATTTGCAGAAGTCTTTCCATGATGGGCTTTATTATTACGCCACTGTGGAGAAATACAGATTTTCTCTAATGGTTTGCATTTTAGTTGGCTAGGAAAACAAAATGCTTTTCAAGGAAATGTATGTTTTTACACCTAGACTGGAGATAAAATTGATTTTGAAGCCTCCTACTTAGACAGTAGACAAAATACTGCTCTGATTCATTCTAGATAGAAAGTTTACAAAACTGTGACCTGGAAATTGATGAAGAACCACCTTTTAAAAAATGAGAAAGACTGTTATCTGAGAAGACTCTCAGATGGTAAGTGTCCACTGTGGGACCTAGGGATGAGAAGGTGGGGACTTTGGGCAAGGTGATGACCACATAGAGCAACTCAGACTCTGCTGTTGGGACATGCCTTGTATGTTTTCTTTTTTTAATCAGCCTAAAGCCTTTTAAATGCACTAAGATTTTGTTTTTGTTTAAAATAATCGATAGTGAGTTGGAGAGTAGTAACAAATCCCAGTTAAGAGTTTGTTAAGTCAGGAATCTCCTTATAATTTTTTAATTTAGAAAAAGTAAATGTCCTTAAATTTTTTTAATTTAAAAAGTTACTAATACTACTTGATGGCTTCCCAGTGGTACACAGAAAATATTTTGCCTTAGCTTTTCAAATTCAGCACTGTCATTTCCAAAGTGAAGGCTGTGAAGTTGCAGTCCAAACATGTCTTGAGTATCTACCATCTACAGGGCATTTTGCTAGGTTTTCCCAACTGTGAAGTTAGATAACACTCTAAATTTAATGACACAGCAACTGTTAGAATAGCATGACTTTCTAAGGGCTGGTTTAGCTCACATAAGTCCTTAGCATGATTGAAGACATTCTTTATGGACATGAAGGCTGAGGGATTCCGTCTCGAGGCCGTGGTTTGCTGGCTTGGGGACTGCTGGGAATGGATGATGTCCATTGCCTTGCCGTCGAGTAGCACGGGGCTCTCCTCCCGCCAGTTGGAATTGTGGCAGACTGCTCATTACATACACTTAATGGGACAGGAAATGAACACAGTGGGGAAATAGATACTGCTGCCCAGTCTCTGAATGCACCTTATTTTTAACTCAGCACAGAGGAGCTGTCTTGTTATTTTATAACTTATTACTCAAGAATACATGTTTTACTGTAGAAAAATTAGAGACACTACAAATAAGCAAAAAGAAGAAATTAAAAGTCACACAGTACCTATATAATTATTAATAACATTTTGATATATATCCTTTCAGAATTATTTCTGTGTTTAGATTGGATCATACTGTTTGCTATTCATGTATTACAATATGATTCTGTGTAAGAATATATGATTAAAAACTTCCTATGACTATAAACATATTTTTAACCACACTAAAAATAACTGCATAGTCAGTTTGGTACTTTGTACACTTCTGTTCATTTAATTGAATTGTCTCTTGTTAACATTTGTAGTATCTCTAACTTTTTAGATATTTCAAGTTGTATTATAGTAACCATTATTGAACTGAGTTTTTTATGCACATTATTTCCTAAGTAAAAATTGCTTAAAGTTTAATTACTTTATCAAAGAGAATGCATTTTTATGTATTTTAATATATATTATCAAATTATCTTCTAGGAAATTATACCAATTTACACTTATAATAGCTTTGTTATAAGAGTCCTGATTTCTCTACATTATTGGCCATTCTAAGTATTACTTAAAATGATTTGTTTTACTTTTTCTTTTGTAAATTACCAGTTTGTCTTTTGTCTATTTAATTTATGTCTTTACATTTTTTCTCATTTAAATAGTCATCATTTGGGGATATCAATAAAAAGATTGTTTTCTATGTAATTCTTTTTTAATAGTTCAGTTAGATTAAAAGAGGATACAGGCACACCTTGGTGGCTCACGTGCTAAGCTTGTAGCTGGGGCATGGACCCTGTAAAGTTCAAGAAGCTGGGTTTACAACCCAGGGTGGAGGCGGGGGAACAGCAGCATCAACAATCAGCCAGTAAATTAGCAAGCTTCCTCCTCCTCTTCTTCCTCTCTCCCTTAATGTGAGCCAAGCAACTTGGACACATGGTTAATAAACACTACAAATGTTTTTATTATATTTGGATTTCAGTAATGGCATCAAGCAAAGGCTGCAAATAATTCTCCATAGTTTACCATTTTAGAAAATATCCATACCGTCCAATCTTTTTTTTTTCTAGTAAGCATACCGCAGTAAAATGAACGAGAAGCAGAGAGCTTCCTTCTCACATGCAGGATTTTTGCTTCAGGCTGAATGTGGAATGCTAGTAGGGCTTCCTCCACATCCCAGTGGTCTTTGTGTCAGGAACACTGGTTCCTAGTACATTTCTACACCCAACAGCCAGTACCTACATCTCTTAGTGGAGGGGCTGCCCTCAACCCATCTTAACTCACTTGCCCTGCAGGACCCTATGGATACATGCTTGGGGCATTCCTTAGCTAAGGACTGTGACTGTGCATCCCCCTGGTCCCCTGAGAGGGACACGTGTGAGGTATGCCCTGTCCCATCTTTAGAGTTCAGCTGTGGAACTTCTCCTGATATCACACTAGCCTGACTGCTTTCCTTCCCATTTCCACTTCCTCTCTCCTAGTGTTCTGAGGACCTTTACTAATAAATCACTGTCACACAAATGCTCATTGTTGGATCTGCTTCTTGGTCGCACATCCTAAACCCGTATTTCAGCATTTTAGAACTCAAGTAATAGTCAGGGAAGATCCCCCCTGAACGTGAACTCTAATAGCTAGGGTCATTAATAGTTTTGAGATTTTACTGTGAATCTAGCATTAAATCCTTTCTCATACAGTATTTCATCAAATACACATATTACAGGGTATTTTTTTCCAGACAAGACACTAAGCCTAATTTGATTATGTTCACATAATTCCCAAGGGGTGAAATGAAATTTGGAGCCAAGTCTGACAGACTCCAGAGTCCCTGCTCTGTAACCACTGTACTACTCTGCCTCGCAAGAGGCTTAGTGAGCTCTAATGAAGGTTAGTTCTCTGATGGAGGTTATCAGAAGGTTAAACCACTATGAGCAAACAATGCCAAAGCTAAGGAATGGGTCCCCAGACGCAGAAGGGAACCTGGATGGTGGGGGTGGTTCCAACAGCATCTGCTACTGAAAGAATAGGACAGGGTGCCTTCATTGCAAAAATGTGTTCAACTTCTGGCAGCAGACTGTGAGATGGTTAGGGCTGCTGAGTAAGCCAGGGAGTAAGAACATGATACTCCCATGACCCCCATGGTCAAGGAGAAGACTAACAAGCATCTGGTTGATTTGGTTGTGAGACAGAACGAACTCCTGTTTGGTTGAGTTTCTTTGGAAGATGAAGTAGAAATGAGCTCCGTCTTCCGGCAGCTGTGCATTTTCATGCAGGCAGTTGGCACTGATGGGGTGAAGAGGCAGAGTGCCATCAGAGCCTCTGATGAGCAGATCTTTAAGCAAGAAGCAGAAAGTAATGTCCTTGAAGGCCTGAAAATGTTGACTGAGGAAATTAAAGTATTTATTATTTTATAATGAAATAGCTACATGTAAGAGTCCAATAGAAATATCTATGTGCTCTAAGGAAATTGTACTACAGCCTTTAATGTGGGTCTTATCTTAAAAACGGCAGTGGTTTGATATGTCACCCATCAAAATGTAATAGCCATTCAGGATGAAGTCAAACTGAAGAAACTAAGTATTCAGTTAAAAACACACTGCTATGTTTTATGATTGCTGCTTTATGATTGCTATAATCCATCAGTTTAATATTGTCATGAAAAATTGTGATAAATCATGACTAAGTCACAGTTGATAAGCATCCTGGGCTGTGCACAAAGTCCTGCTAATTTATTCACTTACTTATTTGAAATAAATTGAAATTAAAGACCCTTCTGAATGCTAGTTAAGTGGCTTTGGGCAGAATCCTGTCCCATGTACAAAATGAGGAACTCACAAAACTGAACTCGAGTTTTAGCAACTTTATTTGAAAAGTCTTCTCTCCAGCCCCTGCCAGAGTCATGGAGCTCAGGGCACTCACTCTGCTGCTCCCATCACCTGGACGGCGCGCTCTGCACTCCCAGCTGTGACAACCACTCTTACCAGAGCTACTGTTCTGAATAATTCAAGCATCTTCAAGGCAGACTGTTCTTTGGATAGCATTTCAGAATCGAATAGACTGATTTCTGTGATTTAAAAAACCCCTCTAAATCAAAAAGGAACCAAAAGTATAGGACTCTTTTTAGAAATCAATTTCCTAATTTGTCTTCTTAATCAGAAACTTTGGCTCCTTATTTTTGTCAGTTATTACAATTAAAGTTGCCAGCTATCAGAAAAATCACTGCTGATTATTGACCATCAGACCACTTCATGTGTCTATTCTAAAATACAGTTTTCTTTTTTTCTATTATTGGATCACTGAACTCTCGGCTCAGAATGGTATCAAATTAAGGTTATATTCTTTTAAAGAGGAGTTGTGTTTTAAAGTCAATAAAATTCACTGGTAAACCTGAATAGATCCTCAGTTTTACTGGTAATTGGCAGAAAATGACCTGAAACAATAATGAGATGTCTTAAAAAGTCTGACATGCCAGGCATAGGCCTCAAAGATAAAGGCCTCAGCCACCTTGTATCCTCCTTCAGACTTACACCAGAATGCAAATTCCAGAAAGTCAGGGGCCTTGCTAGTCCAAAGGGGAGTATGAATTTGTACCGGCAATTTGGCAATAGCCGCTAAAATTGAATGTGTGTGTAAAGTCCTTAAGCCAGACATGTCTCCCCTGAGAATATACTGTAGAGCAATTCTTGCACGTTTGCATCAGGAAACTTGAAGGCAGATCTGTTTGTTATAGAATTATTTGTTTCAGCAAAAAACTGGTAACAATACATGTCCTTCATTAGCGGAAAGGAGAAATGACCTGTCGTCTGTAAAGCGACATACTATGATCAGTAACAAGAGGAAATTAGGCTTACTACATCACTATGGATGGTGTACTCCATGCAGTACTCCGTACTGTGCCAAGGTAACGGGGCAGAGTGCCCCTCTTCTCAAAAATGCAGCATATTCAGCATCCTTTGGTGGGGCGTTTTCACAGTTGAATAGACTCATTTCATGATTTAAAAAATCCTCTCAGTCAAAAAGGAACTAAAACCAATATTGAGTTAAAAAATACAAATTTTTGATGCTTCGTACAATAAATGTTTTATGTAGAAATACTATATATGCTATATAAATATGCATATAAATAAATGTATGTATAATTAATTAAAGCATGTATCCCTACTAAATGTGTAAAATGGGTACATTCCAGAGTGATGATAGGGCTTACCTCAAGGGACAGAGAATAGAAATGCTGTGTGGTGGAGAATAGGAGAACTCGGCTTTAGTGTAGAATTTTCTTCTAAAAACATGAAGCAAATGTGATAAAAATGTTAGCATTTATTTCTCTGTGTGGCAGATACATAAATATTTATAATCCTTTGCATTATTCTGTATTTAAAAAGATTTTGTGATGAAAAGATCAGTATGAAAACAGTCATTGCAAAATTTTGAAAAATAGACAAAGGACTCGAACAGGGAATTCCTCTCTTAAAGAAATGGCAGATTAAAAGATAGAAGTATTTGGTATGCCCTGGTGGAGCAGTGGTTAAGTCAGTAGCCTCTGAAGGAGCACAAGTCCACATACCCCTGGGTTTGAGTCTTGGGTTCAGAGGGAAAGCAACCAGTGTTTACAACTAAGTGAAAATCAAATAAAATGCATCTTCCTCCTTTCTCTTCCTGCCGCCTGCCTGCCCTCTCGCTTTCATTTCCATCTGCACCTTTCCATTAAAAAAAAAAAAAAAAAGATATGAGACTGACAAAGATAAAATGAATGATGATATTCAGTATGGCAGAAAGTCTAAGGAAGTGTGAGCTCCCAAACAAGGCTAAAATTACAACATGTTACAGAATTTTATGGTAATTTTATATTGTATTAATGGAAGATGTATAGATAATTAAATGTTGAGCCAATAATTCTTTTAGAAATGTACCTTAGAAATAATAAGAAATATGTTTAGAAATGTATCTATGTCTTTATATGTACATGGAAGTGCAGAGAACATGTATTGAATGATGCACAAAAATGGTGATTGTACCTCTGTGAAGAGAGATGGAGCATTATAAGTTTAGGATGATATAGGGAATTTTCATTGTCTATATTTTTTTTACATACTTGTATTTTTAAAGTCAAATTCATGTATTACATTTTGAAAATAATAGCTTTATTGAAATACTGACATACCATACTACTCCTCCTTTTAAAGTTTTTAATTTAGAGGATTTTTAATATACTTGTAGAGTTGTGGACTCTCACCACTATTATCTAATTTTCAGATATTTTCATTATCTTCACAAGAAATCCTATACCTGTTTTCCCCTTCCCTTGGTACCTAGCAACAACAAATACTTTTATCTCTATGGATCGCCTATTGTTTTGACCTTTAATTTAAATGTAATTATGCAATATGTGATTTGGATTCTTTTATTTAGCCTGCTTTCAAGGTTCACCCACTTATAGCATGTATCAGTTCTTCATTCCTTTTTTGTGCGTTCATAGTATTCCATTGTATGAACATACCGTACTTATGTGATCATCATGATGATGGACATTCAGGTTGCTAGCACTTTTGGACTACAATGAATAGTGGTTCTGTGAACATGTAAGTTCTATGTGTGTATATGTTTTTGTTTATCTTGGTTATATAACTACAGTGAAATTGCTGAGTGATAAGGTAACTTCTATATTTAATCTTTGAGGAACTTGCTGGCTACTTTTCAAAATGTTTGTATCATTTTATATTCCTACTAGAAGTATATGGGAATTCTGAGTCTAAATCCTCACCAACATTTGTTATTTATTGACTTTTTTTATATAGCCATTTCAGTAATTAAATGGTACCTCTTCATAGTTTTGATTTGCATTTCTCTGATACTAATGATGTTGAGCTTTCCATGTTCTTACTGATTATGTATATCTTCTTTACTAAAATGTCTATTTTGACCCTTTGCCCATTTCATTGTTTAAATTAATTATATTATAAGAATATTACATTTTAACAGAATTATGGTATATGCTATAGTAAATCAACATCTGTATATAATACTGTAGGTTTGCTACTGTTTCATTTTTTTCCCTTCACTATACATTTAATTCACTTTACCCCATTTGCCCCACCCTCTCCACGCTTCCCCTTCTCTTCTTGCAACCACTGATTTGCTTTTGTTTTTCATTTTGTTTTGGCTAAAAGTCTATTGTTTTTTGATTCAGTTCACTTTTAAATCCATTACATTTAATTTAGTTCATTTGTTTGCTTGATCTCTCTGTACCCCACATGTGAGTGATAGCACATGATGTCTGTCTTCTGAGTTATCTCACTAATAATTTCCGCCAGTTTTGTCCATGTTGCTGCAGATGGCAGGATTTCGTCTTTTTTGATAGCTGAGTAGTATTCCATTGTTTATATATACCACATCTTTATCCACTCTTTTGTCAATGGGCACTAAGATTGTTTTCAACTCTCTGTTTTTGTAAATAATGCTGCATGAACATGGTGGTACATATGTCTCTGCAAATTAGTATTGTTGTGTTTTTAGGGTAAATACTCAACAGATGAATACTTGGATAATATGGGATTTCCATTTTCAATTTTCCAAGTTTTGAGGCATCTTCATACTCCTTTCTATAACAGTTGCACCATTTATATTCTTACTAACTGTGGGAATGTAAATACTTAACATCTTTTATTCGTATCCTCTCCAACAATTGTCGTTTACAGTCTTTTGGATAATAGCCATTCTCACTGGTGTGAGGTGGTATCTCATTGTTTTGATTTGCATTTCCCTAATAACGAGAGATATAACATCTTTCATGTGTCTGTTGGCCATCTATATGTCTTTTAGAGAAGTTTCTATTAAGATTATCTGCTTAATTTTAATTGGACTATTAAGTTTTTTTTGTTGTGCAGTTTTATGAATCCTTTGAACTATGAGTTATTTATATTTCTGAGTATGAGTCTTTTATCAGATGTGATCTGCAAATATTTCCTCCCATTCTAGGTATTGTATTTTAATTTTGTGATAGTCCTTTGAGGAATTAAGGTTTTTACTTTGGTGATGTGTAGTTTGTTATCACTTCTGTGCTTTGGTGTCATATCAGGCTCTGCCTGTCCAGAGGCTGCAAATATTTACTGTCATGTTTTCTCCTAAGATTTTTAGTTTTATATTTACATCTCTCACCCTGTTTTGCCTAGTTTTTATATGTGATAGGAGGGGGTGTTTCAGTGACATTCTTCTGCATATGTACATCCAGTTGTTCCAGCCCAGTTGTTGAAAGACTGTTTCCCCTGTTTAATTGTCCTGGCAATCTTGTCAAAGTCAATTGACCTTAAATGTAAAGATTTATTTCTGAACTCTTCATTTGATTCCATTGAACTACATGTTTATCCTTATGTCAGCACCACACTCTCTTGATTGTTGTGAGCTTAACCATGGACTCCTGAGCTCTACAACTTTGTTTGCCTCCGGGATCACTTTCATTTCCCTGAGAAACATCAAGATAAACTTGTCAGTTTCAGCAAAAGTGCCAACTGAGGTAAACAGGAATTACAATGAATCTGAAAATAATTTCTGGGGAGTATTGACATCTTAGCAATATTTTGTTTTCCATTCATAATCATGGGATGGCTTTTTATTGGATTAGTTCTTCTTTGCTTTATCAATATTTTGTAGTTTACAGTTTATACTCCTTTTGTTAAATTTATTTCTAAATGTTTATTCTTTTTGGAATTGTTAATGTAATTGTTTTTCTAATTTCACTTTTATGTTCTTATTTGCTTGTGTAAGGGAAGAAAATGGATTTTTATTTGGCATTGTAACTTTCTGAACTTCTTTATTAGCTCTACTTGTTCTTTTGATGTATGTGTGGGGTTCTTGGACTTTTCAATACACAGATATAGTCTGACTTCTTCCTTTATTACAAGCTGGCAGCATTATGTTCTTTTTCTTGTCCAACTGCTCCAAGTAAAACCTCTATTTAATGTCAAATAGGAGTGATGAGAACAGGTGTAGACATCTTAGGCGTGTTTCTATTCTTAATGGAAAACCATTCAGTCTTTTACCATTAACTATGTTGTAGTTCTTTGTAGATGTTCACTATCTGGTTGAGGAAATTCCCTTAAATTTTTAAGTTTTCTGAGCGTTTTTTTTTTTTTTTTAAATCATAAAAGAGGGTTTGATTTTTCAAATGTGTTAATCCTCTGTTTTTATGCCCATGCAATTAGTTTCCTTTTTTTTTTTCTATTAATATGGTATATTTCATTGAATGATTTTTGAATGTTAAGCCAACCATGATAGTTAATTTTATGTATCAGCTTCACTGGACTAAAGGATATCCAGACAGGCAGTAAAACATTATTTCTGGGTGTGTCTGTGAGGATGTTTCTGGAAGAGATCAGTATTTGGAAAGGTAGACTAAGTAAAGATTACCCTCACCATTGCAGACAGACTTCTCTCAATATGCTGAGGGACGAAACAGAGTGAAAAAGTAGAAAGAGGAAGGGTGAATTTGCTCTCCTTGATAATTTTAGTGCATCACTCTTCTCCTGCCCTTGGAAATGGGTGCTCCTGGTTCTTGAATCTTTGGACTCAGCTGGGACCACGCTATTCCCCACCCCCTGATTCCTGGGCATTTGGACAAGGACTTAAGCCATAGACTCCACTGGTTATCAGGCCATCACATTTAGACTAGATCACACACAGGTTTTCCTGGTTCCTGCTTGCAGAGCACGTCCTAGGACTTACAGGCCTCCAAAGTGCCATCAATCAATTTATTAGAAATTGAATCACTCATTTATACCATGACTCAATCTATTCTAAATCTTCTTGTATGTACTTGTATATAACCCATTGCTATATTTCTGTGGAGAATTCTGGAAATTAACCAAAAACTTTGAACATACATAGAGGACTTGTTTAAGAAAAATGGCTGCCTCAGTAAGACCAGCAGCTTTGTGGAGGTTTGCCTTGCACTGTTCCCATTCCCCCTCCTTCTGTCTTTCAAATAACCTTGAAAGCCACATATGCTGAAAAATCAGCAGCCTACCAGCTACTGGAGGCAGCAAAACGTCTTTGGAGCAGTCCAAAAAACCCCGTCTCCAGAAGTGGTCATTATTTGACCTCTCTGACAGCACCTGAAAAATCCCATCCCTGCATTTGTCTTTGTTTGACCTGACTCAAAGCTTTCTCAGCAGGTAAGGCCTTTCCCCAAGGTGTTTGTTGCCATTCCAGAGATGCTTTTCTACATACATTACTTTTGCAGTCAAAAAATACTTTGTGAAAGATCTGCACAGGATAATTGAATTATTTATAGTAGTAATCAACTAGGAACAACCTAAATGTTCAAAAATTGTTTTTAAAAGAACAATATATCTGTAGCATTTAGAATGAGTGTATATATATGTGTAATGTATTAAATAATAATAGAGAATAAAAATGACATAAGCATATATCAAAATATTAGCATTAACTCTTTGGAGAAGGTTTGAATTATAGGTGATTTGTCTTGATAGCCATTTTAGCTTTGTGTTTTTAAAAAATTGTATCTGTATATTCTTCAAGTTTTCTCCATTAAGAATGTACTTCTGAAATTAAAATGACATATTTAGATAGATTTACTTCTGTCTGAAAGAATACATTCTCATATCATTACTTTCTTTAAAATAAATGTGATGTGATCTGAACTTGCTAACTCTCTGTAATCTATAAATTGACTCAGATCTCTGTTTGATAGGAATTTTCTACTCTTATTACTTTGGAAAGCTGGGTTAGAAAGAAGGAAAAACAGAAAGATAGTACCTCTTGACTATTACATAGGGTGTGCCACTTTCCTGGTCTTATTTGTTGGATTCCAGAGACACTAATGCCAATTCCCAGAACAACTTTTGCTTTTAGAATCTGCACAGATCCCTTGGAACATATAATTTCTGCATTGCTTAGCAACTGTTTCATTATTTTCAGGAACTTGTTAAATGAATGAATGCATTTTGATGACAAGATGGCTTTGTTCATTCTGTGCTCTGGGCCACCATGTAATAATAAGAGATAACAAAATGAAATATTACAAAGATCATGTCCATAGTCACTTCTGCCCACGAAACCCTCTGAAGAACTGGGTTAGAAAAAAAAACCAAAAAACTTTTAATGCAAACAGATTTTGAAAGCTAATAGAAAAAGCATATTAATTCTGAAATAATTATATTGTGTACACACAACATTCATATTTTCTCTTTATCGGTTGTTGGGTGAATTCCCATGTATAAAATACAAACAGAAACAAGTTTGTGGACATGATTTTTTGACAATCTCAAAACCTCTAAATTGACTCTTATTTTATTACAAATTATAAATTTGAAAGGTAACTGATAGGTGATCCAGGTTCCCTGTTGAAACAGGCTAAAATCATTTTGCCAAGAAAAATTGCAGACTGGAGTGTCCTTCATAACCAGTTGTTCTGTAAAAAGCAAATGCTTTGTTAATATCCATTTAAATAGAAATAACACATCTATACAATTATGGCTTAATATATTTATATACTGGTTATGTCTCTCAGGAAGCGCAGAGAAAAATTTTGTTGCTTAAATTTAGTAACAAATTTGCCTTCAGGTTCTGAAAAATCTTATTTCCTTCTAATTATAGCTAAGGAAAGATAAAAACATAAGCATGCACAAAAACACATGCATAGTGATTGATACTGACAGCATCGTCTAGAATGTACTAAGCTATGGGATTAAGTCACTTAAAATATATATGATTGAATAATGAAAATTTGATAATTAAATATGTTCTTGGGCTTAATGTTAAGGTATAGGGACAGGACTTTTTAGTCTCTCAGCTTAATAATCCCTTCTTTTTAGCATAGTAAAGCTTTAAAACTTGTCCCAAGCACATGCAACACCAGGAATCAACATTTCTGCTTCTCATTCATGAGCTTCCATTTCACTGTTCTCTCTTCCTGTCAGAAAATTTAATCTCAGTATTAAAACGATTTTTTGTTTAATGAGTAAAATCTTTTGCTGTTAAAATCTATATACTGTAGAGTATATGGAGTAAAAATTAGTTTCTTTCTTTGATTCCCCACATATTAAATTTTTATATGTGTGTATAGTCCTGCACTTGCGACTTAAGAAAATAATCAAAAATACTTTATTAGGTGACTCAGTTCACTTAAATAAAATCCATACCTGGATCTTAAGCATTGCCATGTGGGAAATGAGACAAAGTGGAGATGGGGCTTGTAGAGACTTGTTCTATAGCACTTGTCCTCAGTGAAATTAGGGCTTGTTTGGGAAGATAAAGTATAGATTGTGTCACATATGAATAAATAACATCAAGATGTGTAGTTCTAGAACATATTCTGCAATTCAGGAAATTGCATCTTGAATGTTTTACTGCAGTAGAATTTCAGGTGGGTCTTGAAGGATGGTAAGATTTAGAGAAGCAAGGGAAGAAATAAAAATGCAGAGATTAATTTTCGCACTACATTCTTCCCAGAAGAATTGTAGTGTGACTTACAGTAAGACAAACCAACTTCTCTGTGCCTTACTTAGTTTTCTCCTTGGTAAAATGAGTTTAGAATAGAAACGGCTTTATAGTCATCATGAGATTCTATGTCTAAATAGCTTAGAACAGTGCCTAGAGGACAGAAAAGCTTCAATCATTTTTACTTTGTCAAACAGAATGAAGTTTACAGGACCACATACATCTTTGCAAAAGTTCCATTATTCCTTTTCCTCACTGAGAATAGTAAGACCAAGTTTTGTTTGGTGAGGCATGTGAATGTGGAGGTGATTTCTAACAGAGGAAGAGAGTGGAAGTCACAGTCAGCTACTTCACAGAACACGGCAGGGTTTCTTACTGCCACTTCCTTTCTCTGTCATTGTACTTGCAAGTCAAAAAATCTTTAGCATATCCTGAATTCTTCTGGTTTAACAGCTATGCCCTTTAGAATTTGGAATTTAGAATCATTCCAACTCATTTTCTTGATATGCTGCCTACTTAGATCTTTGAAACCAGCAGAGCTGTCGCCACCCCCCTCCCCCTCCAGCCCTGATTGCAGGCTTCCTGTGAGGAACCTGAGCTGGTCACCTGTTGGGACTAGATCCAGTCTTTCCCGTCCCATCTCCATCCCCAGCTCTGTCCAAGCATCTTGCTTAGTGTCATGGCTACCCACGTTTTTAGATCTGATAAACCTTTATTCAAGTATGTTAATTAAAACTTGAAAGAAATTTTGCTATTAACACTTTCTAATTGCAAAGATAACCCTTGAATCAAGGGGTGACTCAGAAAACTCATGATTGCTTCTGGAAGAGCAGGCCAGAAAAATCAGTCAGTTCCTACCTAGAAAAATAACACTTGAATACAATCACTTATAATGTGAGCAAAGAAACATTTCCTCAACAAGAAAAACATTGATGATTGAAAAAAAAGTGTGAGTGTGAGAAGCTTCAGATTAGCAAAGAGGGTGGAAATGACTATACAGGCAGCAGATTCTGTCAGTTAGAATCTGTTCTGAAATAGGCTGCTTACTGAGATGTTTTATGCTGAATAAAAAGCAGAAGTTCCATTGGCTTTTTTGTTTTTTAGGTTTTCTTTTGCCTTTGAATTTATTCAAATTGTTTTTAAGCCATTTCCTATGGTTGAATATTATACACATAAAATTTATGAAAAATCTGTTTGGTTTGACAAATTATTATAACGCACGTCACTGACATCTTAGGCCAATGCCCCCACAATATTGCCAGCGCTCCAGAAACCTCTGTGACCAACCACTCCTTGCTCTTTTGGTGATCACTGCCTTGCTTTACTTCATGATGTTTTCCTCTAAGTAGGAATCTCTAAAAACTTCAGTTTAATTCTGTCTTTGAAGTTTAAATAAATTGAATGGTACAATGTGTGTTCTTGTGTCTGGCATCCTGTCCACAACTTTTATCCATGTATTGCGTGTAGCTGGATTTGATTTTTTTACTGCTATCTGACATTCCATTGTGTGCACATAATCTGATTGTGCATCCATACGCAAGTTGATAGGCTTCTGGATTATGTGCAGTTTAGGGCTATTGCAAACAATGCTGCTATGAACTTTGTTGTACTTTCTTTCACTGTATGTGTGCTTACCCCTTCTTGACCCAGGGGTAGAATTACTGGGTCATAGAATGTGCAAATCTCAACATTAGTAATTCCATCAATTTTACAAAGCATTTGTTCCATTTTATACTCTTAACAAATATGTGATCACTTTCTCTTATTCGTTAAAATATGTTTAACCACATGAAATCCATACAGTAGGCAACTGCAGAAACAAGGTGAGTTTCATGGACTAAGTTTCTGAGATGGTCTGAGGGGTGTGGTCAGTAAGTGCCCTTCTCTGGACAACCTAAGTTCCCACCTAGGTTAGACCACTTATTTTGTTACACTAGGCACGGCATTTAACATTTTGAATTTTATTTTGTCATCTATAAAATAGGGGAGATGAAAAGAATACATAGTTCATAGCATTATTGTGTTGATTAATGAGATAACACTTTGAAAGTACAAGTATATTGTCTGGAATATAGGAAACCTGAATGTAAGAGTCGCTTTTTCATTTCTGCTGCTACTGCCGCCGCCGCTACTCTGACTTCTGTTTACAGCCAGGATTTCCTTGCTAAGAAAGGGTAGAGGCAGAAAGTTAGTTGTGACCTTCTGTATTTGTGTATTTTCCAGTAAAGTCCAGTCTCAGGAAATAGTCTCAGAAGGGAGAATCAAGAGGATATTGATAAGTCAGGACTAAGTTGTGCCTAAATGGCCTCAGCCAGATGCTGGCCATTTGTCAAGAGAGAAACGCTCAGGTTACCCTGACAGTTCTACTTGCCCTGGCACCTCAGAAACAAAATCGTTGGAGTCCTGAGCTCTTCACACCTGGCGGGGACTTGAATTCTCTGTTGTCTGCTTGCCAGCTACTGCCCTCCGGGTGCTCCTGAATCCTAAGACCACAGCTGCAGGAGCAGCATGGCCGCCCTGTCCAGTTCAGCCTGTCCACCATCACTCAGGGATGTGGCTGCCAGGAGCTGCTCCCGGAGGACCTCGGTGGCTGACAGTTAGAAATGCTGAGAAACAGGAGTCGCAGAATCCAGGAAATAGGGTGGAAATCACTGTAAAATATCCTCCAGTGTGTGAGCAGGAGGCCACCAATGCAATTCTGCGCCAAGAATGACTGATCTCATAGCAGCTTCTCTCCAGCACCTGCTCCTTTTGTCCCCTCTTCTGAGAAGATGCCTGCAGGTGTCAGGAAGATCTCACATTCTGAAACAAGACTGTGATCATCCGTGACATGAAGGACCCTACCATGGTTTCATGGTGCAGGCCCTGGACTAGAACTCCTAAAGGGAGAAGGCATGTGGCATCACTAAGGGCAGAGTCAAATGTGGGACAAATTCTTTGTCTGAATGGAGAAAGATCTTGATGGGGGTTCAGAGTAAATGTGGAGTCTGACTTTCAGCACTGATTTGGTGAGATCACATATTATTGTTCTCTCAAGGTCAGGCTTACCACTCCTGATTTCTTTCTTTTAGAGCAGTGATGTAGGAAAAATTCAAGCATCTGCTGGAGAGAAAGCCTAAATGTGAGTTAGCCAAAAGTCAGAAACAGAATACATACACATACACACGTATTTGTGACTTATAATTTGCATGAATGGGGTTTTGTTGTAGAGAACATAATCTTGGAATTATTGGACTGCTTATTCTTTTCATGCATATCAGATTTTCTTCACTCCAGTCAATTTTCTCTTTGAAATGTCCACTTCCTATGTTTTTCATTCTTATTTTAAATCTTGCTGTCTTCATTCTTTTGTTATTGCAAAGATCACCTATTCCAATCAGTTATTCATTGGCCTGTCAATATTACTAAAACAACGAATGAAAAGGTCAAAAATGCTCCCATATACCTGTGTAATAATAATAAATTCCTCAGCCTGGAACTTAAGGTCCTTTACAACTCATCACTATTTTATTTCCATCTAACCATTTCTCAGTGAATCCTTTTTTCAGTTGAATTAGGGAGCTTATTGTTCCTGAAACAAGCTCCCCGCTGCCCATCCTCCGTGACTTACCCACTAACATCAATTACTTTTTCTCTTTTCTATCAAGCCCAGTCTTACCAAAGTGTGGTTTGTGCATCTCTGGTGTCCCACAATATAATTAGGTGATAGACCAAACATTTAAAATCTCTAATATGTAAAGTTTAATAAATATGTATTAGAGAATAAAGTAATTATCACATCATGACCATAACTTCATGGGTATCATTGTCCAAGATGGACTAGAGTAGATTATGCCATAGTATCCTGCTTTTATAGACTAATTATAGGTATTCTGCATTATCAGGATATAAATGGGGTGGTGACAGAACCTTGGACAACCTGATTGATTCTGATGGGGCATGCAGTTCAGTTTAATCCAATAAGAGATCTACCAGGTATGCTGACAAATTTTCTCACCTGAAGAGCCAGCCAGCAGAAGTAAAGGCCTCCTCTCTCCTTTTTTTCTGGATGCAGAGGTTGCAGATATGAACACTAAAACTGCTATTGTTACTTTGTTATTATAAGGAAAGGCAGCTCGAGGACAAAGTGCACACGCTGAGGACAAAGATATGAATTCAGACAAGTAAAATTAAATATTAAACCAAGTCTAATTGAACTTTAAGTCTCATGAGTCATAACATTTTCTTACTTATTGTTCAAGCCAGTTCGAGTTGGTTTTTCTGCCACTTGAGATCAAAGCATCATAATTGGTTTAGTATGGATGATATAGATTGCTAGTATAGATTCATACTTTCTCAATTATTTTTAATCTGGTAGCCCTGGTAGAAAAATGATAATTATTATAGCATACTGGTACAAATGGACACTACTACTTATGAACAGAGGGAAAGGCTCCTGGGCCCTTTGGCAACATCAGCCCTACAGAAACCAGCAAGGTTAATATCTTGGGAATTTGTAATTCATTTGTGGTGAGTGTGACAGTCCAGCAATTGGGATACTTTTATATTGATGATAAATATCTATGTGTTTTTCTTTAAGGGAATGTATGGAGATTTCACTCCTGGAAGCTGTGGTTTATTTAGCAAGTGAAATATAATTGGTATTTTTGCTCTTTTTTTCTCTTATGTTGCATGCGTTATAGATCAATGATTAAAAATAATATTTTTACAATGTAAAGGTTAGTCTGTGGAAAATGTGTTAGTGGTGACTGATGTTCTAAGAGTGTTGGCACTGGAAGTGACACCTCCTGACCACAGGAAAGCTTTGTGGAAAGGTGGTACACAGCAAGAGAACTTCCCTTTTGTTCTGAAGTTCTTGGACTTCCAGCTAGAAAGGTCTTGAACATCTATTGCAAATCAAGTCTCCTTACCCACACTGTTCAGCATTCTCAATCAGTACACCACCTCAAAATAAAGTTTGTATGTTTGGGGGAACCCATGAGCCTCATTTTGTTTAGAACATGGTAGTCAGAAAGAAGAATTAGGTAAAGCACACATGAGAGAAATTTACTGTCTTTTTCAACTATAGAGTTAATTCATTCCAGAAAATCTGTGATTGAGTTCAACATTCCTGGGGAATAAAATACTTTAAGAAATGCCATTTATCACATTATTTAAAATAGCCAAAATATGAAACAACTTAAATGTTCAGCAGATGATAAATGGATAAAGAAAAGGTGGTATGTACATACGATAGAATATTATTCAACCTTAAAAAAGAAGGAAATTCCGCCATATCCATCAACATGAGTCAGCCAGGAAGTGAAATAAACCAGTCACAGAAGGACAAATGGCTTATGATTTCATAAAAATAGTCAAACTCACAGAACCAGAGAAAAAATGATGGCATGTAGGGGCCAGAGGGTGGAGGAAATGGGGTGTTATTGTCTGCAATAGGCATAAACTTGCAGTTATGCTAGGAGAATTAGTTCTAGCGGTCTGTTTTAATTGCACATATCCCTCTTGGCACCTTCTTGGAAAACACAAATTAACACAAAATCTTACGTTTAATATTTTGTTGACTATCATTTGTTCAGAAAACACATGGATAAACTTATACACAATAAAAACTTCCACAAAAGTCCATTTTCTTTTAAAATTCCTATGAATTCAGAAAGACTCAACAACCAGGAACCCGATAAGAGGGATTTGGAAGAAATCATGAGGCTTGGGCCACTATTAAGTGTTATTTTACTAGGAGTCAAAGAATTCAAGGGAACCTGAATTCTATCCCTAAATGTCACTAAGAGAAGACTATTCATTGAAAACAACAGCAAATTGGAATAACAGCCTACTTCAATATTTATTATATTTTATTATTGGCTGATTTAAACTCAGTGAAGAACTTTTTAGTCAACTAGACTGGGCTGGACTGGAGTATTCACCCCAGTCTAAATAGGTAATTAAACTTTTCAAAATCTTTAGGTCAAATATAAATTCTAGATTCTCCCCACTCTCTACACAGACACATGGGACAGGAGACAAGGGAACAAGACTATCCTGCTCATATGTTCCAAGAAGTGAGAGAAACATGGCTGAGTCTCCTCCCACATGGGAATGCATTCTCCCCACCACCTAAGCCAGGAGGAGAAAAGGTGGAATATAAGAGGGCATCCTGAAAGTAAATTTACACTGACACCACCCACTAGTGACATCGCCCAATCAGAGTCTTGGAAACCAATCCAATCCGATGCAGATTACTTCTTCTTTTCAGGGGAAGAGTAGAGGTTACTAGAGTGGTGCCCATAATAACTCTCATTCCTGAGAGAGAATACCTAGATCCTAACTAAAATGCACATAAATCAGCTAAGAGCTCAATGTGTGTGTGTGTGTGTGTGTGTGTGTGTGTGTGTGTGTGTCTATCTGTGTCTGTGTGTAAGGGGTCTTGTAGAAGGCAACCTACTCCCCTATGGAGTTTAGAATTGAATTGAAACACATTTAGAGCAATCAAGTAATGATGAGTGCTTGACTCTGTAGTTCTAAGAGGGTAGGTGGGAATAGTGTTGGCAGACTGACCAGCCTGAGGTATTAGAAGAGTTTTTAGGCTTTAGTTAGACCATGGAAATTGTACCAAGGTCAGAGAAATGGAGAAGAGACTGTGATTAAGTGTTTAGATTCTAGTGTACAGAAGATTTGGGTTCAAATCCTCATTCCACATCTTGTTAAATCCAGCAGGTTTCTACATCTTTCTGAGCTTCACTTCTTAGCCATTAAAATAGAAATAATAGTCTTATATGGCAGATTGTTTCAAAGATTAAATGAGATGACATGGAAGGTGCTTAGCCTTCATGATGGAGGCCTGGTTATCATGATAGGTGAGCGGGGGCAACCATTCCAGCTGAGAAGAGCAGCCACTACAGAAATGTATATGGGGGACCAGGAGGAGGCCACTGGCCGGAGAGAAGGATGTGCTTTGAATGGTCGTGGGTGTCATGTTGGCTTAAATAATGGTCAGAGGGATACCCATGCAAGTTTGACTGATAATAGAAATTAATGCAGATAGAAATGATGAGGTAGAGACTATTTCCAATTAACAGAATGTTCAAATACTTTAATTCATGGGAACAGTAGGTACAAGGGTTCAAATGAACTTTTTTTGGCAGAAATGAGAATGCATTCCTCTTCCTTTAAATGTCTCGCACATAAGATCTACAACATGGAAGAGAAGGTTGCATTTTCTCATTTCAAATAATCAAGGATACTATTAGGGAAACTTGCAGAAGGCCAAATGGAAAGTTTGCCTGTTGCAATACCAATTACTTGCAGAATTGTGTCATAGCTGCTGTGGTATTTGCAAATAAGACATGTAAGGAAATTAAATGGAAAGTGACAGTGTATAGTCTCATTGAAAAAATTATTTCTCAAAAATTTAAATTTTTTAATCAATCCAACAACCCAGATGAAAGGCACTTGATCTCTAATTTGTATTCCAACCTAATTACAAAATGACTAATCTGTTTACATAGCTCTTTGATCATTACCCATATTTCTCTCTTCCACATGCTTGTTGATTCCAGTGCAACACCTCCAAGCCTGTTTGATTTTTGGACCCGCAGATGTGATTTTCTGTGTCATTTTCACATTAAGGTTGATACCCTTGGATCCCTAGGACCTTTTTTCTCCATTGGTTTAATCTTAATCACATCTCAGACTCTACATGCATGCCTTTTTTTTAAAGATATTTTGATCTGCTCTGGAAAATAAAAATGACATTATAAAGTCTGTTGGGATTTTAATCATGGCAAAAATAACAGTTTAAAGACTCATCATCTGATTTAAACAGCCCTGTGAATAAACACACACAACTTCACTCCTCAGAATCATTCTAGTCAAGGAACACAGGCAATAGAATTGACACCCGCCATGTTGTTCAACCTCTCATTCCCTGGTTCTGGTCTAGTGGAGAGAGTAAGAGCTTCAATCTCTTATGACTCCTCTGCTTCCCAGTATATTCTGGCACAGTCCAATTTAAGTTGACTTGATGATGATCTTGATGGTCAGATTTTTTCGCTTGCCTCTCCCAACCTAAAACCCATTTACCACACCCTCCTCTGCAACCACAGGTACTCCTGAGCCAAAGAAATAATAGTGGCATTCCATGGATTCATGGATGACTTAACAGAGACATAGACATTGATGCAGAATATTCTATAAAGCTTGCTGTTAGAATCCATCTATAGCATGTATCAAAATGGTTTCAGGACCTTCATGAACTCATGTTACTTAATAGTTTACTTCCCAGGTGCTGATGAGGAAGGGAGGAGCTGTACATCATAGAACGCTATCATTGCCATGCAAAGAGGAGTATGAAACTTGATTCACTAACTGAGGCTTAGATAGGCTTCTCTGAGCACCTGTACAGGCGTATGAAAGACTTTCCACAAGCCCCTAGCAGAGAAAATTCGTGTCCACTACATGAGTCACTCAATGCTAGGACAGGGAAAATGAAGAAAGTAAGAATAATAGGGAGAAAAGGAAGAAAAAGATTCATGTCACAGGAAAGGGTAAGGAAATGATAATGATTTTCACTGCTATAGCCTTAATTTAGCTGGCTCCTAAATAGATGGATATGGGGAATTATGCCCTGGGTTTTTACAGGGGAAGATTTTTATAGTGTGCTTATTTATTTGTTTATGTATCAATTGGCTGTTTCATTAGTTTACAACAATATGTAGGTTTCAGGAGAACCAATTCACACTTCAGCATATGTATATGTCAAACCTCACCCATCACCAGAGTTCTTGTACCCATCACCGTTATCATTTTCATTCTTTCAAACAGGAGAATTTTATTTTCAAATCATTATTGTTATTGTCAGGCTGTGGATTTTAAATATAGTTTCAGAAAAAATTACCATCAATAGCAAAGTGTACAAAAATACCCTCCAAGTTACAAGACCCTGCAGACGTATGTAACAATCAACTTCTGGTCCCGGGGAAGATATTGAATGTGAACCGTTGTTGAGAATGAGCATGTTATAGATCCTACAACAGCATTAGCCCTGGTGATTTCTTCTCTGAATTAATTACAGATGTAGGGATTTCTTGGAGCCAACTTATGCTGTATTCACATTTGGTTTTTCTTAGGGACCGTGTGAGCATTATTAGGTGGCATTTCTAAAACACTTTAAAAGTTTTAGAGAATTGGGTAGTTACTAGCATTGAGCAGGCCCCTAGGATGACTGGGCAATAATAAACACTAAACTTTCATACTTTGCAGCTTCAATTTCAATCCAATAGATGTCATTTAAAGAATAACACTTTTTATTTTACAAATTGAATAAATGATCATTTTAGAAAAATTTCTGCATACAATAAAACTCAAAGGAAAAAATCATTATCACCAATAATCCATTCAAGAATAATGAATAAGAAAAAAAGAAAGAAAGAATGATAACGTTTTGGATGTTTGTATGTGTGAGTGTTTCTGACTGTCAGACCTTTTCTCCCGATTGTGTGATTGAGTGAACTACTATTTTGTGGGCTGTTTTTTTTTTTCCACTGATGATCGTCATGAATTTATCTCTATATCATTAGCTTTGTTTTATGGTGTAATTTTAATAGTTGTATTTTAATTTAGCCTAAGGACATACAGGACATGCTATCATTAATTGAAACATTTCTCTTTTATTTGACATTGGTTAAGTCTCAGATTTTTGTTTAAAATATACTGATATAAATATCTCAGTTCATGATTTTTAAGGTCAGAACTATGATGATTTCCTGAGATAAAAATGCTTATAATTGGATGTTCTGGGTCAAAGGATATGTGCGTTTTGGTGACTTCTGTTATGTCTCATCTAATTATGCTCCATAAAGAGAATTTAAGAACTTCAGTTTGAAACTCACAGTGTGAGCAATTATCTGGTCACTGAACCTTTGCCTACACTAGGTACTGGCTTGTCCTGCCTGTATTGAAGTCATATTAGTGTATCTATACTGGAGGATTATAAAATAGTAACAGCTACACACTGGACCATTCCTAAGGTCAGATCCAATACTGAGCACTTTACATATAACATTTCCCTTAAAACTCCCAACTATCCTAGGAGATGGTATTAGCAACAGCCCCATTTGCAGAGGAAAATATGAAGACAAGAATGGTTAAGTAATTTACCTAAACACTCACAACTGGCAAGTGGCAAATTTCAAACTGAGATTGTCTAATTTCAGAGCTTAAGTTTTTGCCAACACACCCATCCTTCAGCATTGGACCAGTTCTAGGATTTTAAGTTGCTGGATGCTACATAAACTCTGTGTTGGGTTTTTTTACCAAGAAGGGTCTCTGAGACTGAGATTTTGCATGCAGTAAAATAATGGGTAAGCGCTCTTGGAACCAACCCCTATGTGTACAGGGCAGGGGCAGAGAAACAGAGCAAGATGGGCAGAGGTAAATGTTAAACAGCAAAGCATTTATGACAAAGGCCTCAGTAGATCCCACAATGAGTTCTGGTGAGGTAGGAGGAGGGATGGAGAGTTTCATAGTGTCCTGCATTGGGATGAGACCAGACTTTGGTAACCCTGTCACTGATAAAGGAATATGGGTCATGCCCAGATGTTGGCCTCACCTTGGGTGAGGGAGCCGTTTGGCCAAATTTCTGAGCTACAGTTGGGCAGTATCCCTGAGAGCTGGGGAAATGAGTGCCTTTGTACCGAATGGGTATCTGGGCAGCACACTAGATAAAGACTCAAAAACATCTATTTATGAGGATTGATGTGATAAAGCAAAATACATGCCCAAATTCTTGCCTCTCTTTAGTCCTTTTATGAGAAATAAGGAGGTTTGCCTCTCTTTCTAGAGCTAGCTGGGAAAGGTTATTTTCTCAGGTATGTTTAGCTTCAGAAGCCTGGTGGTGGAGTAGAGGAAATAATTCAGGTTTAGCCAGTGGATGCTCTACAGACAATTCATTAGCTGATAATGTTATGAAGGGCTTCATAGGAAACAGCCCCCTGTGCCAGTGCTCCTCTTTCTCTCCAGGAACCACTGTTTTCTGTCTGAGGTTCTGTGGGGCAGATCCTCTCTCCTTGGCCCTAAGATTGAGCACAGGACCAAATTCTCCTGGCTGTAGTGATTGTTTAAACAAGTGCCTTCTCTAGGCCAGTAAGAGTCAGGCCTGGGACTTCGGGTGGAAATTTTGGGGAAGAGATTCTCTTCTTTCCTCCAAGCCTGGAGTTTCTGGTGGCGGTGTTGGCTTTTACTTGAGGGAACTCACAAGGAGAAAACTAGTGGTAAAGAGAGAGATGGGATCTCAGACACAGTAAGAGAGACTGATTTGGATGACATGGTTTTAACTTGAATTCAGGAAAGACTTTTTTCTCCCTCTGAAGAACTTGGGCTATGGCCTTTGCCTCTGACAGAGTTTTGTTGACAGTGAAGATAATAAAGAGCTCAAAGCACAGAAAACAGGGCTTCCGGGCCACCAGCAGCGGTGGAGAGGAGTCTAATGGCCTTGAACACCATAGAAGTTGTATTAAAGGCCGGAGAAAGGACAGGACTTAGCTAGGGTCACACCAGGTGCTGGGAAATATATAAATATGACATAGCCCCTGACAGATCTTCCAAATGCTGAGAAGAGAGCTCAGTTTACCCTGGCTTCCCCAAACTTTTCATCCATCAAGTAACATGGGTCTCATTGGCCAGCTACGTGAGGTGTGACCTCTGTTACCTGCTCTAAGGGATACAAAGATGGCCTTAGGGGCTACTGTTAGTTGTTTTTATCTTAAACTCGGTATATTTGAGGTAGAATGGACAGCGTTTGTGTGTCAGTGGAATGAAGGAGAAGAAAGGGATGGTGGAATTAAAAATGAATTTAGATAAAATGATTGATTAGGGTGCAGAAGAGAGGAAAATATGATTAACTGAGTTCACTTAGGCTTACACATTATAGCAGGAACTGTGAGCCACAGTTTTTGTTCCCTCTCTCCTCCCTCCCTCCTTTCTTCTCTCTTTTAATGTCAGAGTAGATATTCATTAAGTCTGAGGGGCCATGACTAGGATGCAGCATGGACAACAGAATGGCAGTGACATGGAATTCTCACTATGCTGGAGTCCAGGAATAAAATAGTATGTATTTGTACTGCTGCAAGCAAGCTGTTTACATTTTTTTGCTCTCCACCAGTTGCCATCTTAAAGAAAGACCTACGGTGTCTGAAACTACTTTTGTAATGCCTGCCTCCATGTTTATCAGACTTTCCTTCTTCCCTGGTCTCTCTGACTTAAAGCCAAATGTCGAGAGAGAAGTAAAATAAAATATAGAAATTGTCTGTAAATAAACTTAAATGTTGTGTTCATTTTTCCCCATTTCTCAAATTGTCCAATTTTATCAGACAATGACCTCCATCTAGCCCAGAATAATAAAGACAATTATCAGCTGCTCTGCTGCATGAATAAACCCTAGTTTTACTTTGTCAAGCATCCCATTAAGAATTTGCCGGATTATTCTGTTTTCCTTCTTTATGTCAGAATTAAGGCAAGCACCACAAGCCAACTGGTTGTACTGCTGGCTGGAGGATTAGCGAAGAGCCAGACAAAGAAAACGGACCAGACATACTAATTTTCCTTGAGCACACTCCTCTCCATAGAACACATTCCCACAGTCACCAGGGGTGCGAAGCACAACACTCCAGGATCCGCCCATGCTGTGGTGATTGTCACAGCTGTACCACTTGACTCTTATTTAATGCCCACTATGTGTAAAGAGTGCGATGACCCTCTTCATTAGTGAATAGGATTGGCATAAAATCCAACCACCCCTCCCAGTTGGAAATGGACTTGTGTACAAATTTGAGTGGGAATGTAATTGCTTCCCCACATCCAGAGGCTATCTATACACAGGTATCCTTTGAGAATGGGACAGCACACACCAGACTTAGGGAGACTGAGCTAAGGGGTGGATCTAAAGTACCAGTGTGGACACAGGCAGGTGTCCAATGGACAGTCAGAGAAAATTGAGTGGAGAACAAACTGAAAGCACCCTTCCGAGTCAGGGCTCTGTTGTTTGCACACAGACCCCAGCCGACCTGTCTTTTGATGGTGGAATTAGAAATGATTTGTAAATTGGACTGATGTTCATGAACTTTACACAGCTGGAAAAAGAGTAGGATGACACTTGGCAAATAATAATCCTACCTTCCAAGAAACTCACAAAACTTTCTGGTCATCAGAAATTCCTACCAGGAGTTCTAGCCCTATGGAATCTCGCCAAATACAAATTCTTAAAGCTTATTGAGGGTTTACTCTCAACCTGGCAGTCTGGAAAAACCAACCAACCGAACAAAAAACCATCTTTTTAAGAATTTTCTCAAACGGTCCACTGACTCTTATGATGTAGTTTGTAATGAATCCCATTTTACAGGTGGGAAAACGGAGGCATGGAGAGGTTAGTTAACTTCAGCAGGGTCACACAGCTAAGAGGCGGTAGAACCCAAGAAGTTTACCCCAGAGCCTCTGCTCACACCGGCTCTGCTTTGCTGCCTTGATCCCCAGCTTCTTTACCTGGCAAGGAATACCATGGAAAACTCCACAGACCAGAGGGTCCACACACAAGCACCTTTCCCACCTGTGATGGGATGCCACCGATATTGTTCCCTCTGTTTTGCTAGAATATAGATGAGGAAACAACCTGGGTGAGTCACACCGTTGGATCATTTGTGGAAATGTGCTAAAGGGGTATTTGTTCTCTGCTTTTCACTAGTCTAATACAAGGATTGATGTGATTAATTTCTAGGTCATTTCACAGATAATGTGGAGACAGGGTGCTGCATTGGCAGTGAGCACCGCCTCAGAAATCAGCCAGACAATGACCAGCCCTGCCCCTTACTGTGAACTGGCCTGACCCTCAGATCCTTTGTTTGTAGAATAAGGCAGTCTTAGTTCCCACTTTAGACAATTGCTGTGACAATTAAAGTCCTTAGAAGTGCTCTGGATGGGGAGGAAGCTCTTGATAATCAGCTATTAGGATTATTGCTCAAATTGCTGTTTTCAGAAAGTAAGTGTAATTCCAAAAGCTCTCACTTCAAATTCTTGCAGCCAGGTGTGCCTTGGGATTCACAATTGGGGGATTTCAGAAGAGTAACAGTATCTATCCTGTGCTTACTCTGTGATGCCACTCCCTGGGTGGGGTCTGGGGCTGCACAAGATGAAGCAAAGGAGTACTCCAGCAGATTGCATGACCTTTTAACTCTAAGTGGGATAAGTAGAGCCCATAAGAAATCCTCTGCAGGTTTTTTTGCCTAGTAGTTTGCATGGCAGTAAAAGATGCACATAAACAAATGGGCTCATTTTCAAAACTTGTAGGTGTTTCAGAATTAGTGGCAAGAGACTGTCACTCTTACCTACAGACTGGGCATTCTGACTCCCAGTTCAACCATGTCCACCCTGAAATGGACCCCTCGTCTGTATTCCATCAGTCCTCTCTGCATGTCCAGCTGTAGGAAGGACAGCTCCCTATCCTTCTCTGGACACTGCAGGCCTGTCTCACTGTTCTCTTCCCCACCAGACTTGCTCCCCCTTCTCAACGGTGACATCCTCGTCACCTTGGAATGCCACCACTCCAGCTGGTTGCCTGCTCTTACCTGTGGCTGGTGCTCTCTCACTGTCCCCAGGTCTCTTCCATTGTCTGGACTCATTGGCTCTCTCTACTGCTGTCCTCTCTGTCAGTCCCAGCCTGACCTTCTGACATAGGGTCTGTCTCCCCTCAGTGCTGCCACTGCTCAGATCATGCTTATCAATATTTGAAGAATCCCAGTGCTTTCAGGAGAATCCTGGCTTGCCAGCCTGCACTTGGAACCTCCCCTCAACTTCTCATTCCAGCCTGGCTGCCCTTGCTCCTCTGCACCTGTGGCCTTGCTGTTTGTCACACATCCTGGGCTGCTGTCGCTGGGTGCCTTTATGTCCCATTCTGTGGCTCATTACCCTCCATTTTTCTGAAATCTTGCTGCAGGAATGACCCCAGGAGGTGCCTCTTTCTTGAAGTTTGCTTCATCTTTTCAGGAGGAAGTGCTCCTGTCCTCCAGCTTCCCTTGTGCTCCAGCTGCTCTGTTCGTGCCTGTGTGTGGGAGGCAGGTTAACATCATGCTCAGGCGTCCAGACACACAGGCTGCATCCAAATTGTGCCTCTCGTATTTTCCAGTGTGCAAAAATAAAAAAACAAAGATGCTTTTTCCTTCTCTCCCTGCCTTCCTTCCTCTTAAGCAAAAATGTACCCATTTAAATGTGTGCACCCAGCTAAAATGCAGCAGTCCCCTCAGTGCTCATATGTGGGGGCACTTGGAGTGCTCACTGCCCAGCCAGCTCCTGTGCTGCCTGAGTGCCTCACTGATTCATAGTGTGCCCCTCCCCGCTTTCCTGGTTTTTGACATTTACTTCTCATTCTCCTCGCTGAGTAGCTGTCTACACACTGTGTCCCCACTGGAGTTTGTATTAGCCTAGAAACCAGAAAGTCAAGCTGTTTAAAAATAAGTACAAAACAAAGTTTTGACAAGTGTCAGAAAGGCTTTGGCTGTGGGTGTCAAGTACCTAAGTCTCAGTGCATGGCTTTGTGGCATCGCCATCTCTGCTGTAAAAGGCATCTCTGCTGTTTGCAGAAATGGATGGGTTGTCAGAGTTGGACCCCAGGCACAAGAGATGCTCAGACACGACTGTGCACAGGAACACATTTTATTTCTCTCAAATTTTACTCAGCTTCCTCTGTGGCTTTTCTCCCACTCATGAACTGTTATCTTCTTTAAAAGAAATCAGGGAACCAAGTTCTTACAGGCTATTCTTGTTTAAAGGTGGGCATCAGAATCACCCCTGTCAGAGAGGAGGCATGGGAGGTCGTGTCTCGGATAGCTTATGCTGCATGACAAAGCATCCAGACACACAGATGCTTAAAATAACAACCTTTGTTTATTTATGATTTCATGGGTCAGAAATTTAGGCCAGGCTTCCTAAAGTGGCTCTTTCCTGCTCTCCTTGGTGTCACTTGAGGAACTCGTCCTGGATACCTATGGTGCTAAGAAAGCTGCATCTCTGTCACAGAAAGGTCTCTAATCATCCGGGAGGCCAAAAGGCCAACTTGGACTCTTCTTGTGAATGCTGTGTTCCCAGAGGGTAAGGATGGAAGCGGTAAGTCCACTTGAGACCTATGGTCAGAAATTCCAGTGGCACCACAATCATATTTTATAGGACAAAGGAAATCATAAGGCTATTCCAGAGTCAAGGAGTGAATAAGTCATATATTTTTTGATTGGAGAAGCAAATAATTTGTGATCATTTTCAGTCTTCTACAGCAGGAATTTTCCTATATTCATTCTTTTTTTAAAGGACCACAGTCTTAAAGTTTTCTGATTCTAAAATAATCATCTTTTCCTGGCTCCATGCAATGTCTCATTATTTAATTAGTGCTTGTGAATTAAAGGAATGCTTTTTAATTCTGTATTTCACTTATCCATGAAATAAACTTTTAATATATATGTATTGAAATTCTCCAAACCTAGTCCCTTCAACAGTCGAAGGCATCTAGCTAGCTCATTAAATGAGGTATGCATGGCATGGTTCTCAGGCACAATTAAAGTCTCATAATCAGCTGGAAACATTTGAGCTATCAAATACTCATCTTAAAATAAAAAAGGAAGTTCCACCCAGCCCTTTGGGAATGTCCTGTGTATATGATATAACAGTAGAGTTTTATAATTATATTTTCAAATATTTTATGTTAGCATGAAAAAATACTCTTGATCTAAGTTTAAGCAAACCAAACAACAAAAACAGGATAAAAATCTGTTTACACATTTAATTCCCATATATTAAAAGCAAAAAAAAAATAGTGTCACTGATGGTAATATGACAATGATCATTTGTTGGTGGTGGTATTTTATCTTATTCACTTGTTTAGACTTTTTTTATATGTTTGTTTATTTTTTAAAAAATAAGCTCATATTTTTAAAGCAGTAAAGTGGTCAGTGCGAAGGCATCATAATATGGGTTTTAGCTCTACCTTTGACTGAACTATATTAGTGATTTCAGAATAGCCAGTTAACTTTCATAGTGGCAGCTGTAATTTCTCTCCCTATTCCCAACTCTCTGAGAGAGCCAGAGTACTTTTTCCTGCTCTTACAAAATTTGAAAATATAACTACATGATGTTCCAGTAATAGTATGGCATGTATGTATTCATTAATCTATGACCTGTTATTTGACATATAGATAATAACTTATTTTTACTATTATAAGTAGCAAATAGATGAAAAGTTTATACATAAATATTTTATATTTCTGAGTTTTTCCTTAGGACATATTCTTATGAGACTATAAAGTCTAAAGCCATTAGGTGCTTGCATTTCTTAAGTATTGAATTTCTCCATTAAGTTCAAGTGTAATTCAAACTACATAAGAAAACATCTCAATAATGAGCAACAGAGTTCTTTCTACCGGTCATTCTCTTCTTGGAAACCTAGGTGCGCAGTCAGTGGAGAGTGACTTCATCTCACAAATTAGACCATAGAGATTGGCAATAATTCCTTTAATGGGTTTTGCTGTCTTATTTCTGCTCTCTGAGTCCCGATTCTAAGGTTCTGCTATGAACTGTGGTCGACTTAATGAGACTCTACTAAAACACATCATTGCTACACCAAGAGTACTTTCTTTGCTCTTCCATTATTCATTTCTTTGTTTGTTGCTTTGTTTGATGCTACTCAAATGTTTGCTTGTTTGGGGAACAGTGTTGTCTGTACCTTCTCTACAGTAATTCTAGGATTTCAGTCATCTGCTTTTAGCTTCAAAGGAAGGGAAATACTTTATCTAGTTTGAAGACAAACAAGGAATCATGGAGTAAACAGTAGACATAGCTTTGATAAACACTGTTCTATGGTTTGTAATTTTGGGTGCCCATTTCTTCTCTTTCCTTTTATCGCTCTTCTTCCCATAAGTATTGGTAATTTTAATGCTATGTGAGTGTTGAATTGAGTTCTGGACCTCGAGGAAAGAGTGATGAATAAGAGACACTGAGATTATGTTCTGGGAATTTACTGAGTAATAATAAAGGTGATAAGTAACAATTAATTAAAGTGTAGTGAAAACTTGATTATAATAGAGGGTCTAAATCTCATTAAGCGATTGGTGAAGTTCTCCATGAAGAAGTGAGATTTTTGTTGAAAATTGAAAGGTTAAGACAAATTAACCATACCAAGGTAGATAAAAGAAGTAGAAATGGCTGTGTAGGTGAAAGTATATCGAGCAGAGAGGAATTTAAATTTTCATTCATTATTTAAAAAAATAATTCTTAGGAAATTTGAAATATGAGGAAAATTTCTTTAATGGGTAGTAGATAACTAATGAAACCCTACGGCAATCATAATTAGTGGTAAAACATTAAAACTTTCTACTTGTCCATATGTGATGTACTTATAGTCAACATCATACTTAGTGGTAAAATACTGAAAGTGTTTCCTCTAAAATCAGGAATAAGGCAAGGGTGTCCACTCTCACCACTATTTAACATTGTTTTGGAGGTCCTAGCCAGAGAAATAGGGAAAGAAGAAGTAAAAGGAATCTAAATTAGAAAAGAAGAAGTAAAACTACCACTGTTTACAGATGACATGATAATATACATAGAAAACCCTAAAGACTCTCTCAAAAAACCACTAGAATTGATAAATGAGTACAGTTAAATGTCAGGCTACAAAATTAATATATGCATTTCTATATGCAAACAATGGGATAGAAGAGAATGAAATTAAGAAAACTACCCATTTATAATAGGAACAAAATATTAAATACCTTCGAATATACTTAGAAAAGGAAGCGAAAGACCTATACACTGAAAACTATAAAGCATTGCTATAAAGAAGTAGAGGAAGATACAAAGTAATGGAAAGATATTCCATGCTCTTGGCTGGGGAGAGTCAATACAATGGCCCTCTTACCTAAAGCAATATACAGATTCGATGTAATCCCCATCAGAATTCCACTGGCATTTTTCAAGGAAATAGGACATTCAATATTTTTTAAATTTTAATTTTAATCACAAAAACCAAAAATAGTCAACCATGAGGAATAAAACAGAAGCAGAGATATCACATTCCCTGATATTGAGCTATACTACAAAATGATAGTGATCAAAACTGGATGGTCCTGGAACAAAAATAGATACACAGATTATCGGAATAGAATTGAGTCACCAGAAATAAACTCACATATGTATGTTTAGTTAATATGACAGAGGTGCCAAGAGCACATGATGGAGAAAGGAGAACCTTTCAACAAATGGTGTTGGAAAAGCTGTAAAATCACATGCAAAAGGAGGAATCTAGACCACTCTCAAGCACCATACACAAAAATTAATTCAGAATGGATTAAAGGTTTAGATCTAAGACCAGAAAACATAAAATATCTAGAAGAAAACATAGGCAATACATTCTATAACATCAGTCTTAGAGAGGTCTTTGGGGACTCACCTCTAGTGACAAGGGAAACAAACTGAAATATGTGGAGCTGTATCAAACTAAACAGCTTCTGCATAGTAGAAGAAACATTCATCAAAAAGAAAGGCATCCTACTGACTGAGAGAAGATACTTTTACACATCATACAGCTTCAAGGGCTTAATATCCAAAATTTATGAGAACTTTTAAAACTCTAAAACAGAAAAACAAACAGCCCAATCAAAAATGGGCAGGAGATCTGAATAGACACTTCTCTAAAGGAGACATGAAAATATATTCATCCTCTCATGTTATTAGGAAAATACAAATCAAAACAACAATGATATATCACTTCACACCTGTGAGAATTGCTATTAGCCAAAAGACTAGAAACGACAAATGCTGGTGAGGATGTGGAGAAAAGAGATCCCTTCTGTACTGTTAGTAGGAGTGTAAATTGGTTCAACAGTTATGGAAAGCAAAAATGAGAGTGGAAATTTCATATGATTCCATCATCCCACTTCCAGGTATTTACAAAGAAAAACCACACACACACACACACACACACACACAACAGGCAACACGAATTCACACAGATACATGCATCACAATTTTTATTGTAACAATATTTGCAATAGCCAAGAATTGGAAACTACCCCATGCTTATCAACAGATGAATGGATAAAGAAGATGTGGTATATATACCCAATGGAATACTTCACAGTTCTAAAAAAAAAAAATGATGAAATCCTGTCATTTGTAACAACATGGCTGGAAGTAGATGGGATTATGCTAAGTGAAATTAAGTCAGAAGGAAGAAGACACATACTATATGATACCTCTCTATCTATTGAATCTGTCTATCTGTATGGAATATAAAGAAATAAAACAGACAGACAAAATGAAAACCAAGCCTTGGACTTTGACAGTAGGACTTCGGTTACCAAAGCGAAGAGGTGGAGTTTGGGATCAAGTGGTAGTAGGGGTCCAGTGGACATTGGTGGAAGATTTTTCGTAATTTGGTTGTGAATGTAGTGTGTTGTTATATATTTGATGATTAGTAAACCTGTCCATCTAAACTTATTTTGTAAATTAAATTTACAATAATTTTTTAAATTTTGTAAGAAGAGGATAGATTTCAAGCGTTCTTGCAACAATGAAAATAAAAAAGCGTTGATTAATTTTGTGATTGGGAGTAAGACTATGATCCCTGCTACCACCACTTATATGGTTCAGTAAAGCAAGAAAAGACAATTAAAGTGTAATAATTGAGATGGGAGACATAAAACTGCCATTATTTGAAGATTATATAATTCCATAACCAGCAAGAAAAAACTATTAGAATTATGAATTCACCAAGATTTTGATTATAATTTCAGTGTAAAAAAGAATGTGCATTTAAAGTACTAGGACTAGTAAGAAAGTAAAAATTCAAAACAAATGTGCACAATAACATCTAAAATACCAAATACCTAAGTTTAGCATATATGGATATGCATATACATATGCGTGTATATGTATGTATGTATTTGCTACCCTACTTGTACCCTAAACATTTTAATGTCAATTCAATCTTTGCTCTTTCTGGGAAGCTTACTCTATTCCTGTCTCCATTACACGTAATCATTGTTATAACTTGTTAGTATTTATTATCTAACTGTGGTATTAATCACTTAAAACTTTAGTTGGATGTTTTTTTGGTTAGTATCTGCCTCACCTACTACCTGCTAGACTCTGAAACTGAATCATATCTGATTTTTGCATGTTACTGTATCTTCAATGCTTGGTGTATAGGTACTGACAAATAATCGTTGGGCATGCCTTGATCACTTAGGTGCTGATATGCCTGTGACTGGGCTGTGAACCAGGTAAAGCATAAGGACCCAGTTGAGGGAATGGCTAACAACCTGAAAGAAAAACAAACAAATAAGAATTCTGCCTTCAAAATACTTCTTCCTCCTCTTCCTTCCCCTCTTTAAACAAATAAATGAATAACTATCCATTGAATGAATGAATGAATACAGTGTTGTATAGGCAAAAGAGAAGTCAGGAATTATGAAAAGGTAGGGATTAGTGGGTGAATATGACTATAAATGTACATATTCTAGTTTGACAAGATGTTACCTTTGAGGGGAATACATAAATAAAGCATACACAAGATCTCAGTATTATTTCTGAGAAGTCCATAAGAGTTCACAATTATCTCAAAATAAACTTTAATTTAAAAACATAGAAGTAATACTCAACCCATGGAAGTTGGTCTAAAACTCTTTTCTGAGTTAAAGAGTGAGGAAACCTCCAAACAGTTTATTAATGCTGCTAGTAGACTTTTCCACTAATTTAGGAACATAGCAGTAGTGGAATAACTGTACAAATCTTCATGCTCTTCCTATGAATGGTTTGCTAGAGAAAATCCAGGTGTATAATTTATGGGACATATAAATGATCTCAAATTCAAATGGAATGTTTAAGAACCATGTTTTTCATGGAATAAAGGTTGGCTGTTCTGAGGATGCCATACCCTGTGTAGTCATAGTCTGGCATTGATGGCATTGTAAAATATCTTTAAGGGGGAATGTATCTTCTCATGCTTTTTTTCTAGTGGAAATTTCTAAATTTATGATGGAAGAAGTTATTGTGAATGTTTCCCAGGAGCTATAAAAGCCACGATATTTACCATTGGTTTATAGAGCTGAGAGAAGAGAATTTTCAAGATGTCAGTGGTAGTTGAACTCTGTTGCAGCAAGGAGGAAAACATCACTGCAAAAATCTACTTCATGAGAAAGCTACTAGGGACATATAAAATAGGAAAGAAATCTTAACAATATTAGGGTCATCTCCAGAGGTGATATTTTGATACTCCTTTAAAAATATAAAACTATATGCATATGGAATTATCTTTCTTTCAAAATGTTTTAGGCTTTTCTTTTTCTTTAGGTTTGTTGTACAGTTGTGGGAGAATTCCATTTAGGTTTGGTCAGTGTCTGGTTACTAAAATGTGCTTGTATCTTTTCTAAAGGACAAAATTTTGTTTTCATTTTAGTAGACTACATTTTCAAGGAAAAGTTGATTTGTATGTTTCCTACACAATTCATTGTGTACCTCTTTTGAATTTTCCCCCAATTAACACCCTGCCCCTTCCTTCTACTTTCTTTGATTACTATCCTCCCATAGAATTTGCAGGACAAAATATCTCTGCAATTATATGTTGTAACTGCTCAGTAATTGTGAGCACAGTGCTTGAATGCTTCACACAATGGGTTGGTACAAAAACAGGATCCCTTTACATCATCTCTGATGGAAGTATTTATTGTCAGACATGTGAATACAGTCATCTGAAAAATTCTTTTTAAAAAATTAACTCAAAGCATGTTGGATGAGAGTGGTCAAGATATCATGGTCCATATCCAGTAGCAAATAAGAATAACAGAGTACAGAATGCATGGAATCAGCATTTGATTTATGCTGAAATGAAAGGAGGATTTGGGAAAGGAGTAGAAGAGCACAAGGTAAGGTCAAGTAATGTTTGGCAATCTAGTTACTAAGAAATAAGAGAAAGTGAACAACCTATTGAAATAAAGGGCTGGTTAAATACCTACCAGCTGTTTTCTGAGAACATAGGCCACAATAAAACTATTGAGTTAATAAAACCATTGAGATATACAGACAGGTGGACATAGATCTTCTGGTCGAAAAATCAAGAAATTTAGAGGTGAGAGGTGGCAAGTGTTTTCCTGCAAACTTACAGAAGTTCTGTTCTTTGCAACTAATTAGTAATAGGTTAGTCTGTATAAAGGTGAATGCTAGGTAAATTTTAATTTCCTTTTATAATGAGGTACCTTAAAATATGTGACTAAAAAACAAAATAGCAACAATAAAAGGTCTTAAAGAACTTGAGGTGTGGATGACTTCAGAGTTAGGTGCTTTTCCTCAAAATCTTCAGAACAAAGGAGAAATTATGATAAAGTCAGAGTATCATATATTTTAAATGAGTATAGACCAATTGAGTTATCTAGTCTGAGAAACAGAAAGAACAAGAATGTAGTAGAAAAATGAGTAAATCCTAAGATCTGTGGGAGAATCTACAAAGAAAACATGATTCAACCATATACTCTCTATTAGAGACACACTTTAGATTCACAATAAACCTCAGTTGTTTTAAAATTAATTTAAATAATAAAAAATTATATTTTAGTGCCATAATCACAAAGGAGCCACTTTGGAAATTAATAGCATAAGGATCTGGGAATTCACAATTATGTGCAAATTAACAACACACTTCTAAATTTAAAATGGGTCAGAAAGAGATGAAATCAAAAAACAGTTTGAGATGAAAGAAAATGAAAACACAAGATACTGACACTTATAGGGTACAGCTAAAACAGTATAAAAATGTGTAGCTATTCATGCCTACATTAAAAAAGAACAAAGTTATCAAATTAACAACCTAAGTTTTTATCTTAAGGAATTAAAAATTAAGAGCTAATTATGACCAAAGAAGCAAGTATGGAAAGTATGAAGATGAGAGCAGAAGTCAAGAGGAAATAGAAAAACATTAGAGACAAGATGGTGACCTGGTAGGAGCACATCTCATATCCTCCTCACAGAGGAGCTAGGAATTCACCTATCCTCCAGAAACAGTGAGGAAAAGAAGGCACAAAGGCTACAGAGACACAGCAGCAATTGTGCCCATCAAGAGTACATGAAAACATCAGGGTTCAGAGTTACACCGCAGATTCGGGATTCAGGCTGCAGCAGGAGCGGGTACACCTACAGGAAGAACTGGGCCTCCCAGGAATTGCAAAAGCAGCAGAGAACCCATATAGTGGGACAGGGACACAGAGCAGGGAGAGAAGGTTTTGACTCAGGGAGGAAGGAGGATCAGTTCCCTGGTGATCTGAACCGGAGGCCCAGTGAGAAAATTACACTGGGCGCTGTCATAACCATAGGCAGCTGGGGGAATCCACTACCTCCACCCCAAAGCCCTCCCACCATGTTGCCACACAGCTGTAGTACCCACCCACTGGAAATCCTGACCCAGGCTTAAAGGAAGAAGAGTCTCCCAGGGGGAGAAACCATTAATGCTACTCACTAATGCCACACTGTGGGTGGAGGCTAAGCTGCAACCTGATTGCTGATTGTGAACCAGTAGCAAGATGGTTGTTATGGTTCAGAGGTGGGACACTGGGGGAAGGCATTCTGAATGCCCCACACACTTCAATAAATGTATGCACATTACCTAAAAATGAATTTAGGGCAACAGCTATATACATACTCATGGAAATCAAGAAAGCAATAGAGGAAGAAAAAGAAAACAATGAAAAAGAGAGATGAAATGAAGCAAAATTAAAAAGAACTGAAGAATACAATAGCTGAGCTAAAGAACTCAATAGAGAGACTCAAGAATAGGATGAATGAAACCTCCAATAGAATCAGTGAGTTAGGAGATAGGGCAGAGGAATGCACTCAAGCAAACCAGCAAAGAGATAAAAGAATGCAAAGAAATAAAGACAGCATTGAGACTTATGGGTTAATATCAGAAGGAACAACATTCACATCATAGGGGTCCCAGAAGGAGAAGAGAGAGAAAAGGGGGCAGAAACTGTATTTTAAGAAATAATAGCTGAGAATTTCCAAGACCCTTAGAATGAAGCAAGCCTCCATACCTAGGAAGCTCAAATAAAACCCAGGAAGTTCCTAATAAAAGAAACCTAAACAGAAAAAAATGCCAAAGATACAAAATAAAGACTCTTAAAAGTATCCAGAGAAAAATGAGTCATATAGGTAAGATTGTCAGCAGATTTCTCAATCAAAGGGAATGGCATGATATATTCAGAGTGCTGAAAGAAAGGATACTTTTCAACCTAGAATACTATATAACCTGTGAGATTATCATTCAGAAATGAAGGAATGGTAAAAAGCTTATTGATAAGTAAAAGTCTGAGGAATGCATCATCACAGAACCAGTTCTATAAAAAGGGTGCTACTAAAGGATTCTGTATAAAGCAGAAAGAAACCCCTCTTTAAAAAATTAGACAACAAATACTAGATGGGGGGAGGATGAGAAGACAATAAAAATAATGTGGATGGTTAAATGAGTGTAAGACTAATCTGCTTTCAAATAAAAATAGGAAATAGACATATAATTCTTAATGGAAACTTCAGGGTAGCCTTAAAATACATCTCCAGGGAAAAAGTAAAGAAGAAAACAAAAAGAGAAATCAGTCAAAACATAACCACCTCCAACCCACCTAAGAAGAGAAAGAGAAGAACAAAGGCACTGTTTGGAATAAAAGACAGGAAAAATTACAAAATGATACTACTCAGTCAAATGACACAGAGTGGCTGGATGGATTAAAAGGTATAACCCAACTTTCTGCTGCATTCAGGAAGCTCATGTTCTTTCAAAAGACAAACACCTCAAAGTCAATGGTTGTAGGATAATCCTACAGTAAAACGGCAACCAAAAAGCAGGATAAATCAGACTTCCAAGTAAAAAGCATAGTCAAAGACAGATGGACATTATGTAATGATTAAGAGGTCAGTCCATCAAGAAGACATAGCACTTATTAACATATATACACCAAATGAAAGAGCATCAAAAGATATTAATCAAGTATTATTAGAACCGTAGAGAGGCATTGACAGCAACACAGTAATAGTAGACTACAACATCCCACTTACAACCATGGACAGATCAACCAGGGAGAAAATAAACAGGGAAACAGCAGTTTCGAATGATGATTTTGAACAATTAAGTCTAATAGACATAGATCAAACACTTCATCCAGTGACTACAAATTTCACTTTCAAGTGTACATGGAGTGGTCTTGAGGATAGATCATATGCTGGGACACAAAATGCGTCTCAAATTTTCAAAGACTGAAATCATACCAAGCATCTTCTCTGGCCACAATGGCTTAAAACTAGAAATCAACCACAAAAAGAAAGCTGGAAGACCCCAAATTAATTGGAGACTAGACAGTGTGCTTCTGAATGATGGGTGGGTAAAAGAGGAAATCAAAGAGGAACTTAAAAATACTTACAGAGAATTGAAAATGAAGACACATGCTACCAGAATCGATGGAATATAGCAAAAGCATTACTAAGAGGGAAGTTCATTGCAACACAGGCCCACCTCAATAAACAAAAAATTGCAAATAAATGATCTAATCCTACATTTAAATCAACTGGATAAGAATAATTAAAACAAAAATCAGTAGAATAAAGGAAATAATCAAAATTTGAGCAGAAATAATGAAATAGAAAATGAAATAGAAAACAAAAAGATAATTCAGAGGGTCACTGAAACCAACAGTTGGTTCTTTGGAAAAAAAAAAAAAAAACATAATTGACACCATTGACTTAGACTCACAAAAAAAGAGAGAGAAAACTGTCATAAGTAGATCAGAGACCACAGAAATGCAAAACATTATGAGACTACTATGAATTGCTCTATGCCAACCAAGTGGACAACCTTGAGGACATGAACAGATTTCTAGAAAAATACAGTCTACCAAGATCAACCCTGGTAGAGCTGAAAAACCTGAACAAAACAATCACAATCAAAGAAATTGTAGAGGTAATCAAAAGTCTCCATAAAAATAACAGCTCAGGACCACATGGCTTTTCTAGTGAGTTTTACCAAATATTCAGAGAAGAATTAATACCTGTTTTGCTCAAACTTTTCCAAAATATTGAAGAAAAGGAAACACTCCCAAATATTCTTTGTGAGGTTGATACCAAAAACTGATAGAGATATCACCAAGAAAGAAAATTATAGACCAATATATCTAATAAAATAAATGCAAAAATTTTCGGCAATGCAAAAATTTTCGGCAAGGTATTAGCAAATCAAACCAAAAAATGCATTAAAAAGATCATCCATCAGCACCAAGTGGGATTTAGTCCAAGGATGCAAGGATGGTTCAACATGTGTAATGCACCATATCAACAAGAACAAGGAGAAAAAAAGACCACATGATCATCTCAATAGACACGGAGAAAGCGTTTGATAAGATACAGCACCCATTTATGACAAAAACCTTGCATAATATGAGGTTAGGAGGTACATATCTCAACATAATAAAGACCATATGTGACAAACCTACAGCCAACATCATAGTCAATAGCAAAATATCGAGAGCATTTCCTCTAAGCTCAGGAACAAGGCAAGGCTGTCAACTCTCACCTGCTGCTTAACATCATATTGGAAGTCTTAGCCAGAGCAGTGTTCAAGAAAAAGAAATGAAAGGAATCCAGATTGGAAAGGAGGAAGTAAAACTATCATTATTTTCAGATATCATGACTATATATATTGAAAACCCTAAAAACTCTGTCAAAGAGGTACTAGAACTCATCAATGAATATAGTGAAGTGGAAGGCTACAAAATCAATGCACAAAAATCCATTGCATTCTTATAGACAAAGAACACACTAGAAGAAATGAAATCAAGAAAACCACTGTTTAAAATAGAAGTAAAAAGAATCAGATATCTTGGAATAACTAAGGAGGTGAAAGACCTGTGCAATGAAAACTACAAGTCTTTCTTAAAAGAAATAGAGGAGATACAAAAGTGGAAAGACATCCCCTGCTCATGGTTGGGAAGAATCAACCTCATTAAAATGGTCATCTTACCTAAAGCAATATACAGATGTAATGCAGTCCCCATTAAAATCCCACAGACTTATTTTCAGGAAATAGAACAAAAAACCTTAAAATTAGTGTGGGTCAACAAAAGACCCTGAATCACCAAAACAATTACATGAAAAAAGGAATGAATCTGATGGGATTACACTTCCAGACATTGAACTATTCTCCAAAGCAATAGTGATCAAAACTGTAAAGTACTTGAATAATAACAGAGGCACAGACCAGAACTGAATTACCAGAATCTGATCCACTCACATACAGTCAGTCTACAGAAAAGGAGCCAAAAACATAACAGTGGAAGAAGGAAAATTTCTTCAATAATTTGTGTTGGTATAACCGACAGCCACATGCAAAAGAATGATGCTAGATCACTCTAACATCATTCACAAAAATTAACTCAAAATGGACTAGAGACTTGGACATAAGACCAGAAACCATAAAATTCTTGGAAGACAACATAGGAAAGATATTCCATGACATCAGTCCTAGAGAGGACTTTGGGGTCTCAGCTCCAGCATCAAGGGAAACAAAAACAAAAATAATGGCTGGGACTACATCAAACTATAAAGCTTCTTCACAGTGAAAGAAAGCATCACCCAAGCAAAAGGCAACCTGCTAACTGGTGGAAGAGATTTGCAGTTCATATTTTTGACAAGGGCTTAATATCTAAAATATACAAAGAACTCATAAAACTCAGTAACAGAAAAGCCAGCAATCCAATAAAAAAAAATGGGAAGAAGAATAGAGAGACATTTTTTCTGAAGAGGATATACAGATGGCCAACAGGCACATGAAAAGATGTTCCTGCTCACTGGTTATCAGGGAAATGCAGATCAAAACAACAATGAGATATCAACCTTACACCTGAGAGACTGGCTGTTATCCAAAAGTCTGGAAGCAATAAATGTTGGTGAGGATGTGGAGAAAAGGAAACACTTTTATATTGTTGGTGGGAGTGCAAATTGGTACAACCTCTATGGAAAACATTATGGGGATTCATCAAAAAGTTGACTATGGGAATCCCATATGATTCCATTCCCACTTCTGGGTGTTTACCCAGAAGACAGAAAAACACTCATCTTCAGAGATGTATGCACTCCCATGTTTATTGCAGCCTTATTCACAATAGCTAAGAATTGGAAACTACCCAAGTGCCAAATTTCAGATGAATGAATAATGATGTGAAATATATACACAATATTTTGCTTTACTTCACAGCCTTTAGAAGAGATGAAATTCTGTCATTTGAATCACATATATGGATCTAAAGGGGATTATGCTAACGGAAATGAGCCACAAGAAGAAAGATACCAGATGACTCACTCATAAGTGGAACATGAATAGACAAAGGAACATATGAAATAAAGCCGACCCTTGGACACTTGTAATAGCACTGTGGATTCCAGTAGGGACTGGGACGGTGAGGGCAGGGTAAGCAAAGCCCACTGAACAATAGTGAATAACACTTGGTGATGTGGTGGAGGGCAGGATATGCTGACATGTGTCTGAGGAATGGGGAAACTGCACATATGGGACGTCTATACATACGAGTTTATTTTAATGTATTGAATTAAAGCTACTGCAATAAAAATAAATTTTAAAAATATGTCGAAAAGAATAGAAAAACGATAGAGAAAATTATTCAATAACTACAATTTTGTTTTGGTTTTGTGTGTGTGTGTGTGTGTGTGTGTGTGTGTGTGTGCATGCCAGGCATTGTCTAGGTATAGCTAGTAATGTCTGTCTTGTCCTCTTGACCATGGGTCCTTTGTGGGAAAAATTTTGAATTGCCTTTGTCATCTTTAAAGTGCTTTGTGTAGTTAGCACTCAGTGACATTTGTTGACTTCGTACCCACTGCATGCCATACTTCTATCAAAAGCACTTAGAATTTTCTACCATATGTTATGGCTCTTTTGGTGGTAACATCAATAGCTAAAAATTATTTAATCCCTCCTAAATGGAATAATTTATCATTAATGTTCACAGAAATTCTGGAAAAGATATGAGTTATCAGTCCTTTTGCTAAATGGGGATCACTTAACAGCTGAGTTTTGAACTGAAACCTATAGTACTCTTCCCACCACCCCATGGTGAGGACTTAAGTGTCACTTGCAATTGGATATTGTGTGAAAAGATGTTACTAAGGGAGTTCATGTCCCCATTTGGTAAACAAAATGGCCTCTGAGAAGAAGTGTCCAGGAGTCCAGGAGGGGTACTTGGGAAAGCCCTCTGACAGTATTTGCAGCTCCACGGTCAGCACCTTCAGATCTGAGTGCTGAGAGCCATGTGGCGCCTTCCAAAATTGATTTTTTTCTGGTGATGGCTTTTGTACCCTTTAGCAACCTGGGCTTATTTTTTGATTGAAGTGTACTCTAGTAATTTCCAGACTAAATGGATTTCAGAAGTTCTGAAAGGCTGAATCATCTGGAAAAAATACACATCATAGATGTATCCAACGAGAGAATCTTCCTCTTAAGCCAACTGCTATGTAAATATTGAAATGTCATTTTTATAGCTAATGCAGTTTTTCCAGATGGATTATTTTTCGGAATTGGTTGACATTAGCAGAAATATAAGTTATTACTTAGAAACACATTCCTTTGGATTTGAAATGAACCAATATTAGAAATAATGTTCTATGAGTAGAAATGTGAATTAAATTTTCTATAATGTCACTTTTCCCTGATAGGTTTTCCTGAGAATATTGTGAATAATATATTACTATTATGAGTAGGAAAAAGAAATACCTTTTGAATGCATATGTAAATACCTACATATACATCTGTGTGACTAACATCCACATCAAAATATTTACCATTTATAGTAAACTCAGAAGGCTCCCTTGCATCCCTTCTTAGTCAGTAACCTTTCTGTTCTAGAGCTTTATAGCCATGGAATTATGCTGTATAAACCCTTTTATTTCCAGTTTCTTTTGGTCAATATATTATTTCTGTGCAATTAATCCATGTTGCACCAAGCAGTAGTTCACTCTTTTGTTCTGTGTAGTGCTCCATCCTACCATATTTCCTTTTAACAGGCATAACCAAGATGATTACAAACATAATGTGGTGAGCAAAGAACTGTCACCCCAGAGGAGGATAGATTTTCTAAAAATCCTATGATCTTATCTCCTCCTAAGGAGAGGGAGATACCTGTCATCATCTTTCCAGCAAAATTTCATCTCATACAGGCCAACAAATCAGCCCCTTTATTGGGTCCAGGAAATTTCACTTGCCAAACAAATGCCTCCATGATGATTTGCAATATCCGGGAATCCCTGATAAGAAAGTGGTATTGTTAATTGACAAACAGGAAAGAAAATATTGTGTGTTTGATTCATAATCAGTAAAATATAATTAGTTAATCACTGGCAGTTTCAAGAAGAGGCAGTTGCTAGGAGCAGTTCATTTGGGACATTCATTGACAGAGCTGAGTCCTGGGTTACCTGAAGTTCAGTCCCAGTGGAGTACTGAGGACGATGCACAGGCTCCACAGGTCGTGCCCACCACAAGCTCGAAAGAGGAAGACACAGTGAGATGGCCGAGGAGCCCTAGTGAATGAAATTTGTGGCTAAGGATGTTTTGTGTATCTGAACATGTCACAGAGGCGTGGCACTAATTAGGGAGACAAAAGCCTACATCATTTACCATGACTTGAGGTGGTTTTTGTGCTCTTGTATCGGGGTAGGCTTTCTGGGGTTAGTTCAGCATGCAGCATACAAAAGTACAGACCTTATCAGTGCATTGTTGAGGCTTTTGCCAACTCTCCAAATGCTCCTGATAACTGGAAGCAGATAAGTATTTGATAAAACAGTAAATAAGAATGTGATAATATTCACATGACACAAAAGGAAGAGCAAACATTTTAAACTGTTTCTACCATTCTAGTTTTGTCAAATGTTAATTGTCTCGGAAATTTAGTTATTTATTTGTTCAGCTGTCTTTTGTTCGGCTCTTACTTTGTGCCAGGATATGGGAAGAGACTTCTAGGTGACAAGGCCAACATCCAAAATCAGCAGCTTTGCTGTCTTCCACAGACACTTGAATCATCGTTGTTTTTGACACATATACTTTCAAGTCTCTGACTATATTTTATAGTTTTCTTTTTGCCTTTAGCATTTGTACTTCTTGACTCAATGCTTCAATAACTCTCTGTGCCCTTTACATATCCTGCAGCTAATAATTCTGCTTACTTGAGGAAACAATGAATCTTGACTTGGGAACAGTTAGAGAACTATGAGCCAAAAACTCCTATATCCTGGCTGCATATTCTGCACATGGTTTACAAAGGAAAAATATTGGTATTTACTTTGGTGATGATGAAAAGAAAGAAGGGTCTGTGTGAATGCTGGGGTTTGGAATGTAACCTTTCACCACCATGGACTTCTGCTGTAAGAGAAGAACCTGCTTTTCTTCTGTTTTTCAGCTCTAGATGGTCTGAGAAGAAGTTTGTCTGCTCTATGCACGTTTCCCAGGGCCCAGGTTGAGAAAGTCAGTAGGTTTAATTTGGGGCTGGATTGAGTTTATTCTGACTTGAGAAAGAAGGTTCGGGAAAGAGGAATGAAGAATATAGAGTGGACCAGAGAAGAAATCTGAAAAGAGAGAAAGCATCTAACCCTGTTGCAATCGTATGACATGGCTCCCGTTGTTGAGCGCTTTTGGGTTGCCAGACCCTGTGCTACCCACCCCAGAACATGTATTATCTAGCTTAAGCTTCCCAGCAATTCCATGGAGGTAGCTGCTACTATTGTGTCATGTTAAAGATGAGATAAGTATATGAGATCATATACTTTCTCTAGATCACAGAGCTGGGAAGCTACAGACCAGGGATTGATTGAATATCTGACTTGAGTGACCCCAGAAGCCATACTTTTAACGAGGTCACAGTCTGTCCCCCATCTCTCTCTCTCAGTTGAAATGACAAAGGACAAGAGTAGGTTTAACTGGGAAGTCCGGATGGTCACAGACAGGCATAACTGTGTCTGGAGATGGAGGATTACAGGCATGTACCCTTCATCTTTATAAAAACTAGGTATTTTTCAAACCTTAGAATACCCCAGTGATGGTGTATTTCTGTACTTGGGATATGACTGCCAGTCAAACCTGCACACATCCTGCTGAGCAAACTAGTTGTCTTCCCTTCCTCAGCCACTCCGAAGCTCATCAAGGCCCCCTACACTGGAAGAGCTCATTAAGCATCCAAGGGTGCTCTCACTTGTGATGTCTCACTGGCACCTCACTGCACTGCCAGGAGGTGTGGGGCAGGTGTGGCCATGCTCTTCTCACAGGCAAGGCGACGGAGTGTGGGGAAGCACGTGGACTCTGCACTGTCTAGGCCCTGCCCGCTCCCTGCTCCTGCAGGTTGTCTCCTTGCTTGTGCTTCAGTCTCTGCAGCCCTCAACCTGAGAGCCAGCGCCAGGTCTGGTTAGAATTTCAGTTAAATTCCAGAGAGTTCACTGGCTTTTCTTCTTTTTTCCTCTATCTTTTTTCCTTTTCATTTTAGGAAAGTGATCACAAAACCTCACCGTGCTTCATCATGGGGGACCTCCCTCCTCTGGAGCCAGCTCCATGGCTATTTCTGGGAAATTGGGAAGCTGTGGCTCATCCAGCCCCATGGAAGCCTGTGGGTAGACACCGAAGTCCCCTTTAGTGACTCTGGACTCCCTGGGAACTGCTGCACAGCCTTCAGAGCTGCCATCCCTGCCACTCGGGCTGTTGTCAGGAGTGCCTCCTACAAAGCACCGACTCCTTGTTGAGTGCCCGCTGTTCTGAGGTCTGGAGCGAAGTCTGCAGCCTGTGTCTGCACAGGGCTGCGCCCGGGCGAGGTGTGTGCACGAACGTGACCAACCACCTGCTCTCGGTATTCCGCAGTTAGGGACAGGGCCGCCACGAGAATCATGGGCTACAGGGCTGCTGGGAAGGAAGAATTATGCTTTAGGTAAGAAGAGCAAGTGGAAAAGGCTGTTTTGAGTTGAGCTCTGGGACATGAGAGGAGAATTTTACAGCAGAAAATTAGAAGCAAAATGAAGGAAATAGGAATAGTTTGAAAATAGTAATGCCAAGGAGGATTGTAGGATTTTAATTACTTAAAGACTTATTATTCACTTGTTTATTCAGCAGATATTTGCTGGGTTACATAGCGTGTGCCAGGCCGTGAAAGGATTTGAGGATACAGGAGTGAGCAGGACTCTGTGCCCTTGCGGGGAGGACAAGTCTCAGGGAAGGAAAAAAGAGCGAATTAACTGTTCATCATTTTGTTTTGCAGCAATCATAACTAAATGAGTGGCCCAAAGTGCCTAAAATGCGATTTGAGCTTGCTGTGGAGGGTGAGGAGGAAGATGGAGTTCTTCAAGGAAATAAGTTGAATGAGGAGGATGCCTAGGAGTTAGTTAAGTGAGTAGAAAAAGCATTCCTGACACAGGGAAAGTACAGTGAATTGTGTCCCCCCCACCAAAGTCAGATGTTGATGCCTTAGGCCAGTACCTTAGAATATGACTATGTAAATAAGGTCATTAAGTGGGGTGATTAAATTGAAATGAGGCCCTACAATTGGACACTAATCCAATCTGGCTTGTCTTTATAAGTGGAGAAGATAGGATACACTGAAAGATAGCGGGTATGGGTGCTCAGAGGAAAGACCATGTGAGGCCCGGGAGAAGTCACGGAGGAGGTCTGTTCTCCTGGCACTTTGAGATTAGACCTCGTGCTTCCAGAACAGCGAGATGAAAGGTTTCTGTTGCTTAAGCAATTCAGTGTGTGGTTATTTCACCATGGCAGGCCCAGCAGCTAATCTGGTGGTAGAACGTAGAAGCCCTAGAGTGAGGAGGAGCTGTTTGAGAATCAGAAAAGTGACAAGTGTGACTGATGACACTCTATGGTGAAAGTTGTGGCTCAGTCTGTTGCCTATCCCTGGAACTCCAGATTCTCTCCTATAAGACAAAGATCCTGAACTGATCAAACATTTCTGAGTTTCCTCCTGTGTCTGTGATGCTGGAAGTTCAATGCACTGAACCCTTGTAATTCTAGGATCCTAAGGAAGAAATGGACAAGATGAGGGTTATTTGGGAATCTTTAAGTGAAACTTAGAACACTTTGGAAAATGTTCTCTCCTACCGAGTTTTATTTAGTTGTAATTGACAAATACATATTTATATGTGTATATCTATATAGAATATATCATAATACATATATCAGATGTACAGCATGATGATTTGATACACATATACTTTGTGAAATGATTATCACAGTCAAGTTAATTATCCCAGCCATCATCTTACCGCTTACCCTCTTTTTTGGGGGGTGATGAGACTACTTAAGGTCTAGTCTTAGCAGATTTCATGTATGTAACATAGTACTGTTAACTAAAGTCACTATGTTATACAATAGATTCCTGAAATGTGTTCATCTCATAGCTGAAGGCTGTGCCTTTTGACCAGTGTTGCCCCATTTCCAAACCCAGCCCCTAGAAACCACCACTCTATTTTTACTCTCTGGTTCTCTCAGTGTAACTTTTTTTTTAAGACTACACATGTAAGAAAAACAATACAATATTTGTCTTTGGCTTATTTTACTTAGACTACCCTCTGGTTTCATTCATCTGGTTACATGTGGCAGGAAATTTCCTTCTTTAGCATGACTGAGTAATATTCCATTATAGAGAGAAATAGATAACACATCTTTTACATCCATTCATCACTTGACAGGCACCTAAGTTTGTTTCTGTAGCTTGGCTTTTGTGAATAATGCTGCAATTAATATGGGAGTACAGCTATCTCTTTGAAATACTGGTTTTGTTTCCTTCAGAAATCTGTCTGAAGTGAGTTATCTGGATCAACTGATAGTTCTTTATTTAATAAAATTTTGAGGAAGCTCCATACTGTTTTACGTAAAGTTTGTTTGCACATACACTGCAAAAGGTTTGCTAACTCTTAATCTCTTGTCTTGTTCATAAAAATCCTAACAAGTGAAGTCATCCTAACAAGTCTGAGGTGCTAATTGTGGTTTTGATTTACATTTCCCTCATGATTACTGACATCAAGCACCTTTTCATATACTTGTTAGCTATTTGTGTGTTTTCTTCGAAAAAAAAATCTGTGCAGTCCTTTGCCCGGTTTAAAATTGGACTGTGTGTGTTTGGTGTGGTTTGGTTTGGTGTGTTATATAAGTTCATTATTTATTTTGGATATTAACCCGCTATGGTTTGCAAATACATTTTTCCATTTCATAGGTTGCCTTTTCATTTTATTAGTATTTCCTTTGTCGTGCAGAAGTTTTTGAGTTTCATGTCCCACTGAGTTTGCCGTTGTTGTTGCCTGTGCGTTTCGTGTCAGATCCAGAAAATCATTGCCAAGATTCTGATAGGGGCTGAGCAGAGTCTTTATGTTGATTTGAGTGCTAAGGATATTTCAACAGTATTAATTCTTCCTGTCATGAACATGGGAGTATCTTACTATTTGTGTCTTCTGTAATTTCTTTTATCAGTATTATAGTTTTTAGTGTACAGGGTTTTCACAACCTTGGTGAAAAAAAAAGTGTTCTTAGATATTTTCTCCATAAGAATTTTGTTGTTTTTCATAATAATATAAATGGGATTATTAATTTGTTTTTTGCACAGTTAATTGTTATAGAAATGCAACTGATTTGTATATATTGATTTTATTTTCTACAGCTTTACTAAATTTATGATTTGTAACAGTTGTTTTGTGTAGAATATTTAGGGTTTTCTATATGTAAGATCATGTCATCCATAAACAAGACAAAAAAACATTTTCATTTTCAATTTGGAGTCCTTTTATTTCTTGCCTAATTACCCAGGCTAGGACTTCTAGTCTGTGCTGAGTAAAAGCAGCAGGGTGGTCATTCTTTTGTTATGCCTGATCTTTGAGGAGAAGATTTAGCTTTTCACCACTCAGTATCATATTAAGCTGTAGATTAGCCATTTCTGCCCTTTATTATATATTATATTTCTTTTCCATCTAATCGATAGAGATTTTTTTAATCATAAAAGGATGCTGACTTTTGTCAAATGCTTTTTCTGAATCTAGTGAAACTTTTGTGATTCTTATCCTTCATTTTGTTAATACGTGTATCACATTTATTGATTTCAGAATATTGATTCATCCTTCTATTCCTGTGACCAATCCATCTTGATCATATTGTATGATTCTTCTAATGTGCTCTTGTATTCTACTGCTATACCTTTGCCTTTGATACTAACTCTGGTCCCCTGACTTAGTGATAGTTGGGATGCCTTCTGATAACTTGGAGTTAATGGTCCTTTAGAGTTGTCAGTACTCTCTCCAAAAATAATAAGCAATCTGAAAGGAGCATCAATCACATGCTGGGCACTGTACAAAGTATGGTGTGTTACCTCCATCTGAGCTCTGATATCTGCGGCGATTGAGGCACCAAGAGCTTAGTAACTTGCTCCGGTTTCTGCACCTTCCTGGTGACGGAGCAGGAACTTGCACCTCAGCATCCTGTCTCCATATCTCGTTTCCAGCCCCGTTATGTGCTATTATATCCTCTCTCTGGGTGACTGTGGTGGGTTTGTACACAGGGGTTGTGAGGATAAGGAGATGGTGTGCGCACTAATTGGCACACAGCGCCGTGTCATGGCTCTCCTGTGACAAACTGAGTAGGCACTTTTTCGGGCTTTAACAAGTTGTTATGCCGGCCAGCTCAGTGGAACATTTTCCCAGTCCCAGCTCCGGCTAGCGTCTATATCAGCTTGCGGGGGATTCTAAGTGCGTGAGTAGAAAGGCGAATTGAAAGGCAAAATTGAAACCCCTGATGTTCTTTCTCCCTGCCTGTCAGTCACCAGCAACCATCTTGTGGTATTTCTTGTTATGCACCCGTCTGGTTCCAGAAAGTGGGGCACAGAGAAGCAGGACATGCAGGGGGAGGTTATACAGAAAGACCCTTTCCCTTGTAGTAACATGTGTTGTGTTCTTATTAAATAAAAGAGAGAATGAATGTTGACTCTGATTGGCAGGACTGTTCTTTCATACTTAAAACTCATGTTCTTGTACATAATAGTCAAATGTGACAGGTGGTGTTGTGTTGACACCTCCATTCAGAAGGACAGAATGGTGGATGGCATTAGATTCTGACGGGTAGAGTGGGGACCACTCTTGAGGACCTCTTGAAGGAGCTGGCTCCTTAACAGGGACCAGGGGGCAGAGGTTTCTCACTCCAGACACCTTTAGGAGGGCATATCCTGCCCTTGTCGAGATCTCTGTAGTCTCAGAGCTGATATCTGTCACTATAGCCTGACTTCCCAGTTTGTGCTTTCCTTCAAAAGCCTACTCAGGTGCCCTTTCAAGCCCCAGCCACCTCCTGCCCTGTGCAGGAGAGACAGGCAGAGTTTACCAATCTCCCCGTCTTTGGAAACGTCATATTGCAGCCAGGGGCATGTCTCTGTGGAAACCTTGCCCTAAAGCTGCCCACTAGATCCTCACACTGCCATTCTGCTTTTTCTCTATAAGTCCCCAAATTTGGGCAAGGCCCTCCCTGCTGAAGGACCTGTCTTTCACCATCGTTCCTGGGTTAGGAACAGAGAGTTAAACCTCAGGGCACAGATAGGAACAAGCTGAACTCAATTTGAGAAGCGAGAGAGAAGAAAGAAAAGTTGACTTATTCATTTATATCATTTATTCAATAAATACTTATCCAGGACCTGCTCTGAACCATGTCGTGATACGTGGTTGCTAAGGCGTTGGATATCCAAGATTAAAGGGAGACCTAACAACTGATCTCGTTCAAGAAATAATTTCTGACAGGTAACCCACAGGTGGGTTAGGCACATCTCTGCTAAATTTACACAACTTTCTGTACTTACCATCTGCAAGCTTTATTAAGCTACCTGCTTCCCCCAGTATTGAGAATTCTCTGAGGCCGTAGACGTCCGTATTCAGCTCTTGAGTTCTCCGTGCTGGGCATAGTATTGTGAATTATTGATGCTCCACAAAGTTTCTTCTTTTGAGGTAACATGTTACTCCTATGAAATTATTTACTCTTAATGTAGGAGTTTTAAACTGAAAAAAAAAAAAAAAAAAAAGCACATACAAAAAAAATCATTCAGGTATTTCAAAAGATTTTTCATAAGTCTAAGCTGCTATCTACTCCAGACCTCTAGTTTGCCAGTCACCATACTCAAAACAACTACTCTTACTAGTTTTTGGTTTATCCTTCTAAAAAGTTCCATCTTTAATGCCAGTATGTGTGCCTGAGTAAGTGTGAGTGCTTCCAGTGATATAGCGGGCTATTCACATTTTTCCACATTGATTATTCCATATCACTATGCACAGACAGTCTTTGTAATTTTTTAAAAGAAAAGTTGTGTATATGATGTGCGGGTTAATAAGTGACCTTAAGCCTGCCATGGTGGGAGGTGCTGGATCCACAGTACCAGCCAACCTTGAAGTGTAGGAAGTGGGAAATCACAACTCACTAAAGTCATGACTCTGAAATGTCCTTTCAATGCCTATCACATACCAGAACCAAAATCTTTAGTAGGTAACTGGTCAACTTAAAGCTCATAGGGAAATAGGAATGGCAAACAGCTCCTTGTTGAATAGGTAGAGGGAGAACTTGGGCTCATTCCCACCTGCAGTGACAGCCTTTGTGCCGGTGGGACGTCTTCAGGCCCTAGACATAAGATTACTCACCGTGGGAAGCTCGAAGGCCACATACCACGGGAAAGTGTGTGCACGGTGGAGAGTGCTCAGGTAAGACTTTGAAAGACTATGCTATAATTAATGTGGAATTCCCACCATTATCATATTTTCTGCTTTGGAAGGAAAAGGGAGAAAAATCCTTCAGGTCTGTCTACTTACATGAGGACAGAAAACTGACAATAAGGGATAAAAATACGGGTGCCACTGCAGTAGACCCCAGAGACTCACAGCTCGGTTGCTGAAACTGGTCACCCCAGTGCAAGAAAGAAGCCTTCTCTGGACCAACCGGCTACCTCTTAACAGAGATGTTCTAAAGCGTGCTCTGCCATCAGATGTGAGTCATTAGCGGAAGTAGGAGTGGAAGTTGGCCTTGGGCCAACTCACATGGGCTGCGGAAACTAAGATTGGAGGGTGAGCCTCCTTTGACACCCAGCCGATGTACTAATTTTGCTGTTTCTGCTCTACAAAGATCTAATCCTTTGCAGTCCACAGCTCCTCCCTCATAGTCAGTCTTCCCTATCCGCTATTTCTTTCCTTTGCTCGTTCTCGTCTACTAATCTTGTTTCCAAAAGGCCATTTTAAGGCCAACTCATCAGAATCCACTGGAGAACTTTGTAGCTCTGCCGATTCCAGGCCCTCACCTTGGAATCAGACAGTATGCATTCAGTAGCTTCGTATGGAGCTACAGAATGTTTTAAAAATATTCTCCATTGATGTAAAATGCATTGGCAAGGACTCCATGGAGGGAAGTTGGACAACTGGAATGGTGGTGCAAGGGATGCTTTTCACTTTCAATCTTTTGTCTTTATACCCAGTGACTATTAGTTAATCCTGTAAAGCAGAATGCAAAATTGACGCATAAATAAATACATAAATCACGTTTCCTTGGTGCTCGTGCTGCCCAGTCAGGTTTTAGAATCACTACATTAACTCAGCACAAGAGGGGAAAATAAGCTCAAATTGCTTAGCTCACTTGTCAGTCTTCTGGTGTAGACTGCTTCCTGGTATCCCCCATGCTTAATATAGGGCCTGGATGGAAGGGTACTTAATAAATATTTGTTGAAGCTAAATCAGTCTTCACCTGCCCTCTCCACCAGAGGTGAACATGGTCTTTCAATTCTGTGTGTATCTTTACACTCCACCTGAGTGCTGCAGGCCCCGTCGTTTTATCTGTCCTCGGCTTCAGTTTCTAAATGTCTGGCATTAAAATATATTTCACTGTAACTACAGAAAGGAAAAACGGAGCACCTTCTTTGACCCTGTTCTTGCAAAATTGTAAACTGTCGTCTTTCAAGATAAATTTGGGAAAAGCCTTGGACCCAAAGTCAGAACTCTCTGTCTAGAAGGAGTAATGAGGGGCAGAGGAAGTCTTCATGGAGGAGGGTAACCTCTAGACCAGGCCTGTGAGAACAAATAAGAGTTCAGCAAACAGGGCTGTCAGGGAAAAGGGAACTGGGGGTTAAGACACCCTGTCAAAGGTATGGGAATGTATAGCATTCAGGAAAGCTTCAAGTGGGAGAGTATGTTTCTACTTGGGGGAAATAGGGAGCAACTAACTATATGAAAGGAGACCTAGAAGAAGCAGGCTGGAGAGAGAGACATGGACCCAGCTGATAATACAAATAAAAGTGTTTGACATCATCTTTACACACAGGAAATTATAGTTATTATAGTATTATAATTATTAATATCTGGTTGGGGAAATTATGTTAATTCTGGCCCTGGAGCTAAATTAGGCTGCTTTTTAAAGCAAAAATCTGTCCCCAAACTTGTTGCAGAAGTGGAACAGTACACGTGAAATCAGGCTGTCTAGAAAAAGAATGAGTTCCCAGGACAGATTCAGACAGGGTTTGATGTTGAACCTGCTGAGAATAATGAGGAGAGAGGTAGTGAGTGGGAAGAATAAGAAGATAATCATTCCTTAAAGAAAGAAATGTAGAAGCAGAGAAAATAGCTGTTTTTTTTCCTTGCAGTGTAACAGGGAAAGAAGATAGGGGATGATAAAAAGTCCTCCAAGATGAAATGGAGAATGCAAGTGACAGAAATCTCTTCCCTAACAATTGTATGTCCATTCGTCGCTAAGAGGCCTGGACTTTTATTTTATATTCCCAGCTCAGTAAATTCCTCTTCTTTTCCCTAAAGCGCTTCTCGCTGAGCCATTGTGGGAAAGGATGGGGTGCACGCCTCCATCCAGATCTGAAAGCTGCCAGCCAGCCAGTGGGAGCCACCAGGGCGGCATGCCTCCCACAGATGGCAGGGACCTCAGACAACATGAAAGTCCAAATTAATGGAAAATAGCAAAATAAGCACGCCATGTGTTCTATTTGCCCACAAATGTTTTGAAGGAGAAAATGGGAAGGAAATCATGCAAAATTATCCTTCAGAAAGTCAGTTTCATTCCTCAGGACAGCAAAGGAAGGCGGTGGCGGGGGTGGGGGGAGTAATATCACACTCATCAATTCCACCCCTAAAACTAACAGGGTGTGGCTGTTTTTGCAAACTAAGAAGGCTTAAAAAGGTGGGAGTAACCTTTTGATACAACCTGATGCCCAATCAGTTTCAGATCTTATATAGCGAGACGCATTCCTTAATAGTAGTGTCTTTCACTTTCTCTCTCTATCTCATTTTTAATGGGCATAGATTTAGAAAAGATCTTCTTCAGAGACTAGAGGCCAGCTGTTTCCCTGTCTCGCTGAGGAATATTTCCCTTAGGCTAACAGATAACTAGCTTACTCCAGTGCATCTGGAGGGGACTAAGAGATGTAAATTTGCATAGGAAAATGTCTGGGGGCACAATTAGGGATCAAAAGAGTTTCCTTGCAATTGTGATTGAACAATCAGCCCCTCCAGACCAGTTCTGGATTGAGGGGGAGTAGTTGGGGTATAAATTTAAGGAAGTGACCCCTTGGAGCTCATTCAATTACTGGGTCCACCCTGGGAATGAGCACCTCTTTCAGTTTTGCTCCCCAGGTACCTCATCTAATTGCTGCCACCTTGTTCCTTTCACAACACCCAGACTGCCCTGACATTTTATGCAGCCAGATCACCACATCTGGGGATGTATTTCAAAATATTATTCACAAATATTGCAAAGGTTTCACCTATTTCTTAGAATCCTTCGCTGGCAGTGGCGTCAACTAGGTTAACTTTATCTGTTTTCCTTACTTGCTTCATACAGTGAACAATAAGTACACTGTAAGAAGTTAACTAGAATGAATTCATACAAGCAGAGTTACCTGATCACCTCCCAAATTTACCTGTTTACAAGTTTATTTTCATGTTTTGATTTTCTGTTAAGTTGACACCCTCTTTGGTAAATTTTGGTACCTGTTGTTCACTGTTCACAGAATGAGGAGGCTTAGCAAAATAAGACTGTCACTTGTCCTTAAAAACCCCTCATTCAGCATATATACTCTAGGTCAAGACTGGAGGCTGTGTTAAAATGTCACAGAGTATACATCCTGCACTCTCACGGTTGATTTCCTTGGCAGCCGCTCTCATTCTAGGGTCCTAAAGCACCTCGCCGTCCAAGGGCATCTCTGTGGATCTGAGTAACAGAATTCAAGTCCTTGGTTTTAACCCACTGATAAACCATAAAGTCAGTTGTGACAGAAAAAGCCTAAATCTGAGACAATTTTAAATCTATGGTCAAAAGAAAACATTTCAAGTCACTTTATCATAAACATGAGGGAAAGTTCTGCTGTCTACATGAGTTCATTGCTTAAAGCATTGGCAATATGCACAAAAATGTGATAACTGAATATCTAAGAGTGATATTACTTTATCACTCTATCAGTACTTTAACTGATTCTATTGTTTGTATGTTTAGAAGCTTTTTCTGTTTACATGTTTTGAATTTTAATATTACTTAATGTATATTTCATTCTTTCATTTTTCTAGAATTTATTTTTGAGCATAGTCTAAAGAAAATATCTAACTTTATTTTTCTCTAGTTAACAATTTGCCTGGCATCACTTATTTTAGAATTTCAGGTTTTTACGCACATGGATCCCCTTAATAACATAAAAGTCAAGCTTTCAAACTACTGAGAGAATAGGAAAAAAACTTACCATATTATGTTAATATAAAATGTCAAATATAAAATGGTATATATCTGATCCCTAAACAATATCATATCTCTCTAAATTTATGTTATGTATCTTATATATCTATATCCATCTACCTATAGCTATACATAATGGCGTATTGTTATGTATTTTATTTATACATATAGAAAGCGCTAGAAATTGCTAGTTGTATCTTAGATGATGAAATTAGAGTCAATTTTTATTGTTTTCTGCATGCTTTTTGCATATGTATTTTTATAATAAATTAATGGCATGATTAAAATATTAAACTTTTTGGCCTATTACATCACAAGGATCAAATATATACATGCCCAGGAATCCTGAGAAGGTGATGGAAATGACAGCCAAGTTCCTCAGTCTTTCTGAAGCCCCACAAAAAATTAGAACAACTCTAAGATGGACAACATTTACAGCAAAACTAGGTGAAGAGGGGTATCTCCACCAAACCTAAGATACAAGCAAGTGGGGAAAAACCATCAATGGCCACAAGATCTGCATATATGGGCATTTTTGAGGAAGAAGAATGACCACAGGGCAGCATCTGACAGAGCTCAGAGTAGGAGTAGGGGGTCACTGGAAAGCAGAGCTGGGAAACGTGAGAAGAGCCACGGAAGCCGGGAGGGCTCCCCTCTCCAGCAGGATGGGAATGGGGAGTCCACACAAGGAGACCTGAGGGGACAGAGCAGAGCTGCCTCTATGACTTCTCAAAACCAACCCGCCCAAGCTCCTGCTAGGGTCAGGTCCTACCCTGAGTAGAATCAAAATGGAGCAGGGCCGAGACAGAAGGGGCGAGGAAGGACAGCGTGGGGAAGGGTGATACAGCCTTGAACAGCCGGAAGCAGCTGCCTGCCTTCTGAGCGTGACAAAAACAACAAAAGAAGCTCTAAGGATTCATGAAGCTCTCCGGACTCAGGCCTCATTCTAAACATGCTGAAACATTTTATACAAAACCAGTATCACATAAAAATTGGTAACAGAAAAGTATGGACGTCTAATCCGCACCAAGTTATTAGAGCAAAAAAAAAAAAAAAAAAAAAAACGAGAAAAAGGATCAGAATAACATTCCTGCAAGCAATGAAAATATACCAGGAAGACATGACCGCAAAACACAATAATACTCTAAACCGGTATTTCAACCCAGACTGAAGAGATTAAGTAAAGGATCTAAGACATTCAGAGCAATACAGATCATGCTTTAAAAAAATCTCAGAAATGAGGTGACAAAACTCAGGAAAGGACTAAAGATAATATTGAAAAAAAACTGTGATTCCTATTTTTTTCTAGTTATTAGAGAGTCATAAGTGAGGACCACTATGACCATTGATTGTATAGGTACCTTTTCAACTAAAATTAAATGAGAGTTAAGAAGGTGTACTTTCTAATTGCTAAGAATTTCAATAAATATCGGCAAGTGTATACAGCAGATGCAAACATAATTTTAATGTTTTTGTAGTCATAGTGTCACCAATATTACTATCATTATTGCTGTTCTGATATTGTTGTATATACAGTGAAAAAAATGAGTAATTTTGGAATATTCTTTTTCTGTTACCCCTGCTCTCCTCGAGAATCAGGATTCTCAGTATGGAATAAAGGAGGTACACATGCAATAGTGAAAAGGTTAACAAGAGTTCTGTAGATTTAAAATTGAATTGTAAGTAAATCAGTACATGAGATCCTCTCTCTCTCTCTCTCTCTCTCTCTCTCTGTGTGGTGTACAAATGTCTATCTCTATATACTAATGAAGGAGCCTAAAAGTAATGGCCAACCCTGTAGTAATGAGCTAGTACCCACACTGAGGTCTTGAAATGAAATATCTCACTAAAAGGAACATGGTCTCTTAAAGAGCTCGTTCCAGGTCTGGGACGGGAAACTAAGATGAACATGTAACATCTTGTCTCACACCCAGAATAGATTATAGGAAGCTGTCAAGTCCTACTTGGACCATCACAAGAGGACTTGAGCCAATTTAAGGAGGCTCCTGCCAGCCAAAGTTAGAACCAGTTGTGTCTCAGTAATATTAAAAATCGCAGTCGGGGTGAAGCCCACCAAATATGTTTAAATCCATGAGTATATAGCATTTTTTAAAAAGTCTTCAGTTTATTATCTTAGAAACTAGTAAGTAAAAAGATCATGTATTTTCTTAACTTTATGAATTGTATTATAAGTAATAAAATAGTAGAAAAAGATGAGTCTCTTTATAAAATATCACAATAACTTGTATTGAATGCCTGAATCTATCTTTTGATGTTTGCCTGCCGACAGCTTTTAAGCTTCATCGTCCAGCTCTTTCCCCTCTGCCTCACATCTGGGCAAACTGATAAGAAAGCCTGGGTGCTCTCCACTTTGGCACCTATCTTATGTTCAAAGTACAGAAGCTCTGTCTATGCACAGAAACCCTCACCTCGGCCCTGCCTTGTGATCCCAACAAAAACTTCAGGTCTGTCTGCTTTCACTGCTGTCAAGTCATTTGGGAAGCCAGCTTAGAAAGTTAGTCCTGCTCCTTCAAAAGTGTCATTATGTAAGTAATACACGTGTGTGTGTGTGTGTGTGTGTGTGTGTGTGGTCACCAGTGTTGACATCCAAACCAATTTTCCATTTTCCAGTTTTGGCTGGGGATCCAGCCTGTCTGTTAAGAATGATCTTTACTGTTAACAAAAAGAAAGGTAGAACCTTGCTACTTTAATCTCCAGTTATAACTTTATCAGAGACACAGATACTGTGTGCCCACTATAATTTTCATAGGGTCTGGGTCACTCTAATAAGGTATACATTTATTCAGAACAGGTAAAGGCATCAGGGATCAGATACCCCTGTCCTACGAGCAGGCATGCATTGGTACCATTTTCCTGGAAAGAATTTTGGGAATATGTTTAAAGATGCTTTAAAACTGAAAGGTTCTTTGTCACATATCTTGTAGACATGAAATCTAAGGAAGAGCAGTGACATGATGAATAATTTATAGAGAAAGATTTAAAGTGTAACAGTGTATATTTAAAGAGGGATGACATGTTTAAATGTAAAGGAGCTGAATAACATGATATATTAAACTTTCAAAAAAAAATGTAATCATCATTGCCCAAAATGCATGCTGTACTTTTACTCTTTATTTAGTTGCTCACATGGGCTATTCTCCCTGGGCCCCTTGGGATGTACATGGACTGTGCTCCTTTGGAGGCCACTGACCTAACCACTACTCCACCAGGACAGACTCTATTTCTATGCTTTGTTTTTCTTAAGAGGAAGGAAGCAGGCAGGAATAAAGGCAAGTAGGCAGGCAGGAAGGAAGTAGAAGAGGAAGAAGCATTTATTTATTTAGCTGTTCATTTTGGTTGTTCCCCCGCAGACCTAGGTTATGAACTTGGGTCCTTGGGCTTTATATAGACTAAGCCAGAGCCACAGACTTAACGCCTGAACTACCAAGGTATACGAAGTTTTTCTTTAACGAAAGAAATGAGTATTTTAAATGGTTATATATGTGAATAGTAAAAAATACCTGGGGGGAAATACAGTGATGCAAACTATATGACTCCTGAGGAAAAGAAATGTCTGAGCATCATTTTCACATCAGAAATGCAAATTGCTCAGCAGTTAGCAGGCAGTACTCTTACACTCTGAGTTTCCATGTTCACGTGGACAGTTCCTATAAAGCTTGGTTTTTGGTCCAAATACTCTTGCAATGTGTAGAGAAAGAAATCTTGCTTTTTCCTAAAAGGAATAATAATAGAGAATGCAACCTTTTAAAATAACAGAGGTAGGTTATTGTCACCATCATCGTCATCTACTATCATCATCATCTATTATCATCACTGATTCTTCTCAGGGTTGGACTCATCAATCACGGAGTCCTTGGGCCACTGAAAGGCAGCTTTCCGTATCACACTAGAGCACACTCATGAGAATTTTAGTCTTCCTGGCAAAGACTGAGTTCTAAGGAGCTGAGTGCTTGTTTTCACTAGTCCCTGCTGGAACTCTGGCTCAAAAAGAGTACTGGATTAATATTTGTCAAATGTATTAACTGTAACAGATGTGTTCCTAGGGAATTAATTCTCCCTGGGAGAAGATGACTTATCAATAGGCAATGAGCCTAGGTTGGTGGGAAATCCAGAAAGCTCCAAATATCTCACTTGGTCAGCCTCATTTTAAAAGAAAATAAGAAAGAAATGAGTTACTCAATCAGATACCTTAATCCTATTTTCAGGGAAGGCAAAACCTATTGAAAATTCTTGAAAAAATGAAACAGTTTGCTGAAGGAAATGGAGACTTGAATCAAAATATTTTTTCAAATATTGTCACTTAGAGATTTTTTATTAGACAGTGAAAAGGGGTGAACAATTTATTGATGGAACAAAAAGCAAAAATGAAACAAATACCCAAATGATTACCATTTTGAATATTTCATCTAGAATGTAATACATAAAACTTTCATTTGATAATTGACATTGAATAATTTTTTTTCTTGATAAGAACCATTTAGGAGAAATGATTAATAATGGAGAATCAATATACTTTCATAAATAGGATTCAAAATTAATAATGAATGTAAAAAGTTTTTAATAATGGAAAACTAATTCTTAATTCAGTCAGAAAATGATTTTAGAAAAAGAAACTCAAGGATCGTTAGATATGAAATTTTTAGATGAATTTTAAGTCTTTACTTTTATAATAATTTTTACTTTCACTCAGACATAAAATGTTCTAGATATCTTAGACAAAGTTTAACAATTTTCAAATTTGCGAGACTCTTACTGAATGCCATAGGCCATTGGTTTGCCATATTAACTGCACATTAGAACCCTCTGGGTCTCGTAAAAATAGTCTTCTGACCCCTTCTCCTAAACTGGGTTTAATTGGAACCTCTGAGAATGGTCTTGAGCATCAGTTTTTATATAAAACTACCCATGTGAGTCTATTTTGCTCTCAGGGTTGAGAATCACTAATTTATACAGTAAAGAGTAAAATGATAAACTTGATGAGAGTAGGAACCATGCATGACTGATTCAATTATTGAGATAATTGACATACATCATTGCATGAGATGTGCAGCAAAATAATTTGACTTACATATATTACGAAATGATTGCCACGGTTAGTTAACATTCAGAATCTCATATAGATACCAAAGGAAAGGGAAATTTTCTTGCGATGTGAACTCAGGATATACTTACTCCGTTAACATCTTTCCTATACATCTACATCATTGTTAAGTTATTCGTCGTGTTGTACATTTTATCTCTAGTACTTATTTATCTTAAAAATGGAAGTTTGTATCTTTTAACCACTTTCCTCCTTCCTGATATCCCCTCTGGAAAACACAAATATGATTTTTTTTCTTATGAGTTTTTTAAAAATTAGATTCCACATGTAAGTGAATTCATATATTATGTGTTTTTCTCTGTCTAACTTATTTCATTTAGCATAAGGTCCTAAGGTCTCTCTGTATTGCTGCATAGCAGAGTTTACTCATTTTTTGAGTACTTGAATAATGGTTTACTATCTCTCTCTCTCCATTTTGTGTGTGTATTATAATTATGCTATGAAGTCGGGGAGTGCAGATATATTTTCCAAGTTCATGTTTTCCTTTCTTTTGGATATATTCCCAGAATTAGAATCGCTAAATCGTATGATAGTTCTATATTTAAGTCTTCGGGGCTCCTCCATAAGTTTTTCACAGTAGCTGTACCAGTTTACAGTCACACTAATAGTGCACAAGGGTTCCCATTTCTCCACATCATCACCAGCGTTTATCTCTTATCTTTTTGATGATGGTAATTCTAATAGGCATGACATGATATCATTGATTTTGATTTGCACTTCTGTGGTGACTAGTAATGTTGAACATCTCCTCACATAACCCATGAGCCATTTGCATGTCTTCAGAAAAGTACCTTCTCAGTGCTTTAATAGAATTATTTGGTTTGTTTTTTGCTTTTATTACTGAGCTGTATGTGATAGGATGAGGGCTCCCAGAATGATGCCATGTTGTGTTGGGGGCGTCATTGTGTGGCATTTGGGCAGTGTTTGTCTTTGTCTCTGTCTTTCCTGGGGGTGCCTTTGGACCCCAGGCAGTTTTCTCAGTCTCTTCTGTTAAAGATATGCATTTTGACTACTGTCTTTTGTTAACATTTTAATGGATTTCTTAACAGACTCTTGGTCTTGGCAATGTTCTGAGACTCTGAGTAAACTGCAGCAACTGAAAGCCCATCCTGCCTCCTACTTTCTTTAAGGCTTGCAACTCCCCTTACCCTCTTATGAAAATAGCCAGTAGCCCTTTAGTGCACCAGCCCTCTTCAAGGCTCCAATAAAAACCCTTTTTGGATCCTCAAAGCATTTCTGGTCACTCCTTCCATGCTTCTGAACCATGAAACCCCCAAACCTTCTGGGGAACCTAATAGTATGAGCTCTTTATATATTTTAGATAGTAACTCTTTATCATGGTTTGCAATTTTTTTTTCTATTCTGTGGGATTCTTTTCAAACCATATTGTTTCTTTTGTTGTACAGAACTTTGTAGTTTGAAGATTTACACTTGTTTATTTTATTTGGCCCGGGCTTTAAGTATCAAATCCGTAAATCTAATTGCAAAACCCATGTCATGGAGCTTTTCTGTTACATTTTCTTCCACAAGTTCCATAGTTTCTGGTTTTTCATTTAAGTCTTTAATATATTTTGAGTTAAGTTTTGTGAGAGATGTAAGACGAGGATCTAGTTTTGCTCTTTTGTGAATATGCAGTTTTGTGATCTGAATATCCAATCTTTTTAGCACCATTTATTGAAGAGACTATCTTTTCTCCTTTATGTTCTTGACTCCCGCGTCAAATATTAGTTGATCATATATGTGCGGGTTTACCTCTAGACTCTGGATTTTGTTTTGTTGATCTGCTTGTTTGTATGTCAAAACTGTACTGCTCTAGTTACTGTTGGTTTATATTATAGTTTAAAATCACTAAGTATGATGCCTCCTGCTTTTGTAATGAATACTTTTTGAATAGATTTAAAAGGTTATAATTAATGCATAATATCCTGCTTTCTTTCCACTCGCCGGAAGTGTATATTTCATCGCTTGTGGCTGTTGATTGTGAGTTTATTGCAGCATGAACTGTGTGTCTCATGAGGGCAGTACTTGTGTATCTTGTACACCTTGGTATCCTCAAGTAGGTATAAATTCAGTGCTAGCTCATGTCAGGCATTCAATAAATACTCATTAAATTGATAAACATAAATGAATAAATCTCACTTTCATGGTTTTCCAGACACAGTAACACTACATGAAATTTTCAGAACAACTTTCATTTCCAAAGTCCTAGTCACACAGTTTGCATCCTCTTGAAGAGCCAGCTCTGTCATTATTGTTTCCAAAGGGATTACTACAGAGATCGTGATATATTCAGTAGAAAATACGGAACTTTTTAAAGCCATCCCAGGGTTTTAGAAAAGTCATCTTTGCCCCACATTCATGGTCCTGAAGCCAAGAATACTATCGCTGTGAACTAAAAGAGAGAACAATCTATCATTTGAATATTTTTTTAGAACTAGCAATTTCTAAATATCTTGGTTGGGAAGAAGGTAGACTTTAGAAGTGAGTCTTAGATCAAGAGTCTGGGAGCCATGAATGGTGAGTCCCAGTGAGGCTGCCAAGTCCATGAAGGCCCTGGCCATGGGGAGAGGATTGGAGAAAGTGAAAATGACCAGTACAAAATGGAGAACATGCAGAAATAAAGAGCTCCATGGCGAGGATTTAGAAGCATAAGTGCAAAGTAAGGAAAGAGAGCATAGAGGAAAGACTGAAACATAGGTGCACACATGCACAAACATATGCATTCTTAGACTCACACCACAGTGCTGGTATTATAGAAATCTATTTAAGCCAACTCTTACAGAGCTGAGTGACTCATAATTTCAGTTCAAAGATTTGGTGCATTTAGAGATTTATAGCCTAACCTGGTGTCGATAGAGGATGAGAATTCACTGTCACTTAGTGAGTATTTATTGAGCACTTAGTTGCAAACATTAGGGGTAGAGTGGTCAGTATAGCAGCTGGAGTACTTGTCCTCATGAAATTTCCGTTCTAGTGCAGAATTTAGACACAGATAATTAATAAATTCATTACACGATTACTGATTACAGTTTTTCAGAGTTAAGAAGATGGCCACTGGTACTGTAAACATTTGAACTGTGATCTAAAACATGAAGAGGAACCAACTAGTGCATTCCGAGTAGAAAAGATAGTATTTACAAAGTTCCGGTGGCAGTAGAAGCCTGGTACACATGAGGACAGTGTGGTGGGCAAGGGCACAGTCATCACTAGGGCAGTCAGCAGGGTGTGGCCCACACAGAACACAGGAGGAATGCTAAGGATTCCCTGCTTCAGCCTGAGAGAAATGGGAAGCCGCTCAAGGGCTTTGCACAGCAGGGTAGCGTTGGGAGGGATCAGGAGTAAGATTCACTGTGAAGGTGTCTGTCTCGCCTTGCTCTAGTGCAAGTGTGTCAGCATGCTGGCTGGTAGCTGCGAGGGAGCTGTGTCCTGTTGGAAAGAGCAGCTTCAGTTCTGCCGCCGCAGGATCTGTGCAGTCTGTCTCTGGACCTGTCCTCTGCTGGCAGATAAGTTTCAGTTTAAGCCATTTCTCATTAGAGAATGATTAAAAGAGAAAAAGGCTTTTCCCATCTATTACTACTGAAGACAATGTTCTTAGGAGACAGATTTGCCTTAACCATGGGCTGTAACTCATGCACTCCAGTAATGATTTGCAATAAATCTGCTTAAACCCTCATCGTGTCTCCCTTTTAATCCTGATTTCCTTCCCTACATATCAAGCTTGGGAAGGCACAAATCTCCTCATTTATTAAGGAAAACCCATAGCACTCTAAGCTGAGTAGTTCCATCTGTGGAGAAGTGTGGCCAAATGCATCTTTGTGAAATTTTGATGAAAATAGAATTTTACTTTCCATATGCTGAAAGTGAGAGCCAGAGACCTGGGGACTCCAAAGCTCTCTAAAGATCCCTGTCTAGGAATAACCTTTTAGGTTTTTCATACTGCTTTTAAGATTAGATCAAAATCAATCTTACAATGAACCAATATTTTTAAAAGTCCTATTCTTGAAACTATTCATGGGTGAGAAATATAAACCTATATAGGAGCATTGGAGTGTAGTGACCAGTTCCAGCAACGTGGGAAGATTGTGACAATTCTTTAAATGTTTATTAAGCCAGGCATTATGCTGACGCTTTAGGTACTTCACCTCACAGCTGTTCTTTGAGATAGATATACTAACATCTCCATCTTACTATGAAGAAAATGAGGCTCAGAAAGATTAATTCACTGCGTGAGAATATGCTAGAGCTGGGATCTAAGCTTTCTCTTTGTATAACTCAAATACTTCCTCTTTTAATTCCAGTAGAACACTATAAGATTAATTGACCTAAACAAGTAAACACCAGACCAGTTTTTGGTAAGTTCCTAGCATTACCCAACACAGTGGCATTAATAGCTCAGACTGCCATGTAGGAAGGTGGTGATTTGAATGTACAAATGAACCTCCTCCTGTAAACTAACCAAAAGACAGAAAGAATCCAAAAATAAGGAAGACTTGCATCAGTACAGGAGACCAGAGATGGCATTGTATCCATGTCTGAAGCTGGAGGAACTTTCTGATGTGGTAGAGAAAGCATGTGATAAAGTAGGGGTGGTGTTAAGAGAACTAAGCAGAAGTGAATTTGCAGAAACATTTTCCTTGGACTGACATGGGGGGTAGGTAGGGCATCTGCAGGATACAGCAGTGTCTTCCTTACCCTCCCTCCCACCCAGTGTGGATCAATCAACAACAGAGCCCAAGCAGGCAGAGTCCACCCTAGAAATAAGCCCAGGGGAGGAGGACTGCATATTGAGAGGCAATTTAAGAGCAAGAGGTGGATTCATTTTTTTTTCTTCATCTTGATGCCAAGAAGGTAACAAAACATTACCTACAGCAAACATTTCAATCCGAACATGCAATTCATTTAGAGTACGAACTGTTCCTAAGTAAGACAGATAGCCTGTTCCAAGGAATGGAGCCCACATTTATTTTTCAGCCTGAAATTATGCAAGGAAGAGTCCAGTGGTATGTGTGGTGCAGAAGTTAAGATGGTGCAGTATTTACTGGTTTTCAAGGCACAAAAATTTTGACCCTCACCATTCTCAGTTTTTCTCTGTCTCAGTTCTATTCCTTCCCATTCTTTAGCTTAAAGACATTTTTTTTTTCGTCTAACTCTTAATAATCTCCTTTTGTCTTTGTCCCCCAAACCAGATGTAATTACCACCATCTCTTTTTGTTTTCTGATTATTGTTGTTTAGTTTTTAAAAGTCATGGTTAAACAAAGGAACAGATGAAACAACCAACCCTGAAACATTGGTAACAGAACAGAGTTACCCAGAACAGAATGCGGTGGACCGAGCAAGTGGTGGTGGAGCCCACTGGACAATGGTGAAGAACACTTGGTGATGCAGTGGTGGGCAGGGTGTGTTGAAATAGATCTAATAAATGGGGAACCTATACATGGGAAATTATTTTCATGTGTAGAATAATTACTACAATAAAAAATTTAAAAAATAAAAAAAGGTCTTGGTTAAAAAGCAAACTAAATACTAGGAAAACAAACAATGAAAATATATCTCCCTACCAGTCAGTCTTCTCTGTTCTCCCCAAAGGGATTTCCTGTTTTCAGTTTCTTGACCGTCTTTCTAGAGATATTTATCGACACCAGCAATGAGACCGTCCTCTGGTGGTATCCTGCCACTTCCCTGCATTTTGACATTTCTCCCTGGGCTTGAGACTGGTGTCCGTATGTCTGCTTTCTTGTCTGCTGGATTTTACCTCATAGCTGGCAAAGACTATAGGTTTCCTTGAGTTTTATTTTAATGTTAATATAAAAATATGAAATAACAGAGTTGTAAACCCTGTGAGGGTATCATTCTGTTAAGAGAACAGCAGATTTTTTTAAATTGAGGTATGTTTTACAAAGAGTACAGATCTTAGTGTTCAATTGAGGTTTTGACAGCTGCAACTATCAGTCAAAACAATGTGTGCAGTATTTTCCTCCCTCTGAAAATCCCTTCCTGCAGCCTTGTAGCCAGTTTGTAACCAACCTCCATGCCAAAGGCAGTGGCTTTTTTATTTCTGTTACTGTATATTTTTGGTTTTCCCCTCATTTTTTTGGTCTATGATGAATGTGGTGGTTAAGCTCATCCTTTTGCTAGTCGTTGTGAACATGTGTTTTCTTTTCTCTTGGGTGTATACACCTAGGAGTCAGACCCCTGCTCACGGGATAAGCAAATGTTTAATAAGAAACTGACAAATGTTTGTCTAAAATTGTATCATTTTAACCTCCGCCACCAATGCATACCCCTCTCTTTCAACCTGTCTGCGGCTTTATATTTAATGTCTGTTTCTTATACACAGATTATCATGCTTTTTAATCCAATATGTCAATATATGTCTTCCATGTGTCATTAATCCACTTACATCTAAAGTAAACGTTGTTGTGGTTGAATTTGAGGCTTTCCTTCTTGGTATTTGCTTTCTGTATGTCTATTTTACCTTGCTCTAAGGTAGCACAGGCTAGATAAATACCAGGCGCTTATTTGCTGTCAGTTCTGGAGATCTGAGATCAAGGAGTTAGCAGAGTTGATTCCTCTTGATGGGGGTATTGAACCCAAACAGAATTTCAGGCCTGTAGGGTGCTGAGATAGTACTGCTCATAGGGAAAATCGAGGTCAAACCCGGCATGCGGTTACCCTAAATTTGGGACCTTTCTAACTTTGGCCAATAGATGGCATCTTCTCCTGGTGTCTTCACCTTGTCTTCACTCTGATCTTGTGTCCAAATTCGCTCTTAAAGGACACCAGTTATATTGGATTAGGTCCCACCGTAGTGAACTTGTTTTTAAGGTAAATACCTCTCACCTTCTGAGAGGAGGGTGGCTGTGGGTTAGGACTTCAGCATATAAGCGGGGGCACAGTTTACCCACAGCAACGTCCCATAAAGTCTCAGTTCCCTTACTGCTTTTTCCTTCCCTTCTTTGGGTAAATCAGGTATATTTTCAGTATTCCATTTTAAGCTTTTTCATTGATACCTTTGTTATTTATAGACTCCTTTGTTGTTTTTCCGTTGGTTTCTCTACAGGTTATAAACTACAGCTTTAATTTTAATAGCTGCCTTCGAATATTATACAGCCTGTGAGCATTCTAAGAATGTTGCCCATTATTATTTATTTCTCCCCACATATTAATTTGCCCTTTGTGTTCTTTTTGTTACATATTTCATTTTTACATCTGTTATAAATCTCACAGCATATTGTTAATAGTTTTACTTTAGATACTCATCTTTTAAATTTAAAACTGAGCAAAGTTAAAAATACTTAAGTAATTAAACATGTAAAAGTTAATATAAGAAGGTAAATGGTATTTAGTGAAATGTAAATCTTGCATATGTTATTCGTTATTTATTAGTCTAAATATACACGGCATTATATTTTCATTTGGCAGGTTAGAGATGCTGTTCTGTCATCTCTGGCCACAATTCAAACTGTAATTTTTAACTTAGCTGCGATAGCCAGAGAGATGAATGCTGGGAACAAATTAAAAATCCCTGTGAAGGAAATGCTTAGTCTTCTATGCTACACTGGACTTCACCACACCAGATGCAGGAACGCCTGCCATAACCCCAGGAAGCTGTTTGCCAGAGCCTAGAGGGGCCCACTGGAAGAGAAATATACTTTCTGAATTTCACCATCGCTAAGTCCGTATAAGAAATCACCTATAGGCATTTTATTCTGTCATTTACCTTTGCAAGGAAAAGAGAAAAGGGCAGAGGTGGGTTGGCTTTGATGGTCTTCGTCCCACTGAGTCGTCTTCTATTCTGCCACTGCAGCCTCAGGACCTGGAAGGCAGAAATGATAATGAAGATGCAGTGTTCAAAGGGTGGGCAAGTGGGCATTAGAAGGGGCACTGATTTACAAGTGTTGTTACAAAGTGACCAGCGAGATCAAAGAGACATGCCAGAATTTTAAGAGGAGATTTATTCCTGCAGGCGACTGTATGGGGTTTCACCCAAATCATACAGTGATCTGTGAAAGCAACTCAGGGTTTATATAGACACACAGAGAATATATATAGACACGCAGGGAACAAAGTTGATAATCTACAACTATGGTTGTTACAGGTTTCCATAGTAACGTGTTTGACATTTTCCGTTATCTAAAATTCTCATTCTGCACGTCCGATTCATCCGGGGAGGCTCCAGGAGCAGAACAGCTCGCCCTTGAGCCCCCGGGTGTGCTGGGGTTCTGTGTACAGACTGGACCATACAGTTATCTCAACACTGATTACCTAACTGAACTTTCTTATCTTGGGGGCCTCAAGGCTGGCTTGTGAGCTAAGAGTGACTCAGTACATAAAAGTCTTTACTTTCTTCCAATTTCCTGCTTCAGTATGTCACTTGCTTCCCATATCCCTGGCGGTAACCCCAGTAGCGGCCGCTCACATTCTGACTGCGATTCTCATTTGAGGAGGCCCTTGCGGCTCTAATATCAGGCAGAGCCCGTGTGCCTGAGTGGAAAGCTAGTCATTCAGTTAAACGTGCGGAGAAGTGGTGGTAATGCTTTATCTGAATTATGGCTTGTGCACAGTGCTTTCAGATGTGCCACATGCGTGTGTTGTGTCAGCACGTGATAGTCCAAATGTGATTGTCTTCACTGATGAACTTCAAGTTTGAATATGAGGCCTCATTTGCATATACTGTTCTGCAGTAACCATTATGATCTGATAAACGTGACAGATATTCACATGCCATCTCAGATAGAAGCTGAACTTGCAAATCCCCAAAGTGAATTATGCTTGGAAAATATTGCTAGGTATTTGTCCTACACAAATGGTTAGTGCTTGGAATGAACATTCTCAGGCAGAAAATTGAAGCAAATGAAATAATCTCAGAACCTGTTTGTGTGTTGTCACCGGTAGGAATACTTTGGTTGTGAAAGAGAGAAAAGCAATTCACACAAAATTAAACAAAAAATGGGGGTGGGGAGCAGTTGTTGGCTCACAACACCAAAAGATTCAGAAATATTTCTGTATTCAGGCAGTGTTTGCTCCAGTAACATGCTGTAACCAGAACCTGATTTTTCCTTGTTAGCTCCCTTTTGACAGTGTTGTTTTCATCATCTGGTGCCCACATCACCCTGCCCCCATTCCCAGCTCTCTCTTTTGTTTCACAAATGACTGATGATATTGCAAGCTTTTGACCAGCCTTGGACTACATTGTCTGAAGGAAGAGATTCTTCCTGTTCAGATTTGCTTATGTGTTCATCCTGAGCCCATCATGGTGGTCAGGGGACAAGGAGACTGTGATTGACCTAAATTCATCAGGATCTGACTATGGGACATTGGGTTGGTCAACCTCACCTGAACCACATAGTGTCATGGAGAGTGAGGGAGGAGGGTGGTTCCCCACCAATGTCAGGGAACACTGGCCTGGCTCAGGATTAGCACTTTGCTAACGCTAAGGATGGTGACCAAGGAAGCTTAATGGTGAATCACATTCAATTCTTTCTTTGTTTTGTAAACTCCATCCAGCCTTTGGGATTTTCTTTATTACATAACCAGTGCTTCCATTCAGGGTTTCTTTAACCCTTGGAGGGACCTCTGGCTCTTGTTGGGGTTAGTTTTCTGTATAAAAGTATCCCTGATTCAAAGGCCTATAGGAGCAAGACGCTTCACTTCAAAATACATACTTCCTAGGCACTCCAACAAGGTGTGTATCTGTCTGCAAATGGCATAATTACTTTGAATTACCATTATCATTATCATCATCATTATCCTCACCATCCTCCTCACCATCCTCACCATCATCATCATTCAACTTTGTACTAACTGCATTGCATACATTGTTCTACTACACTCTTAGAAGCTTTTCCTTTCAAAATCCTACACAGATTTTGTGAGAGCCGAACTGACGCCATGACAGGCTCCATACGAGCTAGATAACGCTGGTATGTGGCATGCTGAACATTAACCAACCACTTGGCACGCCTATGTAACAAAACCCTATAAAAGCCTGTTAAAAATTAAAACTGGGGTCCCTGACCAAATCCACTGCGTTGGGTGAGGCTCAGACCCCAACATGCTGGAAATAAAGTCCCTTTTGCTTTTACATTGTTGACTGGTGTGTGTGTGCGTTTTTGGGAGGACGAACGCTGACCCTAACAATTTCAAAATCCAGATCAATATTTCTTCCTTTAAGAACCTTTCTGCAAACATCCTAACCCTCAGGAATATCTTCCTTGGATGACCTTTTTTGTCTAAATTATTTATCCTGCTCTGCTTTGATCTGCTTTCCCAACTGGATTAGTTAGGTGCTCAAGGGTGAGGGTCTTAGATTTTACTTTCTTTGTCCTCAGAGTTTAACACAGTGACCTTGAATGCCAGTAATTATTATCATAAAAGCCTGTGGAATTCTCCTTTTTAGAGAAAAATCGGTACACCTTTATGCTACACAGAAAGGTGTTTAAACGGTCCACACCCCTACATTGTCTCCTTTGAGCACTTATAGGTTTAGTTTGCAAAATTACATTGTTCTGAACACTCCTCACACTAAGGAGATTGAAGATCTAGGGCCAGAAATGTTTCCCTTAGCAATCTTATCTTCAGCACCATTCCCCCGTGATGGGACTGGGTTAAGTATTTGTCATTTCTGCCCTTTGTAAGAGTTTGAGTGGATTGACATAATGCAACAAGATCATGGTTGTTGGACTCACGTAAATCTGGGTTTAAAAGAGATATGGCACTTTCTCTCTGTATTATTTTAGGAGAATTACTTAATGTTTCTAAACATTAGCATTTTCTCCTATAAAACTGGAAATATAATACTTCATCAGAAAGTTGGAAGATACTCTTATCTCCATTTCAAGATATAGTGCAATGCAATTAATTCTGTTCTGAAAGCAACCACCTGGATTAGCATAGACTCCACAGGTTTAAGGTTACAGTCCATAAAATGATTTCCCTTCAGACGCTAGTTACAAGTTCTGGGGGTCCCCAGACCACCTACACTTCTGACAAACACAAGGCTACCAGTCTGGGAGGTTCCTGCAATACCCCTCAGGTTTCATAAATTGCTGGAACCACTTACAGAGCTCAGGAGGGCAATGCTTATGGTTACAGGAGAAAGGATGTGCATAGGGTGAGATCTGGGAGGGAGCAAGGAGTTTCTTTGTCCTCTCTTCGTGTAATCAAGTTGTGTCACTTCCCCAGCACATCAGTGTGTTCACCAATCAGAGCTTTGTGGTCCAGATTTTATTGGAATTCTATTACGTAGAAATTAGATTAATGGCCATATGCTTGAACTTAATCTTCAACTACCTCCTCTCTCCAGAGATTGGACTGACCTCTAGTTTCAAAGTACCTCTCTTGGGTCATCAATTCAACTAATCCAACTAAAACTGCCAAGGGCCTCCACCAGGAGTCTCCTCATTAGCATAGCAAAGACATTGCAGTTACTCAGGGAGTTTCAAGTGTTAGGACCTGGAGAGCAAAAGGATAATGATCAGACACATTGTTTATTATACTAAAGGAGATTTATGAGATAATGAACGAAAATGTAGTTTATGGTGAGAAAAAGTGAACATAGAGTGTAAGCATTGAGTTTAAAGATAAATTTATGATTATACAACATAATCCCGCCCTCCCTTTTCTCTGCTCTCCAGAACTCTGTCAAGGTTCCCAGTCATTTAAAAGACCCAGCTCATGTAGCGGGTAGTGTAACTGTGTCCTAACTCAACACGAAGGGAGCTCTGTTATACCTTATGTTTTGATTTAATGAGTGGAGTATAGGATAACTGAAATAAGAAAGAGTTTTAATCACTGTTCATCACTCGCATATCCTTAGCAACAGCAGACTAGACTGGGTGACCTGCATGGGATTAGGTAAGGAGGGGGAATGCGAATGGAATTGAACTTAGACCTCATCACAGGTACAGATGTGATAAACAATATGCTGAAGGCTTAAATCTGTGAGCATAAGAGTAGGAAGCTGTGAGCTCACAATCTGCAGTGCTACCTTGGATCTGTATCCCAGGATGAAGTCTCCTTTGATGTCCTTCTAGGTTTCCATGTTACCATTGGCCATGAGCCCTTGAAACTGGCAGAAAGTGCTTTGAGAAAGCCTTGAAGAGAGACTGCTGTAATGAAGTTCCATGAGCCACATCTCATTTCCTAGCCATGGGGTGTTATGTGAGTCAGAGTGGATAATGTAGACCAATATTCATATCATGCTCAGTGTAAAAAACCAGGTCAAAATTACGGGTGAATATGATCTTCTTGTCCTTGCATACATTTGCAGGTGAGCATAAAAAAGATACAAGGCAAACATGTCAAACTATTGATAGTTTTAAATTTCTGAGTAATTTATTTTTCACTTTCATTTGTTCTTCAGTTTTTTTATTCTCCAACTATTTGTATTGCTTAAACATTAGTTTTATCACAATAAAATATTGTTAAGACAATAATGAATGTCTTATGTGTACATGGTTTTCATTTATTCATTGCATGTTGGTTTAGTAATCTTATCTGCCCACATGAAATTAAGCTCCTGGGGCACAGACACAATGAACCCTACTTTTTTGGCTTGGGTATCTCACTGTTTATCATTTTTGGGGCAGACACATTTATTGCCCAAGGTTGTTCTTTTTGAGTAGTTGAAAAAATAGAATCATAGAGGGACTAAAATTTGGGTTGAATGTGTAAGGTCAGTGTAAATTTTGGTAGCTTAATTATGTTTTATAACTCTATGTAGTCTTCTCTAATCCCTTTCCCAATAAAGCTCATATGATTTTAGAAAGCCATCCATTCTTAAGAGTCTGAACTCTGGATGGACATGTCACATCCCTTTCCTAAAGTAAAGGTAATGATGAAAAGAAAGAATCTGGCAACCGATTGCCTTTAGAATGAGTCTTCCAGTTCGTTTCCTGAATTAGAGAAGTAGGAGGAAACATTGAAAAATGGGTAATGTCTTGAGATGGAATATTACAGAACAAAAGCATTGATTTATTCAAAAATATATTAGAGCCTTCAGAAACCTTTGATGAGCAAAACAAAGTTTTCATTTCATAGAACTAATCCCTTTGATGTAGAGAAAAATCTTCTTAGCAAATATGTAACTTAAGGGAATTTTCTCCATTCCCATGATGCCTCATGTCATCAGGTGCTGGCTATAGAAATTGCTGTCTTTGAGCTTGAAGGCACCTCATTTTCTACCTTGCTGCTTTATTCATTCACTTACTTATTCATACAAACAAAATTCTAAAAATCTGTAGGCATCTTCATTTTAACCCTGTGGTGGCCATTTGTGGAATCTAGAGGGTATGGTACTTGGTGTAACATCCTTCTAATGAAAATTATCATGCAGTAAATATTATGCATCTGATCAGTGACACACAGTACCAGGATTCAGTTTTTCCAGCCTGCAAAGGTCTCAACTTAAAAGGGCTAAATCACTTCTTTCTCTTTTTTTATTTTATAATCTGTTAAATATAAAATTGAACATAATTTAGAACACATAGATTTTGAATATACCAGATTTTAATATATAGGACTTTTTCATCGCCTAATAATCTAGAAATAATTAAACAAGACTTCCCTCTGTCTATTAAATTTTGAATCAAAGTATTGAAGACCCCTGCTTTCTGGCACCCCAGAACTGGTTTTCTCTAGGTAGCGCACCTCTCATTGCCATGAATTAAATCTTGACAATAGGAAGTTCAATGTACGGAACTAATCAAAGAATTCAGAAAAATGAACAGATAGACCTAAACAGGCTCAAAAGAAAAATACGTGTATTATTAGATGAAGAAACAAAATTCCTAGATGTATTGTTTAGAATTTGCTTTCTTAACTCCAGGAGCTTGCTCTCCCTTTATAATATTAAAGAAGGCCAGAAGCCCTGTGTCATTCTAAGACAGACGTTTTCTTGTAAATATTCTTTTTTGTAACCATTACTTCCCTGGAATTGGGATATATAATGCTGTCATTTCCTTTAAGTTGTGTATGTTTCAGTATCTTACCACTCAAGCTGTTGTAACAAGACACACAGAAAGGAATTTTTTTGGCCTGTTTCCTGAGATGTTAGGACAGATGCTGTCATTTCCAGTCACAAGTTAGGAGAAATCTCAGGAAAAGGCAGGGGAATCTGTTCCTGGAACCTTATCTGCTTTATTGCAGCATGATGGAATATGAACACCACCATATATCGTGTTTTCATTTACTGATTGATTAGGTCTTTAACCCTACGTGATAATGACAAATACAAATACTCAGTGACTTGCCAACAACAGAAACAGGGATTTGCCATCAATCATATTATAAAGCCTCAAATTTGAAACTGGAAAAAGAATGCAAATGAAATAGAAATTCCCCACTGTACTCCTAGGCCCATCAATCACAGCTTTATATTTCTATGAAAGTTAACCTCTTTCTTTGTAGGACACAAGCAGCTGGTTCATCAGGCAAAACCCTGAGTTACCTGAGCTTGTCTTTCATTCCCATGCTCAGCCTCAGGGGTTCCCTTCCTTGGCAAATGTAATTTGTTTAGGAATTGATTTGGCGTGTCTATAGGGCAAGCCAAATTGTTTGTGTGCCCAAATAACTGAGTCTTTAAAAAGTCAAATAATGGGTTAGTTCAGCAAACATCACTTGGGGCTGATATCTGATGAACATTAATTTACGTTTTGCACCATCACAGAATGACAGTTCTTTCATTTTTAAGTATTTACCAAGGTTTTATTTTATACCAGGTGATGTTCTAGGTTCTGGAATTTTGGTGATTAAAAAAAAAATAAACTTCCTTCACTCATGGATATGTATGGTAGGGGGGAACTACAGTAAACAAATGAACTGAAAAGAAAGAGGGAGAGAGAAAAGGAAGAGAAGAAAAAGGAAGTTGAAAATACAGGAGAAAATGAAAAAGAAAGGACAAGGAGAAGAGAGAAGGAAGGGGCAAAGGAGAGAAGGAAGGGGCAAAGGAGGGAAGGAAGGGGGAAAGGCACAAGCAGTAAGAACTCTGAAGAAACAAATGAGAATACATGTAGGTACACTATGGCATTATGTACATCAAAACTCTTACTCAGAGCAACAGCAAACTGGAGCCATGTGGCTTTAAATGTCACAGGCCTTGAAATAACCCTGTAGGTCTGGGCTGTTTCACAGATGGACCCTGGTCATGCTTTACCTAAAGGAATATAATGTGGAAACAAGACCCCACTTCTGCCCTACAATGGGAAGAGAACTCAGTTGCAAATATAACTCCCCGCTTGAAGACTCATGATTAATATCACCATATGAAAGATTCTGGAAAGTTATAATTCCTGTTTATTAACAGTTCCCCAAACTTACTTTGATAACAAATAGTTTTTCCTGTCCCACTTAATAACCACTGATGTTCTGATGGTTATCACATGGGTAGGATGTGGAAGAGGCATCCTTAAACAGATAGCATTATGCACTTAGGCACACAATTCTATTGGAATGTGGCCAAAGGACAGTAAAAAGAGCAATATTCGTACTCTGAATTTATCAGTTGAGTAGGGGGCAGTTCATTTCATTAGCACCTGTCTTTCTGTGCCTGTCCTGGGAACAGAGATGAGTTAGACAGTCTTTGCTCTCAGAAAGACATAAGGGTTATCATGGAGGACTTCCTGGAGAAGGCTCAACAACTTTCAGACTCCTCTGTTTACTTTTCAAATGCCTTCTTACTGCCCTCACTCTTCCCTCCTTTTTCAAGAACAGTGGCCCTTATCTTATTTTCTTTCTCTCCACTCTTAGCTCAGTGACTGTTCTGGGGACTTCAGTGGCTGCACCGACAACCCATCCAACAATCTACAACAGCAGTCTCTCAACAACTTGATCATCTCATGTGTCATGTCTTCTCCATTCTACCTCAGACTGGTTCTTATCATCTAAGACTGTCATCTTTCAAAACCTGCGAGTTCAAATATTGCCCATCTCTACTCACCAGCATTTCTTCCATCTTCCAGTTTATGGTGTCGTCTCAACTCTTCCTCAGCCACATTGAAACTGCTTCGCCCTTCTTTGCATTTCTCTATGATCAGCTTACCCTCTGTCATCATTTCAGTAATCCCATGCAGAAAACTGAAGGAGATACGAGCGCTGGGGACCCTAGCTCTCTGCCCAACTTTGTTCTCTGTGCCCTAGACCGGTGAGCCACTTTCAATATTTACTAGGCCTCAGTACTGTAGGGCCTTCTCACATGCCCTCAGTTCTTCCTCCTCCTCCCGCTCCTCTTCCTGCAGTACTTGGAATGCTCTTCTCCTATCTCCTTACTGAACCATTTTTTCTTTGACTCTTTGGATCAGGCTAAACTCACTTCCTCATGGAAAATCTTCCTGGCCACCTCTGCCACATCAAACTGTGTTACTGTAGTTTATTAATGACCCTTTTCCTGTAGTCAGCCAAGTTTTATATTGTATTTGGGTGGATTTTATACTCTGTGGAATATTTAATACCCACTTGCATTTTAATTAACATTAACTCTTTTAAAACTTTGGTGATATTTATTTATGTATGAGTCTAGTTATTATCTGTATTAAATAAATGTTTAGTTTGTTATTTGATTAATAGCAATGTTCGTTATACATAAAACAGATTAAGTTCTCCACAATATTTCACCTACATTTCTTATTGAATTAAGCATATCTCCGTAGGTGTTTCAAATTATACTCACAGATGTAATAGATCAGATTCTCCAGGCACAGTTCTAGGCAGACATACAATTCAAACACAATTTTCTTAGGCACCTATATAGTACTTTTAAAGTGAATAAATCTCAACTTTGGTAATGGATCCAATTATTAAATAGTGTTTACAGATACACTCAGTGAAATTCCTGTAAATATTTCAAATTCAAGCCTTAAGTATGTTATCAGTTAAGAATTTAAAATCAGAGTAACAAGCTCAGTGAGCCACTTAGCTTACCCATTTCATGCATCTTAAATCGACATTTATGCACTACTCTGTCCAGTGTGTCTCAAGCCCTGAGACCTGGCCTAGCAGGTGGGACTGGAGGCAGCCAGAACTAATGGACTAATTGCATCCTGAGAAGAGCAGCTTCCTATAGGGTTTCAGATCTCTTTAATTAGGAACCCCAGTCCTTAAAAATACTGACTCATGATATGGTGAAGGTTGGAAAACACTGCCATAAATAACAAATACACACAAATTATCATCATTGTAAAACCTTTCAAAGGCAAATGTAAAATATGGGTATGTTTTACCAACTCCAGACTTAACTTCTAAACTTCCCAGCATTCCCCAAATAAGGAGCACCGATCTGCCATCTCTGGCCAACGAAGACCATTGGTCTAAGACATGGGATAGTGATGGATTTGGCTACATGCCCAGAATAATTCTGCCTGAGCCTCGGATTTAAAAGCAGAGCCTGCTTTTATAGTCAGGGTTTTGCTTCCTTTCCTTGTTCTTAGAAAATGATAACCTCTTTACAGCTTGCTGCCTGATTGGAGTTGGCGCCCCTCACCCTTTCTGAATAAAATTAACTTCTTTCCTATCATATGGGAAAGGTTTATGCTCCTGTTTTAGCTTTTCTCCTCTCTTCCTCTCTCCAGCATTATTGTATAGTCTCATCTTGTATATGTCATTAGCACAGTTTTAATTTTACATTTAAGTCCTTGATTGCTTGATTATCTGTCTCCCTTACTAGATGGTGAATTCCATTTCATTTCTTGTGTCTGCCTTTTACTCAACCTGTCCTCTCTCTGTGGGACAGACTATCTAATGATAAATTTACCAGTGAGCAAATGAGGAATGGATATTTTCCAGAGAAGGTGTAGTATCTGCTAAAATGTAGAGAACTGCAAGCAATGAGACATTAGCCTGTTATATTTCACTGGTCTTCAAACCTGGGTGAATTTTCCTTACAGTTTTAAAAAGTCATCCTATAGATAATACTACATCAAGAGATATGCTCCTTTTATATGACCATAAAAAATATTCGATTTCTCTCTCAGGATGGAGCAAGACAATAGATCAGAGTAGGTATCTAAAAAGTGAAAGATAGAAAATATTCAGGGTCAGAGAGATTGGTTTACTTTTTCTACAAGAGGCTACTGCTTAATGTGATATTTATAAAAGAGATGGTGGCATTAGTCTTCCTAATACTGTCCAGAGGAAAAGAAGCCCCAGGTATCTGCTCTGAACTCTGAGGAAATGCTCTTGTGACTGCAGTAATATTATCCAGCTTTAAATATCCTTGTAGAGGAGAAGACTCATAACTTATGAGCCAAAAGGACGAGGAATCGTAGTACACAGTTCCCTGCTTCCCTCTCTCCGACCCCACCAGCCTCTCCATTCTTAATCTGCTATCGTTCAGACAGCCTCTAAGGCTTTTCTCTGGAATCACTGCCTCCAGACTTTCCCCAAGCCCCTTCCTCTCTAGCCACTCATACTTGAATAGATGCCTCTGCCTTGGGCTCCAAGAACATTCATGTTCCATTACAGAATACCCACACTTATCTACCTGTCTGTATCTTTCAGTGGACTGTGGAGTGCATGATGGCAAGACTGAGTTACAATTCATCAATCACAATGCCTCACACAAAGCCACACTCATAGCAACTGTTCAGTAAATGGTTTCAGGGTAAGCAAACTTTTCTTTTCTCCTGTTCAGATCTACTTTCTGATTATCATAGACCTTCACCTGAGGAAAGGGTGCACAAGAAGAGGGGTTCAGGTTCAAAGGGGAACATGTGCGATTCCCTTATAATTTCTGTTTTTTTACTGAAAGTGGTAAATTGGTATTCTGGCTAATACATCAATCTCTGAGCCCTTAGTAAATGTGAGTCCAGTCCTGAGAGAGAAGTCAGATTTGGACAGGTTCTACTATTTTCCTCAGCAGCCTCCCTGATGCTCACACCCTCTCCACTTGCATCTCTTTCTGACCTCAAGCTTTGCTTTAGAGGCATTCATACACGGGAGGAAAAATGATTCAAGACTCACCCTGAAGGCAATTCTGTACTGAAATGAGCAAGCACATGATAAAAAGCAGCTTGCAGAAAGACTGCATTCATTGCAAGTGCCCCAATGTTAGATTCTTATTCAATTTAGTAGCTGTGTAGCTATTAGCTGTTGAATCTTATGATCTAAATTTATTCTACATTGAATTTGCAAAGAATTTAATCATAATGGAAAAAAAAAAAACTGCTTGTCTTACTGGTTTCATCCCAAGAATATATTTTTATCTTAGATGAAATATGGGGCTTAATTTTCCTCTTTCCCCAGAAGTCTTGGGGTTTAGAAAATGAAACTGAAAGTAGAGATGGGGACATTTGGAAGGGCTCTCACTGCCCTCTTGGGAAGGTGGTGACTGAGGGAGGGAATATCTTGTCTCTCCCTTGCTTTATTCTGAGTTTAGCTTTCATCGTGATCAGCTGCCAAAAAAGAAGGAATAAAAAGGTTACCAGGTCATGGGAGACCATTTAAAAACTTTGTCTTGTCTTTATTTGAAGAATGGACCTTGACTGTACTTAAACTTTTGCTGATTGAGTGATTTACCATCAATACATGTTTTCAGTAATCCAAGTGGTGATGTTGTGCATTTATCCCATTTTAATCTCTATATTGACTTTGTAAGTTCAGCACTTACACTCTCACTTCCTAAGCCTTTGAGAAGTTAAATCACTTGTCACAGTAAAGGAATTGACTTATACCTCTGTCTCTCTGACTCCAAAGTTTATGTTCTTTTACCACTGTGATATTGTGGCTTCTACAAAGCAGGTTCAACATCTCTTGGAAGGCATTGGGAGTTCAGTTCCAGCAGCCACTGCCACCATTCTGTTGTGGTTTCTGTAGCTCTTTGAGGTCACAGCTCACCCTCGTCAGTGACAGTATATCCCATGTGGGATGACCTTGGCCCAGTGCAGGAGTTACAGAGCACCTATGTTTCCAAGGTAAACTGGAGATAAGAACCACTGAAAAATGACTAAAGGGAAAAATATAGTCTTTCTCTGCTTTCCAGGTTAAGCAATCTGGGCACTTTAAAAGAAGAAATATGTGTGAAAGTACATGTCCTGTTCAGGGTAAAACAGAGAGTGAAATACTCCAATGAGGTCAGTCATCGGTGTACAACAGAGCCAACACAGATAATTTTTTTATAAAAATCAACCTAATTACATGAACTGGTATGCATGATTTTAGTCTTTTACTCAGCAAATATAATAGATTGCTTAGTTTACTTTGTGGAAGGCTCTGTCCAAGATTCTAAAGACTCTTCTAGTATAGTCTTCAGATCACAGTGTAATGACAAATAGAACAAAACGGTGACTGGATCTAAATCAGAGTCCCTCAGAGCCTCTCTGAAGCTGGGGTTCTGTTCCGTCATTGTGAGCCAGTAGCCCTGGTCTGCAGGAGTGTGGGCTTGCGTAGGAGCCCTTCTGCATCAGAGAGGATGGCAGTGCCATGCCAGGGCACAGTTCTACTCTGAGCAAGGATTTTGGAAAAGAACAACAACAGAAAAAGGCTGCTGAATAGTATTCACCTTTTTATTGAGCTTTTATCCCATTGTGCTTTTATCCCATTGTGCTTTTCGTCTGTCTTGAAGAAAGTATCTTAGATTTATACTCTGAATTTGCTTTTTGTTGTTGTTTTTTAAACTGTAACTTAGTAGGTAAGGCAGTTGCAGTTCAGTGCGATTTTATGACCCATACCTTTTCAAACTTTCAGGAGGATTTCCCATTGTAAAATATAGTGTCACAGTTAATGTTGTATTTAGAACTTACTACATGCCAGGCTCTACGCTAAATATTTTTATAGAAACTCTTTCATGCTGGTTTATTTCTTATGCCCATTGAATAAATGAAGAAAATTGAGGATTAACACATTGAAATAATTTGTCCAAGTAGATGGAAGAACTGGTGTCAGATATATGTCTGACTTCAACACCCTTGACCTTAAATAAGTAATACGGTAAGTAACACAGCAAGTAATTATGGTATAGCACCCACCCCGCTTGCTTGCCTGACGTTGCTGCACCTGCTAGGCCCCAGCAACCCCAGAACTCTGCTCCAGGGACTCGGATCACTAGACTGGCCTGAAAGAGGTCCTGAGTTGTGCCTGCCCAGCTTCACTGCACTCACCAGTCTTCAGTGACCCAAGACCTTCACTCCCCTAGACCCTAGATCACTGGATATACCTGCAGTGGCCCAGAACAAGTATCAGCCTGCTAGGTCTCAGAACTGGAACCAGTGCTCACGCAGCCTTTGGATTCAGGTGCCATCATCCCCATCCTGCTCAGATAACACCAGGAGCAAGAACCCACCAGTCTCAGGACCTTACGACACCCATCTTGTCTCAACTCAGACCCAGACCCATATAACCTAAGATAAGTTATTGGTCTATCTGAGAGCTGTATTCCTGGGCTTCACCTGGGCGACACATAAAACTCCCTGTGCTGGAAAGCCACAGTCTTCAAGCACTCCCTGAAAGGCATTAGTGACCCACCAGAAGAGGGCATCCTAGACAGCAGAACCAGCCCCTCCCCAACTGAAGTTAAGGGGCTGGCACCTGCCACAGCATCATATGGATAGGAAGACTAAAGAAGAAGAAAGTCACAGTGCTAAAAGGAAGGCAGAAAAGAAAGCAATGCGAAAATTGAAGTCACCCCAAAACCCCTCAAATGGTCCAAAATGAGGAAGATGCCAGGAGTTCACCAGAGAAGAACTCATCGACATGGATTGGGACAACCTAACAGATAAAAGAGTTAAAAAGGATAGTTTTGAAAAGCTGAGGCTCACACAACTACACAAAGGCAGTTGGAAGACCTCGAAAAAGATGTGATAGACTAAGGGATTACTTCACCAAGGAAATGGAAGCCATAAAGCCCTAGCAGAAATGCTAGAGATGAAAGATATAGTCATGTATTTCACCTAAACATGGATAGCTCTATAAACAGACTCAACCATGCAGAGGAATGAATATCAGATATTGAAGACAAGTTAACAAAAGAAGGAGACAAGGTTGAGAAAAAAATGAAGAAAACCCTATTAAGAAATGTCAGACACTCTGAGAAGAACAAACATAAGGATAATAACTATCTCAGAAGGTGAGGATCAGGAGAAAGGAGCAGAAAATCATTTAAATAAGTACTAGCAGAGAATTTCTCAAATCTGTTACAAAAAGTAATGATGTTCAAGGATATTCAAGAATCAGAGAAAACACCAAAATTTCTAAATGTAAATAGACTTCCCCCAGACACATAATAGTAAAACTAACAAAAGGTAAAACAAAGAAAAGCTACTCAAGGCTGATAGAGAAAAGAAGAACATAGACTACAAATGTACACCCATCAGGTTGTCATCAGATTTCTCAACAGAAACACTACAAGCTAGGAGAAAGTAGAAATATATTCAAAATATTAAAAGAAAAAAAACCTACCAGCCAAGAATACCCTGCAAAATTGTCATTTAAATATTATGGGGAAATAAAGGTCTTCAGTGACAAACAAAAGTTATTGGATTTTTCTATCACCAAGCCTGTCATTCTAGAAATCTTGAAAGGGGCCCTACAAAAGGGAAAACGAAAACCAATGCTTAAGAATGGTGACAGGAAATCAAAAGAAGAAACAAAGGTGAGATCAATAGAAGAGAGTACAAAAATACTAAAGAGGAAAAGGAAAACAGGTCACCTATACAAATATATAAATATGATATGGTATCAGCTCACAAAAGTATATCATAGAGCAGTACAGTTAAAAACAACTGATGGGACAGGTACAAAATTCAATTCTAAAGAGATATGTAGCCAGGAAGTAGACAGAACTGACTATTTAGACACTGTAAACCATCCAAAGGACAAAACAAAAACAAAAACAACTTAAACAGGAAATGAAACAATATGCAAAGAAGAGCAACAGAGAACAAACACTCAAGTGACAGTAATAAATAAAATAAATATAAAATAAATGACAGTAATGTATTTCAGTCATCACCCTAAATGTGAATGTAATGAGCTCACCAATCAAAAGACATAGAGTTGCTGGATGGATCAAAAAGCAGGATCTATTGATATTATGCCCATAAGAAACACATATCAGATCCAAAGATAAACACAGGTTGAAAGTCAAGGCTATGGAAAATATATCAAAACAATGTGATGAAAGGAAATCAGGAACTGCAGTACCAATATCAGATAAAACAAATTTCCAACTGAAAATGTGTGATGAGACAGATAGAAGCTATATTATGGTTGAGAGAAATCCATCAAGAAGAAATAACTATCATCAACATATATGCACTCAATTCAGACCATCTAAATTCATAAAACAAATACTGGCAGAACTCAAGGCCAACATTAACAGTAACACCATAATAGTAGGGAACTTCAGCACTCCACTTACACTAACAGATAAATCATTGAGGAAAATTTAGCAACATAGAAATAATAGAAAACATCTTCTCTGACCAAAAGGAGTGAAATGGGAACCAAAATAACAAAACTGGAAGCACCAGAAAGATGCGGAGATTGAACAACATGCATTTGAAGAACCCCTAGATCATCGATGAAATTGACTTAACTGGAAACAAATGAAAATTTGGAAACGAACTTCCAGAACATATGGGATGCAGCAAAAGCAGTTCTGAGAGAAAAATTTATAGCCATTTAAATGCACATCAGAAATCAAGAGAAAGTCAAAACTAAATCTCTAACCTCACACCTCAGGGAACTTTAAAGAGAAGAACAATTAAATCCTAACGTCAGAAGAAGGAAGGAAATTATAGAATTTAGAGCACAAATAAATGAAATTGAAAACAAAAATACCATTCAAATGATCAGTGAATCCAAGAGCTTATTCTTTTTAATAAACAAGATTGTCACACCCCTACTAGACTTACTAAGAAAAAGAGAAAAAAAAAAACCCTAATTAACAAAAATCAGAAAGGAAAGAGGTAAGATTACAGCTGATGTCACAGAAATATAAAAGTTCATGAGAGACTCTTATGGACACTTACATGCTAACAAATTCATCAGTCATGAAAATGGACAAATTTCTAGGATGTTGCCGTCTTCACAAAATGAACCAGGAGGACACAGACAACTTAAACAGACCAATTACAAGCAGAGAAATTGAAACAGTAATTAAAAATCTCCTTAAAAACAAAAGCCCAGTTCCAGATGTCTTCACTAGTGAATTCTAGCAAACATTCAAAAAAGGACTAATCGCCATCCTTCTTAATTTTTTCAAAGTTGAAGAGAAGGGAAAACCCCCAAATGCATTCTGTGAAGCCATTATTATCCTGATTCCAACATTAGACAAAGACAGCACTAAAAAAAAAAAAAAACTACAGACCAACATCACTGAAGATAGAGATGCAAAAGTCCTCAACAAAATCCTGGTAAATAAAATTCAACAGCACATCAAAAAATTACATAACCACAATCAAGTGGACTTTATGTGAGAGATGCAAGAATGGTTCAAACTATGCAAATCAATCAGTGTAATACACCACATCAAAATGAAACTGAAAAACCACATGATCATCTCAACAGATCATCTCAACAGAAAACGCATTTGACAAGATTCAATGCCCATTCATGATAAAAACCCTCGCCAAAATAGGAATAGAAGGCACATACCTCAACATAATAAAAGCAGTATATGACAAATCCACAACCAACATCATAATTAATGGTGAAAAATTTGAGATCCTTTACCCTAAGATCTGGAACAAGACTAGCTCGCCCTGTCACCACTACTTACTATTCAGCATAGTTCTGGAAGTCTTGGTCAGAGCAACAAGGCTTGGATTCATTAAATGAGTTCCAGTTGGAAAAGAAGAAATTAAACTATCAGTATTTGTAGGTGATATGATATTATACCTAGAAAACCCTATAACCTCCATGAAAAAACTACTTGAAACAACAAATGAATGCAGTAAAGTGGCAGGATATAAAATCGACACACAAAAATCAGTAACATTCCTATATACAAACAGTGAAGTAGAGGAAAAATAAATTAAGAAAGAAGTCAATCACAATAGCACCAAGATCAAATACCAAATAAACAATAAGGATATAAAAGGAATAGACAAAGGAGGTAAAAGACCTCTATAATGAAAATTACAGGACCTTAACAGAAGAAGACACAAAGAGGTGGAAAACATTCCATGTTCATGAATTGGAAGAATTAATGTAGTGAAAATGTCATTCTACTCAAAGTAATATACAGGTTTAATGCAATTCCCATCAAAATCCTAGGGACATTCCTCTTGGAAATGGAGCAAGCAATATAGAAGTTTGTATGGAGTCACAAAAGACCTTGAATAGCCAAAGCTATCTTACAAGAAAAAAAGAATGGTGGGGAATCACATTCTCTATAAACTATATTACAGAGCGATCGTGATCAAAACAGTTGGTACTACAACAAAAGCAGACATACTGATCAGAGGAATCATACTGGGAACAGAGAAATAAAGTCACACCCATATGGTCAGTTAATCTATGGCAGAGGTGCCAAGAGCATACAATGGAGTAAGGACAATCTATTAGAAAGGATTAATCTATTTAGCAAATGGTGCTGGGAAGAAATTAGATTACCATTATTGCCATACACAAAAATTAAGTCAAGATGGATCAAAGACCTGGACATAAGAACTGAAACTTTAAAATACCTGGAAGATACTCCATGATCTCAGCCTCAAACTGGTTTTTGGGGAAGGAACAGCTATGGCAAAATAGGCTAAAGTAAGACTAAGCAACTGGGACTACATCAAATGGAAAAACTTCTGCACAGCAAGAGAAAACACCACTAATGAAAAAAGACAACCCACAAAACTGGAGAACATATTCTTACAGCATACATTAGATAAGAGCTTAATCTCCAAAATACACACACACCTCAACAATATAAAACAAAGACCCACTCAAAAAATTGGGTAAAAGAACTGAATAGACACCTATCTAAAGTAGACACACAGATGGACTACAGACACCTGAAAAAATGTTCTGCATCACTCATCGTCAGAGAAATGCAAACAAAAACTGCAATGAGATACCATCTCACACCAGTGAGAATGGCCTATATCAAAAAGACCAGAAATAGCAGGTGTTGGAGGGGATGTGGAGAAAAAGGAACCCGCCTACATTGCTGGTGGGAATGTAGGTTTGTGTAACCTCTTTGGAAAACAGTATGGAGATTGTTCAAACAAAGATGGATCTACCATTTGACCCAGCAGTCCCACTCCTGGGCATACACCCAGAGGATACAGAATCTCTAATCAGAAAAGGTATCTGCAACCCGATGGTCATAGCAGCATAATTCACAATAGCCAAGATATAGAAACAACCTAAATTCCCAATAACAGTTGACTGGATAAAGAAGCTGTGGTGTATATACTCAATGGAATTCTATGCACCTACTAAGAACAGTGAAATTGTGCCCTTTGCAACAATCTGGATGAAACAACTGGAAGTTATTATGTTAATTGAAGTAAGTCAGAAAGAAAAAGAGAAATACAGGATGGTTTCACACATACATGGAATATAATGAAATAGATAAACCCCAGCAAAAACTCGCAGGACATGACGATGGCTGCCAGGTGGGTAGGAGCGGGGAGGACAGGTGGTGGTAAAGAGCCCTAGGACTCTGGTGGAGTGTGGGGTGTGAAATGTAGACTGAGATATAATGTCAGTATTCAGAAATAAATGTAGCATTGTGAACAAGAGAAAAATAGCAATTTTTTTTTTAAGGCCATTACTGTGTGCCTGCTCTTTGCTAGATTCTAGACACTGGAGATACAAAAGATAGGAAAATAGAAAAAAAATTCTTGCTTGTAGGAATCTCTTTGGAACTAGAAGGAGAACAATAGAACAATCAAATAAACATGAAATAAGTCAGGAAGTGGGAGCTGTACGGACTGCGTGTGCCCATACTGAGAATGACTTGTGCACATGTGTTTATTGTAAACCTTTCTAAGAAAAGCACTAGAAAGACATATACCATAAGGGTGATTATCTCCGGGTGATTAGATGTTTATTTTTTTCTTTAAACTTTTTGAAATTTTTAATATATTCTACAGTAGCTGTATGTTATCTGATATAATCCGATGATACTCATATTATTAAATATTATTAAAAACAGAATTGGAGCTTAGAAAATCCTGAAAATTGCCTATGGTCCTGGACTGTCTCTTTAATTGCAGTTTTTTATGTGGGAAAGCATAGTTTGTTTTTTCTTGACTGTGCTAGTGTCTGAAATATTTATTTCTCTCAGGTACCTTGCAGGCTCCCTCTGCCCCAAGCTTTTCTGAGTTTGTGCATATTAAGATTTCTCAAGTCGGGCTACCTGTTACAAAAGGCTCCTGAGGCCCATTGCAGATGCTGATGCCAGGGCCTGACTTCAGACCTGCTGCAGAGCCTCTGGGGTGAACTCTTGACTATTTTAAAGTTTCACTGGCAGCTCTAGTGTGCAGCCAGGGTGGAGAATCCCTGGACAGTTAGCGCTCTCTCCCTGCTTCATGGAGCCCCCAGACTCATTTCCTGGGGAGCAGCCAGGGTGGAGAGTAGCTAAGCAAATCCTTAGCCACACCTTCCGCTCTGCTGTATCCTGGATCTGGGATGGCCAGGCAGGAGAGATGGGGTGGAGCAGGGGACCAGTACAGGAAGAAGCTGGGCAAATCTAAGCTTTTTCCGAGGCTGTTGGCATCCCCTACCCCTCCCTCCTGACCTACTTATTCAGCCTGACAGGCAGTGCGAGGGACTCAGGACTGCAAGGCAGCAGAAATTGTTAACAAAAGCCAAACGCTGTGCAGATGGGGAGCGGAGGACACACTCCAGCCCCACTAGAACTCTCATCATTCCGGAAAACAGCACTCACCGTCGCGGTGCTGGGCCTCTGCCCAGGTTGCTCTTTATGCTATAATGTCCTTTGACGCTAACTGTTGCCTCTGGGGTTGAGGTCTGGACATTGAAAGCTAAGTTCTGTGAGCTACTCCCTGACCCTCTGCTCCCTGGACAAGATACCTTCTTCCCTCCTGATCCCCTGGCTCCTTCCCAGGAATGTGTCCCCCTCACTAAAGTAGCTCTTCTTGCCTTGTGTTTCTGTGACGTGGGAGGCCCCCAGGGTCGCACACTTACTCATTCATTGCAGTGCCCCCTGGTCCTACATGCCTAGTCAGTAGAAGGGCCAGGCCTCAGAGTCTGGTAGAACCAGTTCAATCTCAGTTCTGCCCCCTTATGGCTAATTCAGTGGGACCCCCAGCTCTGACTGCTCATCTTTACAGATTAGACATGCAGAATCTCAGGTCGCACCCCACATCAGAGTCTGCATTTCGAGAGATATCTAAGTGATTCTGATGGACATTAAAGTTTAAGAAACTTCCTGGTCTTCTTATTCCTCAACTTTCTCAGCTGTGAAATGGGAACATGAACTGCTAATTTACAGGGTTGTTGTGAGGCTTGAGTAAGGCAGCGTGCTTCAGTAATCACTGCAGAGTGGAGCACTGGGGAGATGTTTTTATACTCTGCGTTGTGAATGTTTCCCGTGAAGAGGCTGGGATCCATATTAAGTGGGCTGAGGTCTGCCCAGCAGGCCCTCCACTGTGGTGGAGCCTGTGGAGCACCCTCCAGAGGAGAGGGAGGGAAGACAGCGTCACCCCGGGCAGGTTTTTAGCAGGGCCTGATCTCTGCTCTGCTTTAAAGGGGCCTTGATCCCTACAGAGAACAAATGTGATTACTTTCATATTTGCAAATCATGATGGGACCCTACACAGAGATCAGTTTTGGGGGGACATTCTAAATGTTTTAGAAAGATAACTGGGGAAACTCTGATGTTCCCCCACATGGTGAAGTCTTTTCCTCTTGAAATCCCCTGGCTCAGTGGCAGCTGTGTCTGCCTGGCAGGGGTAGGACAGGACTGTCTGGGACAGGGACAGGTCTGAGACATTTCTGCTTATCTACACTCTGTTCTCATAGACGCTGCCAGCCTATCTGGGCAGATGACCAAGGGGAATTGCATCCATTCAATGACACTGCTTCAGTCTTGAACCTTCAGACCTCGCTCCCAGACAGATCAGATCAGGGTTGTCTGTCCCTCAGCCCACTCTCTAGGATGTGGTAGAAAAGCCTTATCCAGAAATCTGCCAGGAGCTCCTGGTGGGATGCAGATACAGCAAAACGCATGTGCGTCCTTCAATGACATGGGTCTGGCCAGGACTGAGAACTGGGGACATAGCCCAGGTGTGGTCAGGCTGTCTTCTAACTTCACCTTGTAGACTTAGGACACAGTATAGAGATTGAAGTTGCCTTTAATTAAGCTGACAGACCAGGGGGCAGAAAGCCAGAGGATTCATTCCTGCGTATCTGAATATGGGGATTTGTTTTAGGAGAGATTAGACTCCTGGCTGCCAAGAGCTCCGATAAATACAGTGATTGCAGGTGTGATTCATCATCTGCTCCAGCCTTCATTCTTGGATCAGAGCTCCAAGGAACCAGAGGTGAGGTGTTAAACTCATTTACGTCATATTATTGGGGGATAACTGACATGTAATAAACTGTAAAAACTTAAAATCTCCCCTTTCATATGTTTCACCATCTGTCTGTGCTTGTAAAATCAATACCACACACAAGATAATGGGCATCTCCATCACCCCTGCACCCCCAAGGTTTCCGTGTACCTCTTTGTAAATCCTTCCATCTCTCTCTGACCTCCAGTTCCAGGCGACCGCTGATCAGCCTTCTGTCCATTTAGAATAGTTTGCATTTTCTAGAATTTTCCATAAATGGAGTTATGCATTGTAAACTTTTTTTGGTCAGGCTTCTTTCACCTAGCATAATTGTTTTAGGATCTGTCTATGTTGTAACATGAGCCAGCAGTTCATTCCATTTTATTGCGAAGTACTAGTCCATGGTGTACCAGTCTGTTCATCCATTCACCCGATGACAGACATTTGAACTGTTCTGGAACAGTTTTTGGCAATTAAAAAGAAAGCTTTTATAAACTTTGATACTCTGGTCTTTCTATGGACATATCTTTTCTTTTTTTAAGGAAAGGTACAGGTAGGTGACAGGCAGGAAGGGAGTGGAGGAAGAAACATTTATTTATTTACTTAGTTGTTCATCTTGGTTGTTACTCCAGCCCTCCATCTCCAACCTGGGTCCTTGGGATGTGTGTGCACTGTGTCCAGTGGACTTAATCTGCTCGACCACCAGGGCATGCCATATGGACATATCTTTCATTTCTCTTTATAAATACTTGGGGTATAATGACTGCCATCAGATGGTATGTGCATATTTAATGTAAGCAGCTGCCAGACTTTTTCAAAGTGGTTTTATCTATGCAATATTGGGGACATGTTTCTATCTTTAAAAATTTGTTTGTTTTTTTTATCTGAAGTTCAAATGTAAGTGGGTATTCTGATTTTTTCTGGGTAACCTAGTCCCCAAATGAAAGTCCAATCTCAGACCATTTTCTTTAGATCAAGGATAGGTTCTTACAAAATTATTTCAATTTTTATGGGTTATTTAGTCTCTGCTGCAATGACTCAGTGATGCTATATTTTTTTTATGATGGTGGCCATAGAGAATACGTACATGAATGAGCACGGCTGTTTTCTAATAGAACTTTAAAACAGAAGGCAACTGGATTTGGGCCACAGATCATAGTTTCCTGACCTCTGACTTAGATCACTGATTCTCAGAGTGTGATTTCTGATCAACAACATGGATATTACCTGGGAACATGGTAGGAAAGAAAAGTCTCAGACCATCCCAGGTCTGCTGAACCAGAAGTTCTAGGTGTGGGGCTCAGCCATTGGAGCCCAGGATATTTTAAGGTACAACACTACAATTAAAGAAATGCGGTTCTAGATTTTTAGTTCCCAAACATGATTATCAAAATCACGTTGGGCACTTCTTAAAATACAGACACTTGAGCCCCACTAGATCCTCTCAGTCAGAAATTCAGAGTAGAGTTCAGGGTAAGGATGGGCAAGCTGAGTGTTTGCTTTCCTGTATTCCACCAGTTGTTTTCATGCCCCTCCAGAGCTGAGGGCATTTATAATGAATGATCAGTGAATATCATGACTGGGAGCCATTCATGTTTTAAGATTTGGAAGCATGAGTTGAAAAGAGTTAATCTCTATACATTAATAGACCTTTCCACATCCTGAGTTATAATAAAGATATACATAAAGGTGGAAGAAGAATCAGATTAGGGCTATACAAAAAATGGTGTTTTTCAATTCAAGGGTCCCCTTTCTTTGACCAGAAACTAAAAATGCAGTTTAAGAAATCCCATTAACCACATTCCCATGATGCTTCCCTCCTCGGCAGTTTGTGGACTAATCTTCACTCCTCCTTTCCCACGGGGTAGGAGAGCAAACATAAAGTTCTTTACAGAGGGGACTACACCACAGTTCTCTGCTACAAAGGATATTTGCTGCACAAAGAGAAATAATTAAATCAGTCCACCATTTTTCCTTTTAGCTCACGCACCCTCCCTAGCCTCCTAAATACTTCTACCCTACAAACAAATAAGTCAACATGTATAAGCATAGGAAAGGAGAACATGAAAATTCATTAAATACCTATTCTCTTGGGAACCAGCCTCAATTAAGGCCTTAGATACCATTATTTCTGCCTTGCAGTTATTGACTTATTTTTATTTCTTTAAGAACAGTGATCAGAGTGCTTTGGCCAGAAATTTGTAGTAATTTCACCCACCCTGCATCAAAAAAGAACATGTTTAATTAGTTTGCACAATGAAAGGTCCTTTTACAGTAGGTGAGGGTTAAAGATGGGTTCGGAAGGAAGTTTTGGGTCTAATCCAAAAGAAGAAAAAGGCCAATATAAACCCTGGACAGTGAGGGAAACAACACTGTCCCTTGTCTGCCTTCTTAATTGTGCTTTGAACACACTATCAATTCAGTCAGACAACTAAGAAAACAGTAACCAGGCCCAAGTTAATTAAGCAGCTCTTAACAGGAGCTCTCAGTCTGGGAGGAATAAGATCAAGAGATTGGAAACAGTATTTTATCAGGGGTCACAAGGTGCTTCCTGACTTTCAGATTAAAAAAGGAGGAAGGAGGAGGAATTATTTTAAATTCTGCTAATCTCAAAGAATCATTTTTGAAACATCTCATATAGTTATTTTTGTCTTGAAAACTCAATGACTATGAAGGAATGGAAAATATGAAATATCTACATATATATGAGAAGAAAACTAAATATAGTGTCCTTGGAGAAAAAGTACTTGCTTTTTGCAAATGAAAGTGGTATTTGTGAATCTATTCTAGTAAGATATTTCTGAGAAATCTTTCCTATAATGGAGATACTCCCGCTTGTTAGTATTTCCCAGTTGTTTGAGTTTAGTACAGCTGTCTTTGAATGGCTGATCTGCTTAAAAATGAACCTAGCATCTGGCAAAGGCCCCAGTACACAGACTGCAATAAATATTTGTGAATAAATCATCAAAATGTTGATGAGAGCTTCCACAGCTAGTGAAGTTTCCTTGTTAATGAGGGGGCTTGCTGTATTGAACGAGGCAGATTGCACAAGAGACCTCTCATGCGGCAGTAGGGAGCCTAGAGCCCGTCCTAGTCAGGCGTTGTCAGCGGGGGACCCGCTGTAATGGGAAGGGTGGTGTAGTAACACAAAGGGACACCACCCCCTTGTTTCAGGGGGAAAGTAGCGAGTACAGGTTAAAACAAGAGTCACAACTAAAGGAGAGAATTTCTATGAATTGGTCTCACTGGTCCCTCTTGGGGTCTCTGCCTGAGTTCCAGGGTCTGTGGACCTTTCTCGGTTTATCATACATCTGTGCCTTGCTTGGGAACCAGGAAAAAGCCATCCATTAGCCAAGCATACCTTTAAATACTTTCAACATTTTCGCATGCTCTCCAACCTCCATCAACCCCAATGGACAATAAAGTCTAAGCAGCTCTTAAGGGTGGAGGGGAAGAGCTTTAATTAAAATGACTTTTGAAAAGCCCTTAATTTTTTTTTCAGTCTGTCTACATATGTGTACATAGAAAATGTTCCATAAATTATGAAACAGTCTGTAAACAGCAATTATTTCTTAGGGAATTCAGTAGTAGGGCAATTTTTATTTCTACGTTGTATATTTCTTTATTACAGATCTTGCATTCACTGTTGATTTTTTGTATGTTTCTATATTATTTGCAGTTTTATTAGCATATGCTACTTTTAATTAGAAAAATAATAAAGTTAAAAATTCAAAGAACTAAATAAGGATGAGAATACAACTTGGATATCTTCCCAAAGTCTCCTAATGTTACAGACAGAAGGTGTGAAAGTTGTAATGACACTTCTGAGCCATGAAGCTCTCAAAGCTGCTCCCTTATTTTGTGGCACTTCCCTCTTACAACCGTTAATTCATATCAACTCATAAAGGTTGTAAAAGTGCTACTCTACCACTAGACTAATTATAAGCATGATATCTTTACCTAAGGCTCTACAGGTTATTTTCCAAAATAAGATTTTCCAGTTTAAGGTTATATTTCCAACACAAAAATTAGTAATGGCTAACATAATAACACAAAGTCTCTTCAGACAAGGGGCAGAAATCTAAGTTTACCTCAGTATCAGATGTTCCCCCAGGAGTCAAAGTAATCTTATTAGAAGAATGAAGTACTTGACTGTTTTCAATACACTTTTATCATAGCTCCTTATGAAATGGGGCAGGAACTAGCCATGAGAACAGCACTGTAATAGCATGGTGATGGGATGTGGAACTTACAGCATGTCCCTGAATAATATCATTTCATCATCATGTTGATGAGAAAGAAGAAATCCTGGCTTACACCATCGGACAAAAAGACTTTATTCCAGGACCAACCTTTTCGTTTGGCTTAAAGTTGCAGTTTCTAAAAACCTACAGACAGCGTTAAGTGAGGACTTACTGTAAACATATTCGTTGCAGAGAGACACCATTATGAAAATAGAGTTCAACTGACCACATATTCCAGAGGGAGACTATTAACAATGTAAAGATACAAAAAGAGAAACAACTACCTAGAATGTGCTTATGAGAAAGTCAGGATTAGAGATTATTCATTAATTATACTTAATAGCAATCTTCTGAGAGATTTTTCTTTTAATAAAAAAAAGTTTGCTTTAGCCAAGATCACGGAGGTGTGATCTAGTTATTTGAAATGTTTCGGTTGCTTCTTCATGTTTGGAGAAGGCTTACCTGGTTGTTTGTAGCTAGGAAAGGATGTCTTTACATGTGTATTCCAAGGTTATGCTGTTTATAGTGTTTGTTTATAGATAAAGATGAAACACTGTTCCACGACACTTGTGTGTGTGTATTATTGATTGTATGTGTAAATAAATGTGTATTTAGCTTTGTGGCATGTAAAAATTACTGCTCTCTAAATCCTTCTGCCTTTAAAATATTTTTTTTTGAGTAGGGAATCTCTCTTCAAATATTTTCTATGATTTGTCATAGACTAAATAGACTAAAGAAACCAAATCCCAAAAAACGAATACTGGGGATGGTGGTGTTCATCAGGCAAAAGTGGAAGGAATCTGCTCATGTAAGAGCTCCAGACCTCTCCTCTCCTTTAAGAAAAGGGTGGGGTGAGTGGGACCTTTTCATTAAGGATGGCACCTGCCATACCCTTGTCACCTCTCAGCTGGTGCACAAGCAGCGTATACTCCACAGGCGTCCTCTAGACAACTCGGGGAGCAGTGCTGACAGGTGAGCCAGTCTGGAGGGTTCCACGCACTCCCTGCCCGACTGCCACCAGCTGTGGGTGCCTTTCCTGCATGTCTTCCATCCCAACCCTGTCCTCTGATTTCAGCTCCCGGCAGCACCCAGCAACACAGAGCAGCTCAGCTCTACTAGGAGCGGCCTCGAGATCCAATGAGGCTTGTGTTCAGAGCTCCTCAGATGGTCTTCTCCCCATTTCCCAAGTGGCTTCACCCCTTTGTGTAGCCTTTTCCAGCCCCGGCATTGCCCAGCTTTTCAGCAGGAGTCCAGTGGACTGTTTTGAGCTTGTGGTAGTAAGATGTTCTCTGAGGCGTTCAGGGGAGGTGGCAGCAAGTTCTCGCGGTGGGTCTGTCATCTTCGATCTTCACATGCAGCAGTTACTAGGTGTCATGGCAAATGGGCCTCCCAGAACTGACCTTAATAAGAACCCAACAAGATAGTTGTTACTCTCATCTCCACCCTGCAGGTAAGTAAAACGAGGTCCGAGAAGTTTGGTTAGTTTTCCAGGGATGGAGAGCCAGCTTGCTCCCAGGTGCGGTTGCTTTCTGTGTTCAGAAGATAATACTAAATCCTGAAGGGAAAGGAGACTGTGGACACACAGTAGTCCCACCTGCAGGCGGCTGCCCGTCTGCCCCACGAGCGCTTGCAGAGAGTTGTCGCACACAGTAGGGTTTGGGCGCCTGAGCAACAGGCAAGGTTGCGGCCGGCGCCCTCATTCCCGCGTAGAATGTGCGTTGTGGGGAGCGGTGTGAACGTCTCCTAACCCTTTCTGGCATGTCATGAGGGGAGCAGGCATTGTGATCCCATCATGAGAAGGGCGTTACTGATTGGTTCAGGCCCATGTTGTCATGAAGGTAGGGTAGCTCGACAGGTGAATGTGGAGGGTTTTGGCCTCTTCCCTGACACTGTTTGAAAGGAACCAGACCAACTCCAAAGTGACCCGGGCCTCCACCCGGCGGGGGTTGCTTTGGAGGCAATCCTTCCCTTCTGGGCTTTCAGAACCGCCTTCATGAAATTTTCCATCTTCAAAACAGGAGTAAAGAGCAGCACCTGGGAGAACATGAGCTGCTGAGCCCGACCAGCAGAGCACCAGCAGAGAGCAGGATTTGTCACTGCCTTAGCGTGAGGTCAGGACTCCACAAGAGGCTGTCGGCAACTGTTGAACAGGTTGGTCAAGTCTCCTCAAAAACACACACGCCTGGTAATGGCTGCCTCGGGTCTCAGAGACCATGGACTAAGGGAGACACCCCACAGATATCCCTTCATGTTAAATGGAAAAAGTGAATGTTATTCTATGAAGTTTGAGAACTATTTTACAATGTCCTAAAGAGCCACTGTCGGTAATTATGGAATCTGGTCATACCTCCAAAGGAATCCCCTCCCCCTGCACCCCATTCTCATTCAGGTTTGACTTCCCTGCCTCTTTGGTAAGTCTGCACCTCCCACCTCCCTGAGCTTAATCAGAAGACTGAGGACCCCTCCGCGTGGCAGCTCTGCATTCCGGCTACCTTGCACAGTGATGCAAGGTGTGTTGATTGCTCAGTTGAATTGATTAAGTCCCTCCTTTTATGGAATTCCCTAACAAGCCCAGGTTCCTAGATGCAAAAATGATTAACTCCAAGAATTCCTTCTCAGTACTCCTGGTGTGTCCATTACTGAATTCTCAGAAGGTTTACATGGGAAAGAAGGGCACTGTCTCCTTCCCACACAGCCTCACGCTCTAGTGGGTGACAGAGGCTCTGACCACTCACTGTCCCAAAGGTCATGTTTTTTCTGAAGTGTCTTTGACAAGATACTTCTGCACTGGATTCTACTATCTGTTCAGTGCCCGTGATGGGCCATTGGTGTCCCATCACAGGAGGCCTGGCTGAATGAGGACTGGGAATTTCTGATCAACATTCAACAAACATACAATATTCTACCCTAGATCCATGATTTGGTTCCTCCCTGGCCTCATGAGTTTTCTCAGCAGTCGTCCGGACGAGCACATGTCCCTGAAGGGCAGAATTGCTGCTGTGGAAGCAGATCTCTGACCCCTCCATTCAGCCCTTGAGGATCCCCTTAGCATCTTTGCCTTTGGGAGACTTCTTTGAAGAGGCAGAAAGGATTTCTGGGAAAGAGTGAATTTGAGGGGACTCCTTACTAGTTGTGTCAAACTGAAACTTTTTTGATTATCCTCATGCTGAGTTTGAGAGCCTGGAATGGAGGAGCTTAGTTGGCATTGCTTTGTGGTTCAGCTTCTGCCAGGCCCGTTTACCACTCTGGTTTTGTGGGACCACAGGGACCTCCATTCCTCAATGGGTATGGAAGAGGGAGAAGAAGATCGTGAAAATTACAAAAAGAAAGCAAGTTTGGAAATAATGAAAACATGCCATTAAGATGCGTACTGCCACACCATTTACATGCAAAGGGCATGTGTGTGCACACAGGCTGCAGGTGTGGAACATGCCTATGAATTCATAATCTTATGATCCTTCATGTACCTGTCACATCCAAGACCTGGGGCTTAGTGTTAAGTCGCAATTCACAGTCATCTATGTGTATGTCAAGTGGGAGAAAAGTGCAGATACATCTCCAAGAGTCTTTGATATGATCAGATACTGGATTTGAGGCTAAAAGGAAGAGAACTCAGATAATGTAAAGAAGCATAGGGTGATGCAGGCAGGGAGGAGATGAGCAAAAGCTCAGAGACTGGTTACTAGCTGGACAGACCGACACTAGGAAGAGACAGTGTAGTGACTTGGATGTCCAGTGGTCTTGGGTCTTGGTTACTTTGACAGTGTCTTGGTTCTTTTGGAAGTAACCTAAGAGGAGCCTCAGGACTGTGTCATCCCTCCACCCTTCTGTGCTGGGGTGGGTGACCGGCTGTATGTGCTCGAGATCACAGGCTCTGGGGCCAGACTGAGTCCAGATAGGCTCCTGACTCCAGTACCTGTGGGCTGTGAGACAAAGGAAATGATGGACTCTGACTCGAAATCTGTTTATGGGCATTAAATGAGATGGCACATGGAAAGTACTTCCTGGTGTGCCTTGTAATGGCTCCGTAGATGGTTACTGCTGTCACTGCTAGTTTCCTGGTAGGGCATCTGAGGCCTGGAGAAGAGAAATAGCTTCCATCAGTGCACAACTTCGAGATTGTGTCCAGGCTAGAACCCAGGACTTCTGCAAGCCAACTAGGTGTTCCATCTCTGTGGGGAGATAGGAGTTGTGCTGAGTAGAGTTACTGATATCTAAGAGGCAGGCATCCCTCTTCCCCCGAAGAGTGATGCCATCCCTGTTAATACAAAGAACCCCGGCTGGCCCCTGAGCCAAGACTTACTGTTGGCGTCCACTTTGGCCTTCTTGCTGGCATTGGACCAGTTACCTTCACTTAATATAATAATCCTGACTCTGGAACTGGGATGTCTAGGTTCAAATCCTGTCTCCATCACTTACTACCTGTGAGATTTTTGAGCAAGTTACCTGGCTCCTCTGAGCCTTGATCTTCTTAGCTGATAAGAAGGATGATAATGGTACCTATATTGTAGGGTTGAGGTATAGATTAAATGAGAGACTTCATGTAAAGCAATTGACAGGTATCTAGTACATTCTTAACTCTCAGTAAATGTTAAACATAATAAGAAAACAAGCCTGTAAGGTAATGTTATGTAGCCTCTCCTGGTGTCAGACACAGACTGGCTGCTGGGGACCCTGGTGGATGAGACTGAGCTGTCCCACCTGCCCCACCCCTCAACCCAGTCCTCCAGGGGTCGCAGAGCACAGCAAGGAAGACCCACAGACCAGTACACCAAGAAATAAGCGAGCATGGTTTAGTGATTGAGAATAACAGGTAAGACTGTGAAGGTCAGGGAGTGTTATAAACTCTGGAAAATTCTGCACACTTTAGTTCCCCTCTTGGAAATTCATAATGTTCATTAACATATTAAAGACAAACTTCTTCAACAGAGCAGTAAAGAAATCCATTAAATTTTGTTTAACCTAGGTTTTTCCAGATTGTTTTGGCTGAAGCCTGTTTTTCCCTGCAGAAGATCATTTAATCATCTTTTTAAAATTACTGTTCTACTGAACACATTCTGGAGACCTGAACTAAGCTAATATGTCTCCGTAATTAGCTGTTTCAGCAGCTCCCAGCAGGGATCTTTCATGGGGTTATTCTTTAGACTATAATGACAATACTGCTGGTGAAAAATGTGTCTCCAGGTGTCACATTCAGCCTGTGTTTCTTCAGCGCTATTGAGTCCTTCTCTTGCTTTGAACTTCTTTCTTGATCATTTCTTCTTGTCTGTCTGTTACTGGTTTTCACTCTGCCTCTCTGTAGATGCTTTTCAAGGGGCAGTGAATTCAGGTGAGCTATGTTGTGGGCATCACCGCATGGAGACTCGACAGCATTTTCCTGGAACCAGCTCGAGGCATCTGTACCTATGCAACAAGAGCAAATGTCCTGTTTAGAATTCAGAAGTGACAGTGAAGCCACCATGCCAGCTGGTTAGGAAGTCCTGGGCATTCCCTGTTGGCACAGCAGGTAAGAAGAATGAAAAGAGACACAAAGAACTGCAGACCAGTGTCACTCTCCAAAATGAATGAGATTCATCCACTTCCTTTAGTATCACAGCAGAGCGTGGGCCTGGCAAAGGCGACCTCAGGACTACAAGAAAATGGCCTCGTGCATAAGATGTCCCATACTTTGAACATGAGAGGGAGCCAGAAATTCTAACATTGTTTGTCATTGGGAGGGCTTCATAAAATGCAGTTCTTTCCTGGAATTAGATTGCAAATATTTTATGAACTCAGAGATCAGATGGACCTGCATTAATATGCTGACTCTGGTACCACTCATGATCTTATTTACTTAAGTTTTTTTGTTTTTAAAGGGAAGGTGCAAGCAGGAATGAAGGCAAGTAGGCAGGCAGAAAGAGAGAGGAGGAGGAAGCATTTTATTTATTTTATTTGGTTATATTTATCTTTGTTTTTGTGCCCCCCCCCCCCCGCCCCCTGACTCCAGACACAAACTCAGGACTTTGGGATGTGTGGTGTGGACTGTGCTAGGTTAGAGGTGGGGAACATAACTGCTGCTCCACCAGGGCATTCCCTACCTTAACTTTTAAAGCCTAAGTTTCCTTACCATAAAGTGAGAATATGCCACACTCCTCCTAAGAGGATTGCACAGGGAAGGGCAATAGTGCAATGGCAGCTACTGAATCGGGTATTTTTAAATGTCATTCTGTCTCTCTCATTCTTTCTGAGATGTGGTCAGCTGCTAGCACCAGAGAATGAGGTTTTCACTAGATTCATCCTCTCCTGGAGCTGGGGCAGGCTAGTGACAGGGAATGAAAGATTGGAAGACTGCCTGAATACTTAGAAATGTCTGGAACATACAGGCAACAGGACCAGCAAGTCCCTGATTGTGAGCAGTGAAGTATGGGAGCCTTGGAGGCACGTGGCGAGGTAAAGAAATGCAGGACAGTATGGAAGGGCTGCAGGGAACGCTTTGGCTCCCTAACAGCTTTGCTCAGGGTAACACATGGGTGTGCAATGTAGTAAGAGCCAGCAGCCAGCTGTGTGACTGACAGTAATGTTCTGCTCTATGCTCCGGCTAGTCATCAAGGATATCAGGAGTATTGGCAAAGAGAAGCCCACAGGACAGGCCTTAAAATCATCACACTCAGCCTCCTCATTCCACAGCTGGGGAAGCTGAGACATGGAAGAAAGACTGTCTTGTCTTGCTGGATGGGACACTGTGATCTGAAAAACCTGGTTCTTCCCTCCTAGTTTCCCCTTTCTGCTAGGTATAGGGCTGCATATCAGGAGAAGTGGCCCTGATGGGGTGTGAGGACTGGCGTGTGCGATCCTGGCTAAGTGCAGTGATAAGCAGTGTGTTTGTATCCAGACATCAACAAGCCATCTAAGAGACATCTTAGTCTTCCCCTTTGCATCTTCCTCCTTTTGCCTTTTTGATTGGTGATGGGACAGCCACCATTTTTCTGTGCACGAGGCTGCCTTGACGGTGGGGCCAAGCACCAAGGAGGCAGGACAGAAGAGAAGGAGGCTGGGTCTCAGAGGTATCGCAGAGCTACCATAGCAGTCTGTAATGTCAACTCTGGGCTTATTTTACATGAAAGTAAAATCTCTTACTCTTCGTCCTGGTGTGTGTGCATGTGCGCATATATGCAGTCTAGACGGTGTCCGACCGGTATGCCTCGAAATCCCAGATCTGTAGGACTTTAAACAACCTAGTTACTTTTCCTCTGGCATTTCCTTTTCTTTCTAATTGCATAAATACGAATTTCATATTGTGCCCCCTGAGCTACCCATTTTACATTCATCATCAAAAATGCGTCACCTCCACAATAAACATCAGAAAAGTGAGGCTGAGTTAGGCAAGTAACTTGAGTAAGCAGGAATTCAAACTTAGATTTACTGACTCTGGACACCGATGGCCTTAAAACTCAGGTGTCCACATGAAATGGGTGAAATAATACTGACCTCATAGACTTTTTAGGGTGTTTTCTGTAAAACTAACAAATGGCACATAGGAGGCATTTATTAAATGATTGCTACAGTAACAGAGTTCTTGGGTAAAGTTCTGTTTCTTCAGTTCTTATTTTACTTTTGTATTTGTTTGTTTGATTAATGAAACCTATAAAATTCTAAGGACAAGAAGGGAGCCATTAAAGAGTAAAAAAGATTAGGCTAGGAGGAAATTTTTCCTTTGTCATTCCTGACAGTAACAATGTTTTATAATTAGAAGCCAGCACTTCTACTACATCCAGAGGCCATTCAGAATGGGCCCTGAACCAGGAGCAGGAAGTGTGTTCTGATCCAGATTCATTAGTAACTCACTGTAGGCAAATCCCTTCCATCTCCTGGATTCTGGTTTTTAAAAGGAGATGACTGGATTTGATTGTCTTTGGGAATCTTTCTTTCCTCTGATAATTTCCATGTCATACAGAATGGGCATACGCACTATTAAATACTTATTTTAGTGAAGTTTTCATTTACTCATTTCAATATACTACATATTCATATTTGATGTCATGATGTTTGCAAGGAATATGTTAATGTCAAGACCACTACTCATGACATAAATTTTAACATATTGTCACTAAATTATTTTTTCTTAAAATTTATGCTATAGTTATAGAAAAATTTTCTAAGACATTAGAGGTGAGGAAACTGGTTGGAGGTACAGAGTGGGAAAGGCGTGGAGAACTAGAGGTAGAAGGGGTCACATCAGTGGTGATGAATAGTGATAGAATTTTGATGGTCGGTATGATGTGATAGATACATTGATCAAGGTGTGACTCTGCTCTTGAAATTTATATGTTATTATAAATATACATCAATATTATGATGTATAATGATATATCAACAAAACATAAAAATAAAGAATTGAGTAAAACTTACAGGTAAAATCAAAGTACCAGTTCTCAAATCTGACTTCCTTTCCAAATTGTGTTTTGTTCAGGCTGCTATTAAAAATGAGTTAGTATCTCCTGTCTGGTAACCACATGGGGTGCTTACAAGCTTTCTAAGCAAATCAGGCAGCATCCATAGACATACCGTGAACCACTTGAGTGATTCTTGACAACTGTCCTAATAAAGACAACATTCTGTGCTCTCTCTGGCTCTTTTTCATTTTTGTATGTTACAAGATCCTAAGGCTTCCAAAATGTCAGCAGTAGAAGTAATTGTGAGGGAGATTCAGATAGTCCTGGGGAAGAAACCTGTCCAGGAGATTGCAGGGAATTGGTGGTGGTTCGTTGTATATTTCTTCAGCATGTACCCCTGCATGCCCATGAGCACCCAGAGAGCAGAACAAGAACCCATAATCAACAGCATTTAGGAAATAAAGGATAAAATGTGCTAATGACCCGTCACTTACAGGAAGTGACCTCCTTGTTGTTGAGAGAAGTCAGGTTGAGGTCTGGCAGCCTTAGTGATGATGGTCAGGGGATCAAACGTTAGATGGAGGGTTGGCCTTGATGGATGTCATCTTCCCTTCTGTTGAAACTCTTGGCTAGGAACACAGGCTTACTGTTCTCTAAACCCCAGACTTTATTTAGATTTGATTCATTTTCTATGCATGTCTCCTTTCTGTGATGGAATCAAATTCAGTGAACCATTTTTCACTTACTGTTTCTTCTTTGTCTCCTGGAGTCCGTGAGTTTCTTAGTCTTTCACTGTATTTTATAACCTTGAAAATCTGGAGGAATTATTAGCCAGTTACCTGTAAAAGTCCCTGAACTTGAGGCTTTTTTAAAAAAATGTTTTTCTCATTATTAGACTGGTGTTTGGGTTGTTGGAAAGAATACACAGAGGTGAGGGCATAACCATATAAGATGTGGTGTCTGATCTCTCCACTGTAGAATTACTGTTTCTCATTTCCCTCTTTTCTTTAGATACGAGTCACTAAGTCTGATCCGCTCTCAGATTTTTGCATTGTATATTAATCTTATATCTAATAACTTTGCTATTCACCTATTAATCCTATAGCCTTTTTGTGATTCCTTTGAAATTTCTATGTATAAACTCTTACCTTCTGTGAAAAATGCCAATTTCATTTCTTTTCAATCTTTAAATATTTGTATTTTTCTTCCCTATTACACAGACTTTCAATATAATGTGGAAACTGTATAGTCACAGCAAATATCATTATCTCATTCCTAATCTTAGAGAGAAAGCTTTCAACATTTTACCACTATGTGCATAAATACCCTGTGTGATATTTAGAAAGTGCCTTTCTATTTTTTTGCTAACTTTTTATTATGAAAACATGTTAGATTTTTAACATCCCAGTCAGTAGGAAGTCTTTTTTTGTTTTGATAATTTCTTTCACTATGCAAAAGCTTTTTAGATGAGGTAGTCACATTTGTTTGTTTTTGTTTCCCTTGTCACTAGAACCTGGTCCCCAGGACCTCTCTACTGCCGGTGCCATGCAACATATTGCCTGTGCTTTCTTCTATATGTTTTATGGCTTCTGATCTTACATCCAGTTCTCTAATCCATTCTGAATTAATTCTTGTGTAGGGTTTTAGAGAGTGATCTAGTTTCATTCTTTTGCGTGTAGCTGTCTTAATTTTCTCAACACCAGTTATTGAAAAGACTTTCCTCCCTCCATCATATGCTCTTGGCTCCTTTGTTGTAAATTAACTGATCATAAATGCGTGAGTTTATTTCTGGGGACTCAGTTCTATGCCACTGATCTGTGTTTGTGTTTTCAGTCCAGTACCATACTGTTTTGATTACTATTACTTTGTAGTATAGATCAAAATCTGGGAATGTAATCATTCCATTGTGTTCTTTTTTCTCAAAAATGATTTTGCTATTTGGGGTCTATTGTGATTCCATACAAATTTTTTAAATTTTCATCTTCTTTCTTTTTGAAATATCAATGGAATTTTGATGGAGAATGCATTAAACCTGTATATTGCTTTAGGTAAAATGATCATTTTAACTATGTTAATTCTCCCCATCTGTGAACATAGAATTTCTTTCCATTTCTTTGTATCTTCTATTTCTTTTAACAATGTCTTTTCGTGTTCATTGTAAAAGTCTTTCACCTCCTTTGTAATTTCATTCCATAGTTTTCTTTTAGTTTTTATTATAAATGGTATATTAAAAATGTATCCTTCTGTCTCAATGTTAAATATGTAAATAGAACAGATATTTGCATGCTAATGTTTTAGCCTGCGACTTTCCATATTTATTCATTCTAAGGGTGTTTCGGTGTGATCTTTAGGGTTTTCTGTGTATTTTATCATGTCATCTGTGAATAATAAACTTCTTTTTCATATCTATCCATCTTTTTAAAAACTAATCTTTTCCTTCAGTTTTATTGATTTCTGCTCATATCTTTACTATTCACTTTTTGTTTTGGATTCCGTTTGCTTTTGTTAAAAAAAATTAAGAATGCCTTTTGTTTGCAGACTTTAGCTGTCTTTAACTTCATGTATTTCAGGTCAGATGTCTCCAAGCACATCTTTAGCTTCATGTTGCAACTCTGATTTGTCATCTTTTTTATTATTTGATTCAAAATGGTTTTAATTTCCACTATAATTTCCTCATTGACCCATGGGTTTTATAGAACTATGCCTCTTAATTTTGAAACATCTTAGGATCTTCTGAGATACACATTTATACATACTTTCTGTTTGTTCTCATGAGAAGTTTGATCTGAAATACTCTCCCATTATCAGAAGAACTTATTTTTAAATACTCCATGAAGATTTACTTCTCCATGAAGTTTTTTCCTTACTTATCCCCTTATCCTCACCTCATTCTCTCTCCTCATTATATCCTGTCTATTTCCATCATGCTCAGCCAGCTTCTGTATTCAGACATGGGGTTTTATGGCCTTACTTTTCTACTGCTTGCCTGTGTGCCCCTTTCAGCCATTGCTAACACCAACCAAGGGCATTATATTTTGTTCATCCATGTCTCACTGCAGCATCTCACACACAGGGAGAAATGCCAAGGATGTATTCCAATACCCGGCTGACAGGTTAACCTGCGCTTGGTTACACTCCTTGGGTGTGCACTGACCACTGTCTGCTTGGAAGGATGACAGTGACTGGCTTCAGTGTGATTACCTGCCCCACCAAATGCATGGCTGGCCTCTCTCACAAGAATAAGTGTGTTTGTTTTCCCACCTGTCCTCTCTGCTTCTACGTCAGGAGCTCTGACTTTGTTGTCTGAGGTCAGAAACCCTTACGACCACAGAAACAAGGTGAGTCTGAATCCAGTCTTGGCCCTTCTGGAGCTCAGATTGGGCTCCTCGGAGAGATTCCGTCAGCTCAGACTCCTTTCAGATTGTTGAGAGAAAAAATGAGGGTAGTAAGGAGTGATTTAATTATATAGATTGCAACAACTTGCTCTGGTATTGATTTTCTATAGTCAAGGAGTCTTTAAAGTGGTTATTCTTGAAACAGGCAACCCCCACCACAGTGATTTCTGTGCAGTTGATGATATCTGGAAAGGAGCCAGTTCTGCCAGGCAGAATGCATTTGGAAGAGAGATGACAGATCCTTTCTAATGAGGTTCCAAGAAGGGAATGTTGAATATGGACGTGTGAGCAAGATGGCGGTTTGGTACCAGATTGCTTTACACACAGCCAGCATGTTTCACGTACTGTTCCCCTTTCTTTCATGTGCAAGTCTGGTCCTACCCTTAGGAGTGGATATTTAATTCCCCCTTTCTGTCCCAACCCTAGGGATTCTGGAGGCTAGACAGAGGGATAGCAGAATATTTTAATATAAAAATAATCAGCCCTAATACCATTTACATGTGAGTTTATATTTGTACATCACAAGAAATCTGTGTGCCACTAAAAAGGCAAACATTAGTGGTAATTATTTTCTGATAAACAGAGCATGAGTTATTATAATTTTCCACAGTGACTTTTTAAATCAGAATTAATGGTTTCTACTGAGGTAACACTGGTTTAAGGCATTGTATGTTTCAAGACCACGGCTTCATACCTCGACACATATATCCATCACACCATACCCACCACCAAAGGTCTAGTTACCATCCATCATCATCCACTCAACCCCTGTCAACCCGTCCCATAGTTCTTTTTTTTAATTTAGAAATATATGGGTATGGCAAAAATTTTATTTCCAAAAAGGACTGTATCCTCTGTCTCAGTATACTCCTTGTAGGAATATATCCTAAGTAAGCAATTTAAAACACATAAAATATACTTGTCTATAAACATGATAATATATATCCATAATTGTGAATGAGCTATACTTTTAAAAATAATCTAAATATGCAGTAAAAAGTATATGTAAGATTAAACAAATGTTCATAGTTATAGAGTGGATATTATGGAGACTTTAAAACCATTTAAACATTTTTTTGTTTCATTGTAGGAACATTGCATCATTGTTGGTCAACATCTACATATAATACATGAAATAAAGGATTTTTGATGATCTGGAAAGAAAACTGTGACTCACAAATTTCATTTACAACATAATCTTAATTATGTAAAATATACTAAATGTACAGTAGGGAGCTTTGGATGGCAGGATCTCCAGTGACTTTACTTTCTCAAATTTTTCTTTTGTATTTTTTCTTAATTTTTATTAGTGAACATAGATGATGCATATTCTCTCTCCTCTCCCTCCCCCACCCGTCTCTTCTCAATGAAAAATTCTTACCAGAAGAAACTTGAGACCCTGGGTGCCAGAATTTGTCTGATTTAAACTCTGGGGGAAATAATTGAGCCTTTAGTGAATATATTTTTTTATATTCATCTACTTTTCTCTCTAAATTCAAACTTAAATGCTTATGAAATCATTGAATGAGTATCTAGATTAGTCCCACCCCTTGGGACTAATTCAGAGACCATGATCTAACTTGATCCAAATTTGAGGGTGTTGGCATGTAGAATTCATGATGAGCATTAGATTATTACTACGTTTCTCACATTGCCAGCCCCCCACACAGTTGTGAGAGGCAGCATTCTCTATCTGTTGCACACCCTGGGCCCTTCCACACCGACATCCCAGGGGATTGCTCTTTGGGAAGCACTTTGCATATGGCACTCTGATGAGAGGAGCACCTTCTGGAGTAGCAGGGAGTGCAGGTTTTATACCCATTTCTTTCCTACTTGATTCTCACCTCCTTCCTCCCATCAGACTTCATAATTCAACTGGGTTGAATTGTTTACTAGCCATTGGTTGAAATAAGGACCAATATAGACATTATAGAAGTGGAAAAAAAAAAATCGGGAAATGTGATAGAATTTACCCAAATCAGATTCTGTGATCTTTAAAATAATTAGGGTGGTGAAGGACACTAGAAGTCTGGTGGTGGGTGGATGTGAAATACACATGGACTGTGGTGCAAATTCAATATCCTAAAATATATTTAGTAATATAAACAAGAGAGAAGTCAGTTTTTTAATGTGTTTTAAACTTCAATTCCTAAATAGAATTCTACTAACTCTAATGAAATAATAACCAAAACCAATACATGTATATTAATATTATATTGTGGTGTGCCAAGTTTGAATGGGAACAAACAAATTAAAGCAGGGTCATCAGTCTTGGTGGTTAAATTACTGAAGTGGTTGCCCATTATGATGAAAATTTATTTGAACATTCAGTCACATCCCACCTTCCCCCACACTCCCAAAAGAAACAAAGGATGACAGTTGTTATTTTTGAGAGTATGTTAGTTGGGATGCTAGTTTCATCTGTGCAGCAGTAGAATAAACATTCCATATCTAGACTTAGGCCAGCAGAGGTTCATCCCTCTCTTGCATTGGTCTGATGAGGATCATGGACTTTCCTGGGTGACTTTTCTCCAGGCAGTCACTCAGGGATCCAGGCTTCTTCTATCCGGCTGCTCCACTACCTAGGAGTTCTTCGCTTCTGACTATGGATTGAAGATAGAGAGGACAAAGAAAAAATGCTCCATTCTTGATTAATTGCCTAGCTATTGAAGCATAAATCCTTTAGATTCAAGAATTTCTTTTTGTTTGGAGAAGAACACCACAGGCTGTAAATAGGTTCCTGAATTGTAGTTGGGAGAGTTTTTTTCCCATCAGAGAGCTCATGGAATTCATGTGGCAGCTTGGTACCTTGCAGTCTCCTTTGTGAGTTCCACAAAGAGAAATAAATCTGTCTATAGGGCCAGTGAGTTCCTGACACCAAACTCAGCTGTCCTTTCAAGCATGACACACTTTGGTCACATTTTCTTTAACACATGCATTCGTATATTATTCCAAGACATGTACATATTCCAATACTCTAGTCTCCTTGAGATTTGAGACAGCTACCTACCTCTATGCTTTTATTCACCCTTTTCCTTTCTCCCGTGATGACACCTCTGTCATAACTCCAAATTCTAGTTGCTGAAATCCTTGCTTTCTTGAGATACATTTGAGTGGTGTTACTACTTCTTTTATGAAGTCTTCTCTGATCCCATCAACTAAATATTCATTCACTTAATAGGTGTTTCTTGAGCATCTCTTAAGTGACACTCTTGGTATCTAAAGAATCAGTAAGAAAAATAGATAAATTATCGCATCTTGTGGAATTTATCTTCCAATTGAAGAAGACAGCAGTGTAGAAGAAGTTTCTTAAAATTCACCAATTTTGGTTATGGCTATGAGGAAAATTAAAAGTACTGTGATACAGATAAATTGACTCCTTCAGTTTGGACAATTTTTTTTTTTTTTTTTTTTGAAAGTTACATGTGGACTGATACCTGAACACTTTAATTCACTCATGCTTTTTCCTACATCTGGGCTCTACAGCCCTGTGTTTCTGCTACTCATAACATACTTCTTACTCTTTACAAATGTATTTAGTCTCTTCCTCCTGACCTAATTTAGATTGTGAGCTCTTCGAGGACAAGGACTCTATCTTACTTATTCCATACATTAACTTTAAAATTTAATTTTTATTATGACATAATTGAATGAGTTAATGTGTAACCTGATGCCTGACACTTAACTGACTCATAAAATGGAAAATCTTAAGTTACTGGACACATACACACATAATGCACACATGCATACACAGAACAAGTGTTCTGACGTGGCTGTTGAATTGAAGAGAAATGAAATGACTAGACATCATCAGAAGTAACTCACAATGTTAACTGCAGACAGTTTCTTCACTGCTCGCCTGACAGTGAGTCAATCTCTCTGTGGCATCTTTCTAGTCAAACAGCATATTAAGTGTCATCTCTGCTTTTTCCACATGTCACTCAGAGCACAAAGCTAACCCAGAGGGTTTTCCTGGAATCCAAGCACATTTCCTCATGTAATTTACTAGTGAGGACTCATGCTTAGAAAAATAGGATAAAATATATTCTCTTGCAAACCGTGGCATCTTGTCAGTGAACAAATACAGAACAGACTGAACTGCTCTGTTAATCAGCACAGTCTTCACCAGTTTCTGGGTACTGGATGTAGAAGACCATGCTGTAATACGTTGCCCTTACAAGGCAAATGCCGTGTTGTTGTTGTTGTTACTGTTTGGGGCCTGAACAAAGCCCTTGACATGTCTTGTTTCATTCAATCCTCCCGTCTGCCTTATGAGGTCAGTTCTGCTCTTAGCTCCATGTTTTGAGAACTGAGCCTGCTTGATGTCAAGAAACTTGCCAAGGCTGCGGAGCCTGTCAGTAGCAGAGCCATGTTCGGAAGGCACGGTCTGATTCCAGAGCCCTAAGACCGACATTGTTCCGTTAACTTGGCACTGCTTCCCCTGTCTAAGGCAGGGAACTGCATTACCCAGGATGTTCTTCCCCATATGTTCTATGAGTTAAAGCCAGGAGAGGCACTCGCGTGAGATTTGGGCAGTGGAAGTGAAGCGGAGGACACCCTGTCGTAAGGGGAGCAGGCAGGCAGAGACTGAATGCGGAGGTGCAGTGTGAGAGCTCAGCCAGACCCTGCTCTCCTCTGTTGCTACCGTAGCTCATGCTTCTTCCCCACTAGCAACCTCCGAGGAGCTCCCAGGGCCTTGACTACCAACCAGAGGTCAATTTCAAGAGGCAAAGTGGCTCCACAGAGGCAGGAGTTTCACAGATCTCTCCAAGAACGCCACCTCTGTGGCCCCACATTGGTAACCAGGTGCACACAGCTTCTCATTTTCCTGACAGCTAGAACTTGCTCACCCTCACCAGTGTACTGGGTGGATGTGGCCAGTGACTTTCTTTGGTTCTCCACTGCCCACTTCAAGAGGGGTCCTTCCCCACAGCCACCATTTGTATGAACAATAATTCTTCTGTGAAGTCCTTTATCCTCATAATACTTTTAGGTGCTCGGTTGGCATGACCGATACACATGCGAAATGGAAATGGTAATTTAATATAACTGATAAGAAGACCCTGAAACGTAGGAAAGGCTTATTATGTCAGCCCTCATGCCAGGAAAGGGTATGCAGTCCCTTGTGGTATCCAGATTCACTCTCCCATCAGGGCATTTTTTTGTGTTATGGGGACCATTCTTTTCACCAGAGTAGGACTGATTTGGTATAAAATAGTTTATGACTGAAAACACCAGGAAGGTGATTGTATAAATACTTAGAACTTTGGTGCTGATGGGCCTGCCTGTTTAATTGTTGTTCTTAGCGTTCTCATCTCTGTAAAGGATTATTTTCATTAGTGACTAGACTCACATGGTGACTTGTGAGTTCATTTGCTGTAAACAAAATGTGTCAGTCGGCACCCTTCCAAGATGTCTCACAGGTATATTCTTGTCAAACAAAGATTTGGTTTTCAGACAGCCCCCAGGGTAAAATAAATTCAGATTTTACTTCACATCTTTAAAATCCTTTTTTCTTTTAACCATTTCACTCAAGATCTAACTCTGCAAGCTGTATGACAAATATTTTAATGCAAAAACAGCATTAGCCTTGTAAAGGGTGGGCTTGATCATCATTTCCTGAGGGTGTCCACAAACATTTCATTCAAGGATGGTCAGAGTATTGGTGCCATCATTATCAGTTAGTTGTGATCAGCTTATGGCCATGCCAGATGTGTCCTTCTCATACCAGCACCGGCTCCTGTCTCTCAGGAAGCTGGCAGTCTCCCTGTGCAAGGCTGGGTGTCACTGCACATCCAGAGACAGGAAGCTATACTACTCTTTTTTTTTTTTTTTTTAATTCAATCATTGCAGTTGATCACGTTGTGTGAAGCAATAGGCCCTCAAACTTTTGCCTAAAAAAGTCCCAATAAGTGGACACCACACCCAACTATGCATTCCACTTGAGAAGTTAAAAAGCCTACTTTACATGCATATCTAATCTCACCTGACCTAATAGAATGATGGGAGCAGCATGTAGGCCCAGGAAAGTCATAAGGAGCCACATGTTTTATAGTCCTGGCCGGGACCAGTGATTCTGAAATAGGGTACCCCTCAACCCTTCTTGAGGGAACAGTGTGATGAAGTATTCTCTGCTCCCCAGATAAGTAAATCCTTGAAGCTATTTCTTGACCACCACATGCCCCTCGGTCCAACAACTAGCTCTCTACCTCACACAGTGAAACAACTCAATAAGTGGTAGATGAGTGAATAATAAATGAGAAACATTTATGGGAATCCACCTGTGAGAGGACCAGGTTTTTCTTGAAGGGGTAATAACCTGGATCACAACATTGCAATAGGCAGAGTTTTAAGGGACTTTGATACCTGCTTACAAATTGTGTCTTTTACAGTAGGCTCTTCTGTTCATTTGTACACAGTGAAGATATGACATTCACACTTCCTTCATTGAGAGATACGGACATAGGGTGTCAAGAGGGCCCAATCAGTCACTCATCTGACTTCCCAGTACTAGAAGTGTGTGCGTTTGACAAGCAGATCATAACTTAACCCAGACTGTCTTCAGATTGTAGGTGCATGCTTACAAAACATGTCTCTGAGACTAATCATGCAGTATGTTGTTACAAGAGTCATCAGCCCTCCTGAAGAACACGGCTCTTGCTTCACTGTCCCAGCCTTCTAACCATGTGAGTTCCCATAGCACACCAATCTCCCCTTCTCTGACTTCCTTGTTGTGTATCAGTGGATATGGTTGAAGTGGAAAGTGGTAATAATAGTGATGATGGTGATGATGATGTGAGCATTTAAATAATGCTTAATATGTGCCAGGTTCCTCTTGTTAAAATTTAATCTTCGTATGTAACAAATATTTTCATATTGAAGATGAAAAAGCTAGGGCTTAGAGAGAATAAGCAACTTGCTACACCTAATTCGAGTGCAGTTTGATTACTTGGTTGATCCTTTGCATTCTGAGGAGAGCACCCTTGTTTTCTTCTGTTTTTCTGACTAATTGAAAGTCAATTATTTTTACCAAAGTCTTACAGAATACCTATTTTATATCCCTTTCACAATCCATAGGAAAAATGAATTGAAGTTGATTAAATGCCATTCTAATTTTCCTTTGCAGCATTCAGATTGCTTCCTTGGGCCATATTGATCAATAGCATCATGGAGTAAAGACGTTTTTAAAGCTATAAAGATTAGCACAGCAATTTATTACAGCAGCCACAAAAACAGACATATAAAGCTACCTTAGAGTGTTTCAAGCACTCATCATATTTCTAAAATCTAAATAATCTAAACAGCATCATTAAGGTGGAAAACAAAATTCATGAAATTAAAGTGATTTTTGGAATGACACGTGGATTTTCTGACAAGCTGTGGGGTATGTCAGGAAAGGGTTGTTTTCTAGTCCCTTTATAAATGATGCTGTTTGGGAATCCTTCCCAGGGTTGTCAGAGAAGATGCCGAGCTTCAGTTCTTAGTCTGCTTCTCCTTGCCAGCTCTCGGATCAGCCAGCTACATTTGCTCTCCAGTAGAGGCAAGATTTGAGCAGGCGCTGGAAAATTCTGTCATCCCTTCTTAATCCCTTTCCTTGCTGACTGATCAGAGGAGCGGGCAACAAAGTCAGTCCCTGGTGCTTATCAGATGCTGATGGAAAAAGACAAAGCAAAGAGAAAGGGGTGCGTGGCATGACAATGAAGGTCAAAGGGGTATTTCAAGGATGGGGTTTTCCCGTAGACTTTGGACAGCAATCTGATCCCCAAACCTATGCCCACCTCCACCCCTTACTTGACCCAGATCTGTGGGCTGTTCAGAGAAGAAATCGGACTCAGGGCCTCCTCCGCTTTGGACGGGTTGTTCTGGTACAAACACAGCACCACTGACTCTCCGGAAACAGCCGTTACCGACCTGCCCGCGGCACATGCTGGGCCGTAACAGGGCTGCTGCTCTTGTATTACAATGTCAGACAGGCTCTGGGGGCAGGGTCAAGTCTGGCGAATGCCAAAGGACCCAGCCCCGAAAATAATCAGCATTCCAGCTTTTCTTTTTACTTTACCAAACTGTCCACGTTGGGTGTGCTTTCCTTCTTCCTCCGGGAGATGTGTGTTGACTTTTTAGGCAGCCTCAGATCACTGTTGACCCCTGCCTGGTTTACTAACATCTCTCTGCAGGGCAGGTCAGTCAAGTAAAGAGCTTAAGCATTCGACCTCAGAGAACCACCCGCCAGATTGCTGGACAGTTTGACCAGCTCTGGTAGGTTTTCCCTATCTCTGAAGTCATCTCAGATTTGTTTACTTTAAGATTTCTTTCACCTTGCCATCTCTATTTAAGCAGGATTTTGTGAGTTAAGCTTTGTATTTAGGAAGCAAATGGTTTTCATGCTAATTTTCCCCTAAGGCTCCTTAGGCAATATATAAGCCAATATTTACTTTGCTCCAAGGTATGAGAATAATGATGTTCTACAAAACACATTAGCTTCATTGGTCCTCTTTCCTATTTCCAAGATGCTTGTCCTTATAAACACATATCTCAATAATTTGTGTGAAATGTATCCCTTTTCTTCTTTGCTCACCAGATATTTATCAGATTATCAGTAGTGAAGTATTCAGTTGACATTCACTCCTCCAGCAAAAGAAATAGAGGACATGGCGTACGTACCTTGGGAGTAATAGAGCTAAAGGGCTAATGAGAGGATGGCCTTGCAGATCTCTGGTGCTCTGGCAGTGGCCCCGTGGGCGGGCAACTGGTGGCAGTGAGGTCATGGACACAGGTAGTAGAGCAGCAGGAGCAGTCTCTTCAGTCTGCGTGACTGGGCAGGCCTCCTACGTGCCTCAAAGGGTTTCAGCGCTAAGGACATTGATGATACCTCAGTCATAAGGGTTAGTAAAAGATTATATGAGTTGATACTAAAAGGTGCTTAGCCCTGAGCTCAGGATATATTAAAGTATTCCTTCCAAGGTAGCTTTTATTAATACAAAGGACTTAGTGGGGGAGTTGGTCAGTCTTATAGATTATTAATGACTGAGACCCTGACCTGAAGACCTGTGTGAACCTCTATTTGGATCTACAATTGCAGGAAACTAAAAATCAGTTTCCATAGGCATTGACTGGATCACTAAAGTCACAGCACAACTGGTTATTTTAAGACAGAAAATTGTGCCACAAAAGAACATTTTTGGTCTTAGATCTTTCCTTGGTCATTTCTTAAATTATTTCTAATTCTACCAGATGGAGAGAAACATAAATAATGACCAGATATTTCTTTTTCCAGTCTGTCTCTTGTCCCACCCCACCCTCTATTTACATTTACACACACACACACACACACACACACACACACACACATACACACACACTGTAGTATTTAAAATCAAATGGAATAGTAACATGCAGAATATTTTGTAGCCCTTTGATTTCCCTAAAATAGTGTGACTATTTTCCATATAAATAAATGCTATTCTACCTATTTAATAGTAGTGGTGTTAAAGTTGACTTAATCATTTGTTTGAAATTTATTTCTAATTTTTAAATATTCTGAATGGCATTTGGATCAAGACATTGAAACATAAGTATGTGTACCTAGTACTATTATGTTTTTATAAAAACATCTAGATGCAGAGGTTTTATGTTATAAAACACATAATTCTTTAGGGTTTTTATTGCTTCTTGTTAAATTTCCCATTGGGCACTCTAGACCAGTCAATCCTCCTGCCAGTTGAAGTCTGGTTTCACCTCACCATTGCCAACTGAGGGCCAATCATTTAAAAATACTTAAAAATTTAGTTGATGAAGATAATATCCCAGTCTCCTTTTGATTTCCATATCTTTGAACCTTTTCACACATTAACTGGCTTTCCCTCTTTAGTTTTTTTCTAAGCTTTTTCTTTTATTAAAATATCGTGGTATGAAAATGGGAATGTATTTTCTCTTAGAATATTTTGTTGGCTTTCAGAATTGAAAGTAAAGTAAATGTAATGACAATTGTAGGCGGTTGCTTCTTGCCAGCAGACACTGCACCCGGATGAACATAGTGAGCTCTTAGAGATGCCAGGTGTCCTGTGGACATCTGATAGTGGTTACAGGCGGATCTTCCAGTAGTAAGAAGTGAGACTAGTTAAGGATTTCTACTCTAAAAAACTATCATGAGAAAATGAGTGAAAGTCCTTCCAACTTAAATTATATTTATTATAGACTGTCTATGAATGCTACCTGAATTTTTTTAGGGACCATAGAAAGACATTCCTTGAAGTCAGATTTACAGAACACTAATATGCATACAAAGAAACATAGAAGATCAGAGATACATATCCTATAAGAATATCATATATATTGTATATTTAATTTATGAGGATGTTTATATATAATGCATAATATAAATCTTCAGCTATAGAATGTATAAGGTTAGTCTTACATTATTTCTGTTTGTTTTATAATAGGCATTGGATAAAATTTGGTTTTTGAAAGGTCGCTGTGGTGACCATTGTCACTTTAAGGTGACCCTAGGTTTAACAATTAAAATGAAAACCTTTGAAGGAAACGTCTACCGTAAGGTGGTGATCTAAGACTCATTAAGGCTTTATATTCACCACTGCTAGACCCAAATAATTTAAAGTGCAAAGTCTGAGTGTGTGTCTGTGTGTGTTCACAGGAGCACATATGAAAGCCCATGATGACAGGAGTGACTTTTCCACTTTATGAATTAAAGGCCAACCTATATGCTTAAAGTAAGAAGACTGTCCCACTGAATTTGTGAAATGTAGCTGTAATTTCATTTTCTTCCCTACAATCCTGGTGAGACTATGTGCTTCACCAGGATTGAACTAGTTTGTTCTTCTTCCAAAGATTCACACAGACACGCCCACACAAAAACACACTAATATAAAGGCTCCGTCTTCTACAGCCATTTCTCATCTGATGTATACTTTCCTGTGAGGTATATAGGACAGGTATTTTCCTCCTCTGACCTTGCTCTTCAGCCACATATCATGACCCTAAGCCCCATCTCCGGCAAGTTTAAAAAGAAACACAGTAAAAAGCTAGACAGCTTATGCCTCAGAGCTGATAGATGAGGATACTCTCCAGCCTCTGTTATTTCCTGGCCCCATGACCTTAAAGAAGTTATGCTCTCAGTGAAAAGAACATGAAAAGCAGCATCTCCCCAAGGCAGTCAAATGGATTATATGTAACCAAATGTGCAAACATTTAGTGAGTAAATGTGCAGTAAGTGGCTGGAAGCAATCATTTTGGGCACTAGTGAAACTTATACAGATTCTGCAGTTAGGAATGCTGGGTTCCAGCTTCTCACAAAAAGGCCAATGAAAGGAGGAGATTTGTTCTATTTAATGATCAGACAAAACTCTTGGGAACCTTGTGGTCTTTCCCTTTGCTCCTTTCTGATGCTGACATCTGGTTCTCGGAACAAGCCTGTGTATCTACTTAAATTCCCACATACAAATAATGCAAAGTCATTTTCCTTTTGGGAGTCCACTGAGGAGACAGTGGTGTTTGCAGGCTAGAAGGGGCTGGAGTCCTTCCTTCACTCAGGCGAGGTGCAGTCTGCTGGACTTCTCTGTCCCCACAGGCTCCTGTGGCCAGGAGCCAGGCAGCTCTGTGCTGAACCAGCCGCTTCTTCATTGCAGCATCTCCGCCAACAAATATGTCACTTCTATAGATTACACCTGAGCTGTGAGTAGAAAGAAGGAATATTATAAAATTGAGTATTTTCCTTTTTAATGTTACTATCATTGTGATTACAAAAATAACATCTATTATAAAAATGTTGGAAAATATCCCCCAAATACAGTAAAACTGTTACATTTATTGCAATCACTCTACCCGAAGTTAGAATGGTCACTGGTAATATATTGGTATATATCCTTCAGGAATTTGACATATGCATTAAAATAATGGACTATTTTAACATTCGTTTACATAATAGAACATGAATATATGTATATATAAATAGTTGTAAGCGTAATTTATAAAACATAATTTTGATGGTTCCATAATATTCCATTTTGTAATGACATTTACCCAACATTTTATTTTTATACTTGTAACTTGTTTCTAATTTTAAAAATTAACTTTATTGAAGAATTATTGCATCATAACATTATATGGATTAAAGGTATACATCATTGTAAATCAACATCTGTATATATTATATAAACTTTACCATCTCCAGTGATTTAAAAAAATCTTTGTAAACAAGTGAATGATGAATAGCCTTCTAGGTATATCTCTGAGCCCATTCAACACTATTATCTTCAGGAAGAATTAGCATTGTGAGTTAATGGATGTACATAGTTCTAATACTTTTGAAAGGTTCTCCCTGAGAAGTTTGCATCAATTGATATTCCATCATTCCATCAGTAGCCTTTAAGATAATGCAGTATTTCCTTTTTTTCCCTCCTTCCTACTGTATTATACACAGAAATAAACTTGCTATCATGTATACCCCAAACTTAATGTTGAAATGTAGTATTTCTTCAATAAAATCAATTATTAATTAAAAATAAATTAATTTAAAAATAAAAAGGATTTAATTCAGACTCTAGCAGTAAATCTTAGCTGTTCTAAGCCAACAGTGATTTCATGTCCCTTACCAGTGCCTGACATGGCCATGGACACCTGATGCAATTCTCTCCTGTAGAACCCGAAGGGATATCTTCTTGAAGCCTTCCAAAAATGCTTTCTCTTTGATTAAAAGAGATAAAGACAAGAAAACTGTTCATTTTTTTTTCCAATTCTTGAAGTGGATGGGGGAGGTACCATAAACTGTAGCTGCTACACCCAGAGTATGACCAAGACAGGCCATGGTGCAGGACAAGCCATGTTGAGAGGATGGCAGAGGGAGCTGGGATGGGTCCTTGGAAGCACGGCCTCACTGAGTTAACCGGTGAGACCAACTCCAAGCCGGACTCCCCTGTGCGAGGGAAAACATGTTGCGATTTTCTCAACCACCTTTAGTCAGGTTTTCTATACTTTACACTGAAAAGTACCCTACCTGAGTGATAAGCAAAACTGATAAGTAATGGTTTCAATTTTCGTGTGTTTGATTACAATGAGTTTGAATGCTTTTTTTTAACTTGGCCACTCGTGTCTTTTCTGAATAGTTTTTTATGTCTTTTGCTGTTTTTTGATAGGGCATTTGCATTCATATTCATTTATGGAAATTAATTTATATTTAAAAGATTAACCCTCTGTTTTTAATGCTACAAATATTTTCCCAGACTTTTCAACATGTTGAAATTATAGAAGTTTCTATATTTAAATGAGTGCTTTCCCCTGCTTTCTTTTGCTTTTTATGCTTAGTAAGGATTGAGTCAAGCAGAGAATAGATATTTATCTATATTTTGCTTTAGTTCTTTTATATCTTATCACTTATATTAATTCTTCAGCATGCATTTCGTAGTAATATGAAATAAAGATCCAAATTTTGAAAAATGTGGGAAAGTCCTAATACTATTTATAGAAAAGGACATAACTTTAGTAATTATAACTCTTTATAGATGTTATTATCTGGCAATACAAGTTCAGCCTAGTTTTCATGGCAATTCTTTTATATCTTTATCTATCTTTATGTGTATATACATATATATGTATATATATATATATATATATATATATAAAATCATGTTTAAGTGTCCCCTAAAATCATCTTAGCTTTTTTTCCTAAATTACATTAAAATGATAAAACAATGTAGAGAGAATTAACATCTTTATAATACAGTAACTTTCTTCTCAGGGCCACATGTCCTCTTCAGATATTTTAAATCTTATTTAATTTTTCCCAGTAGTTTGCTTTAATTTTCTACAAATACTTTCTATACATTACTTTTAATTTTTTTCCTAAATGATCAGATATATAGAAGAATGGTGCATTTACCTCTCTGGTTAAAAGGGAAAAATCATTGCTTTTGAAAAATCGTATGGTAGATGTCAGTAGCAACTAAATATAGGCAGTTAATTATGCAGTTATCAATCTTTCAAAAATGTTAATGCATATTAGACAGGAGCAGTATCAAAGTACACACTTAGCTTTCATTAGTGTCCTCAGTATTAGGAACTTTCTGCTAATGTCAAGGTGATAAAAAGTCTAATTTTAGATTGAATTACACTATCATGCAGTAAACTTAAAATCTCTCAAATGTTGAATGGGTTGAGATGATCACACCAATCATTAGCTAGATAAACACAGCATCTCCCTTTTACATACTCAGCCTCAAATAAATAATGAAACTAATTTTAGAAATTATCTAAGTTTCTTAAAAATGTTTGTAAGTCAGTTTCTTACATTCTACTATTTACATAAAAATAGAACCGTTTGATAGCACAAAAGTAAAGGGTACTTGTTTGGAGGAACTCAAACAGGACCAATCTACAGAATCCTGCTTTTTTGGGAGAAAATCAACCTTGTTAAGAGGGGCCCTTAGTGTATTCCTCCTGTTTAAAGCAAACTCCCTAAAATTTACAACTGGTGTTACTCTTTACCTCTTCTCTAGTTTTAAGGGCTTAACTCTCCCACATTATAAAGTGAATAGAGCATTTTCATTTCTGTTCCTTGCATTATATTTTTCACTCATGTTTCTCTTAGCTATTGGGCTTGCCACATGCATCTTAGCTTATAAGAAAGAGCTTCAATGTCTTCTTTATTTCCAGTGATGGATAGAAATGTTACTCCCATGAGGCTCTGTTTCCTCCCTTCTGTGATATTAGTGTTATGCGTATCTATACGCATATCTATGCATATCTATGTTTATCTCTACAGCTGTTACAAGCTAAGTGACACATTGTTTTAATTATTGTTTTATATCTGTAGTAATTTTCATGGCCCAATACAACTTTGTGCTCAGCCACTTCCTTTGTGCTGTTATTGATCAAGTGTATTACACACGTTTCTCTGTGTTATAGACCCCACATTGTATTATATACATATCATTTTTTAGTTGATTTTTAAATAAGCTGCCAACAGAAAAGTACACATTTATACTGTGTGTGTGTGTGTGTGTAATTTCCTTACTGATACTTGTATTATCACGTGGATTTGAATCTGTCTGGAGTCATTTCCTTTAAGCGAGAGGAACTTCCTTTAGTTTTTCTTGTAAGGTGGGCCTGCTAGTGACAAATTCAGCAACAAATTTTGTTATCTTGGAAAGTCTTTATTTTACCAGCATTTCTGAAAGATAGCTTTTTTGGATATAGGATTGTTGGTTGGTTATTTTTTTATTTTAGAGTTTCTTTTGTACTCTCACTGTCTTCTGGTCTTGACTATGTCTCCGAAGAATTTAGCTGCTAATCTTATTGGGGTTCTCTCGTAAGTGATGGTCACTTTTCTCTTGCTTTTCTCAGGATTTTCTCTTTATCTTTGATTTTCAAAATGATTTTTACCATGATGAGCCTGTTTATGGATTTCTTTGTTTTTAATCCTACTTGTAGTTCAATGAACTTCTTGGATGTGTAGATTATTGTTTTTTAATAAATTTGGCATCTTTTCTGTTGTTTTTTTCTGTTGCTTTCTCTTCCCTCTGTTGGTATTCCATTTGCAAACAGGTTGCTGTCTTTGATGGAATCTCACATTTCTCAGTGTCTCACACTTCTCTGACTCTTTGTCCACCTTTATTTCATTAATTTTTCATATGTTCTTTAGCTTGCATAATCCATCTTGATCTATATTCAAGTTCATTAACTATTCTTTTGCCAGTTAAAATAAACTGTTGTAACCATCTTCTCACCACCCTCTCCGTGGATTAATTTTTATTGCAGCTATTTTCTTCTAAATTCCAGAATGTCCAGTTGGTTCTTTTTATTTTTTTTTAATAACCCCTATCTCTTTATTGACAGTCTCTATTTCATGCTACATTGTGATATTGTCATAATACACCCTTTCCTTCTTGACTCATGCTTTCATTTAGTTCTGTAAATATATTTAGGATGACTTTTTTGAAGTCTTTTTCTGCTAGCTTTGATATCTGGGGTGTCTCACAGGCAGTTTGTGTTGCCTGTTTTTTTGGTTTTTCTTGTTTTCAAATTAGCTGCTGGAAACTGGTCTCTCCCTCTCCCCCGGAACTTGTTATTGTTATTTGTTTATATATATTTTAGTGAATGGCTGGGTTATTGTAGTGAAGGCTCTCGCCCACCCCATGCCTCTGATAGCATTAGACTTCTGTTGATGCTCCTCATGGAGAGGCAGCTTTGGACATTCCCACACTCACCCTGGACAGACAGTGCCATTGATAGAGCTATCTTTTTTCTTTCCTGAGCACATCCTGTGGTACATTCTGCTGATCGCTGTACTACTTCAATAATGGCCTGAGCTTTTGTGGTCTACAAAAAAATCTAGTCAAACCGTGATTCCATTGAAGGAATTGTTTCTGAGTTTGGTGTTTGATGTTTGTTCTGACCCCAAAAATGCCAGGAGGGTTTCTTTCAGCTGTTTTATTCCAGGAGTTTCTACTACAAAATAGCCAGCCTAAAGTCTATGACATGTATTTATTTTAAATCTATAAATCCCTTCTCAGTTGCCTTTCTTCACAATTTCCTCTGTTCTTTAGGGTACCTTTAAAGTCTACACTCTGCATTGCAAATGCAGTCAGTTCTTTTGCAAGGAGACTATGAGCTGTGAGCTTGTGGTCTTCTGCCTCTTAGACAGAATCTCTGGTCCAGAGCTCTGGAGCTTGGAGAGGAGGCAGTGAAGCTGCTTTCTGAGTGATATTCTGCTTAGGAAATGAGTGGTGGGGAGATTAGGAGCTCAAGTTCCTCTTAGCGTGCCTCTCCTGTCATGGAACCCAACACTCATGACCCAGGCAAGGGTGACGAGGGCATTTTTGGCATGCAGTGCCCAAGGCAGAGCCTCTGTTCCACAGATAGACGTGGGTGGAAGAAAGAAGACGGCTCCCACCTCTTGACTGTGTTCAACAGAACTTACCCTCAGCAACAGGTAGTTTGTAGCATGATGAGAAACACTGAAGCCTTTTCCTTTCCAAGAAGAAAGCCTTCTACCTGGGATCTGGGTGGGAAGGGGGGTCCTGTGTTTGCAAGGGGAAGCAGTAGGACAGTTTCCACCTTGCTGAGCTAGGAGGCAGAAAGGAGGGAAAGTTTTTGGTTCAGATAATGTAGAATCTGGTCTTAATAATTTCACAGGTTTTCTTGAATGGGTATGTCTTCATTTGCTGTTTGTGCTTAGGACCACGTCCAGAGGCTTTACATTGTTGGTTTTAGAAGATCTTTACCAGTTTTATCAGGAAGGTCAGTGGAGCTTCTCATGCTGGCAGACTGAAGTATTCCTCCTCCCATGTTGTAGGTTCTGTAACCTACCACATTTGCAATACAGAGTAGAAACAGAACCGCCATTCTCATTCTCATACAAACATACACACAAGCCTGGCCCTTCCTCCATTTTCAGGCATCTGGTAGGTCATCAAAGTTTATTACTGAGTTGATTTTTCTCAGTTTAGTCAAGCTGTTTATTAAACAGCAGTTATAATTTTTCCTGCATATCGGTAGGTGTTATTAAAAATCTTATTCTACCTACAAACTTCAAATGAAAGTATTTTCCCTTGAAATAACTTAGAGGAGATTTTTCAGAGTGTAGATTATCCTGTTGCTTTAAAACTCCAAGTACCCAACACCATAATAGACTGAGACTTTTAATTAAAAATGTTTTTCTGAAGTTTTTACTCAAATAATCAGTTAGATGAATAGCACCCAATCATGCATCCACTAAATTCTATTTTAAAATCTTCTTTTGCTAGGTATAATGGTAACATATTTGGGTCTATTGATGATGATGACTAAAGATAATTAAATATATCACTTCAGTGTTCACATTTGCTTCCACTAAAATCGAGTCAAGGACACAGGGCATGATGAAGGTTTCACTGGCAAAAGCAGGGCTGACTGCACAGGCTCTGATTCTCATTTAGCTTATAGCCTCTTCTCGGGCTGGGCTGCATCCATCGACTTCCTACCCCGGCAGAGGGTCTTTTGTTCGGCAATCTGCTCCTCCCATTTCAGCCCTCTACATACTGGTTCTCAAACGTTAGCAAAGTTTGTTGAAAGTGCACGTTCCTGATCCCCTTCAGCTACAGTAGATTTGAGATGTGACACAAAAGAAATGCCTTTTTGAAAAGCTCTTTAACTTGTTGTAATGCAGGTAGTTTCCACCATCCCTGCTGCTAGGGGACCGAACTATGTACCTCTGAGCAGGCACATCATCTAACTCTTCCTAGCCCCGTTTTCTTCTGGCCAGACAAATGTGCAAGAGTTGTTGCTCATTCAGTGGAATAAGCATGATGGTCATGGTGACATTCAGCTTCAATGGTTTTTTTATCATTAAAAATTAATACATTAATATTTGATTTTTATTAAATGTCTCTTTGTAGACCAAGTTGGAATCAACCCAGATAAGCATCTCCATCAATTTTAGGACACAGGTAGCTTCATACACAGATTTCAGATCATCTGACCACTCCTGGGAAAAATGTAGGTTCCCTTTTTTGAGAGCAAGCTGGTGTTAAACGCACCAGTATCTGATGTCTGGGTTCTGTCAGTGATCTGCAGATATGTTAATAGTTGCAACTCTTTTTCTCTCTTTCAGAAAAGCAAATAGGATGGTAAACAGAGGAAAAGTATGGACTTTGGAGTCAGACAAACCTGGGTTTGAATCTTGCCCTGGATAACATCTGACCAGTGTAGACTTAATTCAGTTGCTTATTCCTTGAGCCTCAATTCCCTGCTCTACAAAGTGAAGATAATAAATTCAACAGATAAGATCTCTGATTGCCAAGTATCAGAAAATGCACTTTAATCTGGCAAATTCATATACATATATAAACATTGTAATGTATTGATTCATTAAAAAAACTCAGGCAGAGTTGAATCTAGGAATTGAAATGAGTCCATCTGAATCCATTCACTTTCCATCGCTTAGCTCCTCCCTATAGACTTCATTATCAAGCTCCCTGCGTCCTCTGCCAGCAGCTGCACTTACAGCTATGTCCTCCTGGGTTAATAATGTCCAATGTGGGAGGATAAATGCTCCTACTTCTGAGCAATCCAAGCAAATGTCTCATTATACTCTCTAAAAGACTGGTAAAAGGGAAATCAGTCTTTTTACCTAAAATGTAGGTGGGGAAAAGGTTTTGAATCACTAGTCCTACCAAGATAGAATCTCTGTAGAGATAGGCCAATGGAAAACATAGGAAAAATGGGAAAATGAAAGGGGAAACAGAAGCCTGGTCTAACTAGTGGAACACAGAATTGGGCAGGAATCCTTACTCCAAAATCAAGTCCCTTCTCTTCTCTGGGCTGCAGTATCCTCTTATCTACATTAGAAGTATTGTCCATTTACCTTTCTAGTGAAGACCAAACAGTATGTGATGACTGTGAAAAAAACAAGTTAAAATATATGAAGAAAATAATAGTTACACTGAATTGCTAGATGTGATTTGCTAATGACTATCTAGGTGCCAGGTACTTAACAAATGCCGTCTCATGTAACTCTTCCACCATTCTCATAAATAAGGACAATTTTATTGTATCTTCACTTTATCAGTCATGCTCGGAGAGATGGCATAGCTGACACAGAATAACTCAGATTTTAAACTGGGCTTCCACTTAGGCCTTTGACTAGTTATTTTCTTTCAGCCTTACAGCCAGCCTGGTTTTTTTAGACTAATGCATCTTTTTGTTGCTTTAAAAAATAATTTTTATTGTAGTAATTATTCTGCACATTAAAATAACCTCATATATGTAGCTTCCCCATTCCTTAGACATATATCAGCATACCCTGCCCTCCACAAAATCACTAAATGTCCTTCACCGTTGTCCAGTGGGCTCTGCTACCATTCACCCCACCTCCCCCACCAGCCCCACTCCCTGTTGGTAACCCCGGTCCTGTTGCAGCTGTCTGTGGGCTGGTTTTGTTTCTTCTGTTCCTTTGGTTTTCTGATATTCATATTCCACCTCTGAGTGAGGTCACCTGGTATCTATCTTTCTTCTTTTGACTTATTTCCCTTAGCATTATCCCCCCTAGTTCCATCCATGATGTTTCAAATGACAGTGTCATCTCTTCTAAGGGCTGTGTAGTTTTCCATTGTATATATGTACCACATCTTTATCTATTCATCAGGTGTCGGGCACAGGTAATTTTCAGTTCTTAGCTATTGTGTATAGGGCTGCAGTAAATATGGGGGTGCATACATCTCTGCGGATGGGTGTTTTTGTATTTTTCGGGTAGATGCCCAGAAGTGGAATGACGGGATCATATAGGATTTCTGTCTTTAACTTTTTGAGGTATCTGCAAACTCTTTCCCCTAGGGGTTGCACCAACTTGCACTCCCACCAACAGTGCACAAGTATTCCCTTTTCTCCACATCCTCACCAGTATGTGCTGTTTCCAGACTTGGATAATAGCCATAGACGAATGTACTTTTGAGTGTGCCAAGACAGTTGTGAGTGACAACTTATACCTCCCTTTGCCAGCCAGCACACATGCACATGCAGTCCCAGCCATGTTGGCACACCCTTACCTTCCTCCCTCTTTTCACTGAAGTCACTTGTTCCTCCACTGCATATTCATAATGGCGACAGCGGTTACCTTCCCACAACACAGTTTCCTTTCCCTGTGCATCCTCTCCAGTGCTTATCATTTCCTGTCTTTTTGCTCATGGCCATTCTCACAAGCCTGAGGTATATCTCATTGTTTTGATTTGCATTTCCTTAGTAAGAGAGGATGAGTGTCTTTTCATGTGCCTGTTGGCCATCTGTCTGTCTTCTTTGGAGAAACGTCTATTTAGAACCTCTGCCTCTTTTATAAATTGGATCATTTCTGTTAGAGTTCTTTGAATTCTTTACATATTTTAGATATTAATGCTTTTTCTGACATATGATTTGAAAATATCTTCTCCCATTTAGTAAGATCACATGCCACTCTTTGAAAAACAACTCTGCCTTTGTGTCCAGAGCTGTTTATATTTGTAAAGAACAATTTAGAGAAAGAGGGAGGGAAGGGAAAGAACCTTCTGTGTGCAGAGTTCATATAGCTTTTCACAATCACAAAGTGAATACATTTCAAAAGAAAACCCTGTTTTATGTTCCACATACTTTCTTTGTTTCTGGGTTCTGAGTATTTCAATCATTCATTGCAGACAATAAGTCTAGTCCTGTAAGAACTTGAATTCACGTACAAGAACCCACATCTCCCAGGTAGTTCTCTCGAGAGTGCTGGAACTTCTCATCCGTGTGCTCTGATTTTTGTTGTTTGCATTTGGGCCTGTTGGGACTCAGGCCACTCCTGGGCAGGCCTGGTACTAGCTCCTGGCCTTCCTCCGTGCATGACAAGGGGCAGATAGAGGAACATATGTGACAGCCACTCTTATGCATTGAAACAGGCGGGCATTTAGCACAGAGGGTATAAGCAAGTTGCCAAAGGTCCCACAGCTCGTTATGCTGAATGTACCACTAGGAATTGATGCTAAGAAAAAAGTCTAAAAGTCCATGCTCTTAGCTGCAGTGTTACTGACTTCTAGCAAGTACTCTTCCTTTTATACATGAACTCTGTCTACCCTGCCTGAGACTTTGATTTATATTTGGAGTCATGAAATGCCTGATCATTCAGGTCACTCCTCTGAATTAAAAACCTTTACATGGGGATTCTGAACCTTCACTTTCCAATGTGATCTCCTGAGTGAGGGGCTTTAAAAAGTAGTAAGAGTATGTGGGTCTTATCCCAAAAATTCCGAGGACACTGACCTGGGCCACTTCTGGGGCATTAGGGCTTGGGAAGCTCCCTGGTGATATAGTGCATCATGACCGAGAATCACTGCTCGAAGCAACCTGACCACCCGTTGATGCCAGGGAAGGTCTCACTGCACCCAACTGGATTCTGTTTCTGGGTGTTGGTGACGCAAGCAGACACACATACCATGTGTCAGCCTAGACACGCCACCAGAGGGGAAGTTCAGGTACGTCACAGTTCTCTGACAGCATCATACGCGTGTTGTAGCTTCCAGGTTCCTATATTTGTATGTCCTTCACTGCTGGGCCCTTGAAGGGCATGTGTTTATGTATAATGGCATGGTGCCGTGTCTCAGACTATTTATACTAATCCCTACAGCTGTTGAAGCTGTCACTTTGTGAAGGCCATTGTAATATGAAGGGCTCTTCTAAAAATAGAGTGTTTTTATCTTCCGAAGTCTGGGCTAACTGGAACTGTGGGCTGTAGACAGTTTCTGTGCAGCTACAATAGAGATAAAAACCCACTTACTTATCTCTGTTTTACACCTGCCAGTATTTCTGGGAAGCCTTTCCTGTTTAACAGGGCCAGGAAATGTTTAGCACTTTGAGTTTTCACATCCCCCAGTAAACCACAGTGGAGTATCCACACTGTGTGTGAGAAAACTCAGGGCGTGTGAGAAAACGCAGCCATTCCAGGAAGAGTGATGGCTCTGCCGACTAGGAAGGCCAGCTCACCTTCCAGAAGAATCTGCAATCAGACTGTTTTCAGTGAGCCATGTTTGATGGACTGCTGCAGAAAGAGACGTGGCGTGGAAAACCAGTCAGGATTCACTCACCAGCCACTGTACTCACCATTCATGCCACTGAGCACCTGCCCCAACCTCTGCTAGGCCCTGGGGGCCAGCGTTAACCATGGGAGCGTGGCCCCTGCCTTACAATGCTCATAGGTTACTTGGGAGGGTGGAGTACAAAGTGAAATAAATACCTAACTACACATTGTGGTCAAAGAAAGAAGTGCTATGAAAGAAAATGATAGAGGGCCTCAGCTTGATATTGAATGGGGGGGTGGGTGGGGGAGGAGACGCAGGCCTAAGAGATGAGTCAGATGTGACTCGGGAAGGGAGAGAAGAGTATTCCAGACACGGGACCTCATGGGGGAATGCTTAGCATAGTCCTCCAGAAATCAGCATGAAGGAAGGCAATGTATGGCAAGGAGGGTACTAGGAGTAGTCAGTGACGGAGTCTGAGGTCACATCATGCAGGGTCTTAGAGGCTGGGTGTGGGGCTTGGGGTTTATCTTCAGCCCTACTGGAAGCTTGGGAGTCGTGGAAGTGTTTGCTAACACTTGTGTTATTTGTGTCTGGAAGGATGAGGTGGCCAGGACGTGGCTTGGCCACACTGCTCTGTCACTCACCCTTGCTCAGCCTGGCCTCTGGAACACAGCAGAATGGCCGGCCTGACTTCCCAGCTGAACTGAAGGATTCTTACCCTTGGGGTGATGCTGCCTGTGTCTGCCCTTTGGGGATGAACAAACACCTGGGTGTTTTTATCTTCATTGTCCCTCCCATTTACCTCCTTGTCCCAGCCTCTCTGCTGATGTCCCATTCGAACCCTGATCTCTTTCTTTGAGCGTGGCACAGAGCTCTGACTGCCTTCCTCACTGTTTCGAGAACCTCCAGTATCCTCTGATGATCGAGTCACCATGAAATTGGAGCCTTATTTTCAACCTCATTTTTCCAGGAAGCAATTCCCCCAATTTTTTGAGTGAATCAGCTCAAGTTCTTTCTTTTGCACTCAAGTCTCCAGAGTGTCTCCACCTTCTCCTCTCCTCCCTCTCCTCATATTATCACCTGAACAGGCCTCTCTGTTCTGGCACCATGGTCTTTAGTCTGTTTCCAATTTTTGGAATGGGCTTGCCTGTCAGAGTGGAGTGGTGTTTCTCTGAAGGAAAGAGCACATTCCTCATGCTGTGTAGTCCCTAGCCTCGGTCATTCTCCTTCCACACAGCCCTATGTGTTCATGTGGGCAGATACTTAGTGTCTCCCTCACTGCCCCTCTGTCCAGAGCTGAGAGAAGCCTTCATCCTTTACATCCAGGTGCCTGATTTCTTCCTCATCTTGCTTTGTCTCTTTTAGCACCCAGTAACGCCAGCCAGTGTTGTCTTTTAGCAGAATCATGGGCTCCTGAGACTTTTTCTGTCCGCCAGTCTGGCAGCATGTTCCCCATCCCCTCAGACACTCAGTTCTCAGGTCTTTTCCTCAGCGGTGGGAAGGCAGAACAGGACCAATTCCATTTTCGCCTGTTGTACTTGCAAATGGCCACAAATTGGTAGTGTGACCTGGCTTTTGGTTGACTCAGTCCCTCTGAAGAGAGCTAAGTGGCCAAACATATGTGCCAGGTTCCTGAAGATTCGCAGGCTCCGCGTCTGCAGCCCTCTGTTAAATGGGCCTGTCACAAGGTCTCAGCAGATAGTTAGCTGATGAGGAAAGAACCATATCAAGTGTCAGAATGCAGCATCATGAGCCCTGAAAGGCCTGCCTTCCAGCCCTGTTGCTGATTCCTCAAGTGCCTTTACCAAGTTCTAGGAACATTGCAGCCCTTTAATGTCAGAGAAAAGGGGCTCAATGTCCCTATACCCCTGACTTAGCCAGGAAAATATCTGAAAGCGGACTATCTTAAGGACACGTTCTACAAAAATGCTTGGTCGTCTCCATTTTCCCGCCTTCTTTACCTTGTGAACTCAGCTCAAAAACAAATTCTGAAAAGCCTGCCAGCACCAAACATTGAGATTTGGAGCAGTGGAATTCTGGTACTCTGTCCAAATTGTACAGGGACGACTTTGAAAACAGTCTTTTGTTTCCTGTGAAAGTGAATATGCATTCGCCCTGTGTTTGTTTCTCTCTTAGGTCTTTATCCAAGAGAGATGGAAACATGACTGGAGGAAGACTGTGACTGAGATGTCCATAGTTGCCCCAGTGTGCACACATAAAGGAGAAAAGCCCTCCCCCACGAGCAGCTCTGTGGTCTCAGCTAAGTTAACTTCCCTCTCTGGGCCTCTAGACTCTTCCATAATGAGGGGCTGCCACAATTCGCCCTTCCAGTTCTGTAGTCTAAAGGCATGTAGTTTTTTCATTAGCATAAATTACTGCACTTAATAATTGCCTCCTGTCAGGAAAAGGGAAAGGGGCATCTTACTTCTGGGTCCCTGGTGCCACTGTTGACAATGATTGCAAATAGTTTACTCCAGTGCAGAAGTGGCCCCTCTCTTCACCTCAGCATGTGTCCCCGTGAGCAGGCCTATGACTGGGTTTTGAGCATCTGCACATCAGTCAGGGAACGCACACCCGTGCCGGTAGTTGCCACGCTGCTCCTTTTTACCAGGAATTGAATCCAGACATTGGAGACTCCAGGTTTGTTTCCGCACAATCACAGCACAGCGAATCTCATAATAAAATAAGTCACATGAAGTCTTTGTTTTCCTGGTGAGTATAAAGCTTGTGCCTACACTATCCTATAGTCTGTTAGTCATGCAATAGAATATTGCCTAAAAAATTTATATCTTAGTTAAAAATAAAAATTTTTAAAAACTTAACCACCATCTGGGGCTTCAGGGTATTGTAATCTTTCTGCAGGGAGGGGCTAATGAAAAATACTCTATTTGTGAAGAGCATTAAAGAAAAACTTATAAAACCAGTTATGCCCTCACTCAAGCCATTCAACTCAGCCTCCTGGACAGTCGTTCAGAGGCGAGCCCTGGTTTTCTCTAACTTGCACAAAGTCTAGTGCGAAGGTTTCATCCCGGAGCAGGCCACCTCTGTGCAGTGAAGCCGAATGTGTGACAAAGCAATCTGGACGTGAGGGTAAAATCGTCACGTAGCCGGAACAGACTCACTGCGTGCCTGCAGAGACACCAGTGCTTTGCTTTCTTCTTCGGTGTCAGCATTCTGAAAATTGGCAAAAGATGATGGCTGATCTAGGGTCATATTCACTGAGGACAATACAAAACATTATGCTTTAGAGACATCTTTCCAGAGGTACATTAATGTCTTGCTGGAAGCTCGTGGGAGAAAGGACGATAGTCCCAATTATCTCTACAAACTGCATTTCCTTTGCCTGTGAAGCCGCAGTTATCGCCAGTGGAAATTCTTTCCCCCCTGGGGGGGAATGGACTTGCTGTAAACCAAGATTTCTCAGTCCTAGCGCTCTTGACAGTTCTGAATAGATGCATCTTCATCCTAGGGGCTGCCCTGTGCATACCTCTGGCGTCTGCCAGCAGGTGTCAGTTAAACCTCCCTCATGATGACCCACAGTATCTCCAGACGTTGTCCGTCTACCCCAGGTGAGAGGCGCACTGTAAACCATTGACGCACCCGTAGCCTGATGCCTGCAGTACAGCTGGGCGTTCAGGCCGAGATCAGTGGCGCGAGGGAACTGGCTGTTGCCGCCACTCTGACCTCAGGTGGCGGAGAAGAAAGCCTGGTTTCTAAGTAATGCCCTCAAACTGCACACAGCTTTTGAAAATTGTGGTAAAGTACACATACATGTAATTTATTATCTTAATTGTTTTTAAGTATATAGTTCAGTATTATTAAGTCTGTTCAGTTGTTGTAGCAATATTGTTTGCAAATATTTTCTCCCATCTCCTAAGTTGCTTTTTCACTCTGTTAATGTGTCCTTTTATGCACAGAGGTTTTTATTCTGTTGTAACCTAATAACCTAATGTATCTGCTTTTGTTTTTGTTACTTATGCCTATGGTATCATATCCAGGGAATTATTTTCAAATCCAGTGTCATGAAGCTTTTCCCTTAGGTTTTCTTCTAAGAGTTTCATAGTTTAGGTCTTACATTGAGGACTTTGGTCTCTTTGTGGCACCCACTTTTGTAATTAATAGTCTTATGTGACACAATTCTGGGAGGTGGGAAGTAGCGCCCAGACTCCACTCTTCACCCAGGTCTGGGGTCATGGTTACAGTAATAAGTTACATTTTCCAAGCTCTTTCTTCTCGATACAATATTCTATGAAGTCCTTAGCATCTTGTTCCTGGGAATGCCAGGGGCTCTTAGGCACGTTCAATCACCACTGTAGTTGACTGCCACGTATCATCCCTTTTGACTGGATACTACCAAGTCCAGGGAATATCAGCCCTCTTTGCCAGTTCCTGTCACTCATGCCTCCACTTTTCCATTAATACTGTTGCCATTTCCGATAATCCGCCGCTGTTACTTTGACCAGTTTGCATGGGGCCCACCAGCATTGTCCCAGAGTATTCATGGCACTGGAGCTGCCTGGCAGTCTGAGTTGACTTTGGAGAACATATTTCTACCACTTTATGATGGTGTATTGTCCTAGAAAGGGGCTCCCCATTTTGAGTTTTGCTTTTAATTTTAGTAATATAGTTCTTTAAGTATTGCTGACAATATCCTCTCTCCTTAAAACCTAGATATGAGTTCATGGGGGGTGTGGCAGGGCAGCCACCACGCTGTGCTTTCCACTCCAGTGACAGATTTGTAAACAGGCAAAGCTGACAGAGCTTGGCTCCTCTTACCTTCACAATCATTGCTTTCCCGTGGGAGTTCTCAGTCCCTCATGCAAATGGACTTTTATCCACCTGCCTTTCAGTACCCCAATTTCTTGTTCTCTCAGACCCTACCTGAATATTTTTTATTTTAGCTGATTTTATTGAAGGAATATGCATTCTAATATTTGCTGGTTTAAGGTATACATGATAGTTAATTTACATCTGCATGCGATGCAATAATTTAACCCCTATTTCTTGCACTGTACAATTAATTCCCTTTACCCCCTACAACTCCCCCATCTCTTCCTGTACCCACTGATTTACTTGTTTTTGTTTTTTGACTAAAGGTCTGTTAGAACATTTGTGATCTCAGGAGAGGAGCCTCACTGCTGTACAGAGGATTTGCTCTGAGTTTGCTAGGCACCCAGTAAAACTGCTGTGTAGGGCGTTCCCAAGCAGGTGCATAAATCTCATCTACTTGACACTCATGAAGAATTTCTGTTCTTTATTTAGAAGGAATGCTTGTCATATACCATCCAGTATTTATGAGTCAATTTGAATCCCACAATGAAACAATCTACTATCTAACCAGAAAACACCAGTAAGCCTTCCATTATGCATCATTGTTGACACACTGTTAATTTCATTCTAATTACACAGTCTTACCACTGAAATGTTGGCAACTGCTTGATAATAATTCACAGCGCTCCAATTTGAGGGAGAGGGGAAACAGCACAGAATAAGCTGGCAGTGAACCTGGGAAGAAAAAGAAACAGAACTAGAAGTGTAGCATCTGGGTCCCAGCACCTGTTAGGCGGCAGGAGGGCAAATGGTCCCACACCTCCTAGAATGTTTGCCTGGTTGGGGAAGGAAAGTGCTTCTCCTTTGTACTTAAAGCTCTTACTGGTCTCATGAGTGGGCTCTCTAAAGTTATATGTATAAATAACTATTAATAGTTAAAGAGGCTTTGTGAGGATCTAATTAGTCGATATAAGAAAATCAGACATGTTCCCTAGTATTTATCGCTGCAGACGGTAGTTGGAAATTTAACTCTCGTTCATTTTAAGTGTGCTCTGAGGACACAGTGTGGAGTGGGAGAAGGAAGCTGGCTTTTTTGGCAGCCTGCGATTGTGATCCAGCAGCACTGCTTAATGAGGTACCCCATCTTCAGCTGCACAGGAACCTCAGCTCTCTCTTCTGTAGCATGGAGATATCACCTCCAAAGAATTGTCGTTAATATTAAATGAGATAATAAGTGCCTAGCTCATCATCACCACCATCATTTTGCAACACTAATCACAAATAGTTCATGTTTATTAATTGCCAACTATATGCCTGATCTTAAATATACTTTAAAAATTTAATATTTATTGAAGTAACTTCAATTTACAAAATAATATAAACCCATAAATACAGATTCAGCATTCATCAATTATATGTCCACATAGCCTACCCACCAGCAGATTACCAAAAGTCCTTCGTTGGACCCACCTCCACCACATTCCCACTGGTAACTTCAGTTCTGTAGTCCATGTTCAAGAGTTGGCTTTGTTTAGTCTGCTCCTTCGCTTTGTTTATACTCCATGTATTAGTGAGATCATCCAGTTTTTGTCTTTCCGCCTCTGATCTATTTCACTTTGCACAGTCCCCTCTAGAGCCATCCATGTTCTCACAAATTACAAGCTTTCATCTCTTTAGGGCTATTTAGTATTCCATTATGATATATCCCACATCTTTTTATACACTTCCTATCCAATTTATCCAAGTCTTGGCTATTTTAAATAATACTGCAGTGAACATGGGGGTGCACCTATTTCTATAACTTACTGCTTTTGTCAAATACCCAGAAGTGGAATGATGGGGTCATATGTGATTTCCATTCTAATTTTTTTGGAGTCTCCAGTACTGCTTTCCATAAAGATTGCACCAGTTTACACTCACACAAACATTGTAAAAGTGTTCCCTTTTCTCTGAATTCTCTCCAGTGTTTGTTGTCTCTAGATTTTGATTAATAGCCAGTCTCAAAAGTTCACAGCGATGTCTCATTGTTGTTTTGATCTGCATTTCCCTGATAACAAGTGAGGAGGAGCATCTCTCCATGTGCTGGTTGGTCATCTGTCTATCTTCACTGGAGACATGCCTGTTCAGTTCTTCTGCCGGTTTTTTTTTATTGGGTTGTTTTTCTGTGATTTATGAATTCTCTCTATATTTTGAATTTTAACCTCTTGTCAGATGTATGATACACACATCTCCTCCCAGTTAGTACATTGTCTTATGTTTTAATGATGGTTTCTTTCACTGTGCAGATGCTTTTTGGTTTTATGTAGCTTCATTTGGTGGTTTTTGTTTTCCTTGCTGCTAGAGTAGTCCTCAAAGACCTCTCTTCAGGCCGAAGTCGTGAAGTGACTTGCTTATGTCTCCTTCTAAGTATTTTATGGTTTCATGTATTACATCCAAGTTTCTAAAGCATGTTGAATTAATTTCTGCGAGTGGTGTTAGAGGGTGGTCTAGATTCATTATTCTGCATGTGACTGTCCAGTTTTCCCAACACTGTTTTTTGAAAAGACTTTCATGTCTCTGTTGTATGTTCTTGGCACCCTTGTCATAAATAAATTGACCGTATATGTGTGAGCCTGTTTCTAATGATTCAATTCTATTCCACTGATTGGTTTATTCCAGGATCATGTGGTTTTTATCACTGTTGCTTTGTACTATAGCTCAAGGTCTGGGAGTGAGGTCATTTCACTTTTCTTCTTCTGATGATGATTGCTTTGGCTATTCTAGGTCTTTTGTGATTACATACGAATTAAAATTTTTTTGTTCTATTTCCTTGAAAAATGCCAGTGGTATTTTGATGGGGATTGTGTTAAACCTGTATATTTCTTTAGGTAAAAAGACTATTTTAGCCTTGTTAATTCTTCCTCACCATAAGCACAGAACATCTTTCCATTTCTTTGTATCTTTCTCTGTTTCTTTTTAAAAAGTATAAGTTTTAATTATACAGGTCCCTCACCTCCTCTGTTAAATATATTCCAAGGTATTTAATTGTTTTTTCTTCTCTTGTAAATGGGGTAGTTTTAAAATTTCATTCTCTTCTACCCTATTGTTTGCATATAAAAATGCAACAGATTTTTGCATGTTAATTTTGTAGCCCGGCACTTTATTGTACTCAATAATTATTTCTAACAGTTTTTATAGAGTTTTTAGGGTTTTCTACATATATTATCATGTCATCTTCAAATAGTGATATTTTTGCTTCTTCTTTTTCAATTTGGATTCTTCTTTTCTTCTTCTTGCCTAATTGCTGTGACTAGAACCAGAACAGTATGATGTTAAATTGCAGTGGTGAAAGTGTACCATCTTGTATCATTCCTGATCTTAGAGGAAACACTTTCAGTTTTGACCATTGAGTATGATATTGGCTGTGGGTTTATCATAAATGGCCTTCATTATGTTGTGGTCTGTTCCTTCTATCCTAATTTTATGTAGGGTTGTTATTATAGATGAATTCTGAATCTTATCAAATGCTTTTCACTGCATCTATTGTTACGTGAATATTTCCCCTTGCTCTTATAGGTTTATTATATTAATAGATTTGTGTATGTTGAACTACCTTTGCATCCCTGGGATAAATCTTACCGGTCATTATGGATTATCCTTTTGATATATTGTTGGATTTGGTTTGCTAATATTTGTTGAAAAATGTTACATCTATGTTCATTAGAGATATTGGTCTGTGATTTTATCTCTTGGTGACGTAATTTTATGCTTTTAGTATCAATGTAAGATTGACCTTATAGAAGGTGTTTGGAAGTGTTCCCTGTTCTCCAGTTTTTTGGAAAAATTTGAGAATAATAGGTATTAATTCTTCCCCAAAGGTTTGGTAAAATTCTCTGGGAAAGGCATCTGGTACTGGGAGTTTACTTTTGGGTACACTTTTCATTACTTCTTTAGTTTCCTTGCTTGTGATAGTTCTGTTAGGTTTTCCATTTCTTCCTGAATTGGTTTTAGTAGGCTGTATGTTTTCTAAAAATCTATATATATTCTTCAGGTTGTCCAATTTATTGACATAAAGCTGTTCTTGTTCATAGTAGTCTCTTAAGATATTTTTCTGAGGTGTCTATTTAATTTCTGATTCTAGTATGAGAGTTTTCTCTTGTTTTTTTCTTAGTCTAGCCAAAGGTTTGCCAAGTTTACTTTTTCAAAGAGCCATTATTTTTATTGATCTTCTGAATAGTCTTTTTAATTTTTGTATCTTTCATTTCTTCAGTTTTTTAAATTATTTTTCCTTCTATTGACTTATGGTTGAATTGTCCTTCCCTTATTAGTTGCTCTGATGTGAAATTAAATTTCTTATTGTGATTTTTCTTATTTCTTGAGGGAGTCCTGGATTACAATAAATTTCCCTCTTAGTACTTCTTTTGCTGCATCCCAGAAGTTCTGGTAGCTCGTGTCTTTGTTCTCTTTTGTTGCCCAGAACTGTTTTAGAGTCTCCTTTGGCTTCTTCTTTAACCCAGGAGTCAATTCAGAAGCATGTTGTTTAGCCTCCATATATTTTAGAATCTTCCAGCTTTCTTTTTTGGTCACTTTCTAGTTTTATATCATTATGATTGGATAAGATGCTTGATATGGCTTCAGTCTTTGTAAATTTGTTGAGACATGTTTTTTCTCTTTGTTTCCCATCATAAGGTCCATCCTTGAGAATGTTCCATGAACACTTGAGAGAAATGTCAACTCTGTAGTTATTATATGAAGCTGACACTTAATATTCTAAGTTAGTATTTTCCATTGTGGATGTTTTATAGATAAGAAAACTGAAATATTCTGACAAATTAAGTGACTTGCCCAGAGTTGCATGACTAATAAATACCCATATTTAAATTGAAGTCATATCAATTTGATGCCCAAGTCTAGGAACTCAGTCACTCACTATATTGACCTGTCCCTTTGTTATGGGACTTTATCCAGTGATATACATTGGCTTAAGATTAGAGAACCTAGACAAGAAGGCTAGTTGAGGTCACAGACATATGAGGCAGGAGTATGGGAGAGAGGGAAAAAATAATGGTACCAGGGAGTACTCTGTTAGAATGATTATTAGTGAAATGACTATAGATAGAAGGATTTATACAAGTATGTGTGTATGGATGGTGGGAGTAGGGGTACAAAGGAAGGAGTGTTTGAAATTGACAAAAAGGCAAAAGAAAATAATTGAGAAAATAGTGCACGTCTGGTGATTCGAAGGCAAAATGAAGTCTAAAATGTTGGATCCACTCAAGACATCTCTTCTTCAGGCAACTTTGGATCCAATGACTTCTAAAGTCTCCTAAACAAAAAATGGGTACCTACCCTTATGTTGTGCTGACTTGATTCTAATAATATTATTCTTGTGGGAATGAAACCACCACATCAGGAGGAAGAAAGTCAGAGTAACCCTGGAATCACTCACTATATAGAAAGCCTTTCCTAAGAAAATGTTTATGGCTAAAGACAAACGCATGGTTGAGAATCTTAAGACCATGAAAAAAATATGGTTGAAGGACCAAGGTCACAAGGACCCTGTTAACACTCTTACAAAACTTTCACACTCATCAGCACAAAACAAATTACACCTAATCCTGTCAGAGAATATCAACTGCATGTAATATATTTTACATGAAATGTTATCTATGCTATAAATTAATTTATGTCATCAAAAATTTAATATTACCTTCCTTGAAACTTTGGAAGAATGCATGGAAATTCATTTTCTCTGTTGTAGGCATGTCATTTTTTCCTATTTGATTTTTGATCCAAATATTTAATTTCTTTTTGATTCGGTGACTCAGACTTCTTGACTGTCATCTCCCTGGTCTTGTTGCAGTTATAGTAACTGAGCTCTAAGCACAAGCACATTGATGACATCCTCTTTGAAATCTCTACAGATAAGCTCTCTGTTCCCAACAGATAATAGGATGTAACTCTGATCCTTGATTGATCTCCTTCAGTTTTTTACCTTTTTCCCAAATCTCCACTATAAACACTTCCATTCTATCTCTTTTCTATTACCAAACCCTAATTTCTTTTTATCATGATAGCAACGAATGGAATAATCCCTGTGCTGTAACTGCAGTGCTTGTGGATGTATAAAAGTTGGTACAAACAGAGCCCTGTGCTCTGGTGTTTCAAGCATTGGATATGCATGTGGTTTGGGAGAGATTACAGCCTAATGCTCTAGAATGAGAATCAAAGTGTTTCCATTGTTTTTACTGGCAAAAAGTCTCTCTCCAAATTCAGCTTTAGACATGTCTAGTGACCTATCTTTCAGGTAAAGCCCTGAAGTTCAAGTCTATCCCATTGTCTCACTTGGGATTCTTACAAAGAATAAAAGAGCTTCTTTACTAGAACTATTAGAACTGTGAATGACTTTGATTGACATGATACTGTTAATATACCCAGAAGATAGAGTTTCAAGATGTTATTTGATGCCAGTTGAGAATGGATGCTTCTGTACAAATTAACTGAAAATATTTTACTGGTAATCAGTATTGGTGAGTGTATAAAAATGGGTATGATACACAGTGAGTTGTTTGATACACAAACTCCTGCAAAGAGACAGGGCAATATGTTTTAAAACCTTTAAATATTGGTTTCGTATGCACCAAGCAACATCTAGCTGAAATTTGAATTATATTTATTGCTTTGGAGAAGAAACAGCACTGGGCTGTCATAGGGATAGTGATACTTTTCACAATCAATTTTAAAATTGGCCCAACGAGTTTATTTTAGGCTATGAGAGCTGGAATGAACATGTGTCTAGCCCTACAGAAGCAACTCTTGTTTGGGAAATCCAGCAAAACCAGGCCCTGAACCTGTGTCAGACTAAAGACATGGCCAGTCCTTGGGCCATGGTTAATTGAGCAGAAGAGGTTGCGTAGGCTTCTTAGCAGTTAGGTAGTGGACCATCTTTGTCGCACCTCGACTCGTCCCTGTACACATCACACAGGAATCTAACCTGTTGTCTAAGAAGAACTAAGAGATACTGTTTTCAGTACTGAAATGGGAGGAAACTATCTAAATGAGTGCAATAGAACTATGGGCAAAACAAAGGGTAACTGTGTTTTATGTGTACTTTGATATAATTGTTAGTTTTTCTTTTGAATCCTAGGATCAGTAACTTACGGTAACTGACTCAAGAAACCTGAGACAGTCAAAGTGTTGGAACAAAGAGATGCTTTTAGGAAACTAAATATATTGAATTTGTGATTGTGCTAAAATTGAGAAAGTTAAATGTTGGATTTATATTTACCTATAATGTAATTTTTATAATGAAGAGTGCATTCCTACCTTAATTGAATAATTTAAAAAACAGAAAAATGTGAGACAAATGTTAACAGGTAAAAAGTTAATATGATCTCTATGGTTGATATTTTCTTTCTATTTTTTCGAAATTTTCAAGATATATATTCTGTTATTGTTCATCTGTTCTGCAGAATCATTCTTCCATCACTTATTGAGTGTTGTTTATGTGTCAGGGACTCTTCTAACAGATACCACTTCATTTAATTCTAACAAAAATTCTGTGAGTTGCAGACTGCTTTCATCTCTGTTGTCAGATAAGAAAACTATCTTGGGGAATTATGTACTTGCCCAAAGTCATTCATTAAAAACATGACTAAGCTGACTCTCAGGTCTCTATCTCTGACTCCAGAACCTGCTTCCATAGCCAGCATGTCAATAGAGCTCTCACTTGTGGAACTGAAATCTCACTTTCTGGAATCTGGTTAGGAGAATAGAAATCCAGACAAAGATTTGTGCACATGTCCATACAGAGCAACTTTGTCTGTGATTGCTAAAGATTGGAGATGTGGTTAAATAAATGATACAAGCTCATAATAGAGCCTTTTTGCAGCTCTTAAACATATTTCCAAATAAAAATATTTTGTATCATACTGGACAAATATTTACTAAAACATTAAGCACTTGAAAGCCCCAGAATATAGAAGTTCACATGGAAAATTTTAAAGCCGACATATCTACCAAACATTACAAACTCTAGATTTCCTCTTCATATGGCACTGACTTCATAATTCAAGTTGCTATAAAGAGAACAGAAATAGAATGTCTCCTCTGTTTTTGATTATTGCAAGTTTAGACATCTCCTTTCACCATTACAACTTGTTTCCTTATCTTTAATACCACAGGCTTAATATCCTCAGCATTTTCTGACTTGAGTGAACCTTTCTGCTTTGAGTTTACTCTAGAAGAATTCAAAGAATTCAAGCCCTTTGCTCTCACAAGACACATATCCCAACTGTAAGCTTCCAGGGCAGCTTATCAACTTGGTTCCTGGCACCCCCAATTCTTCTATGTCCCACCAGTCTTGATATGGTGAAAGGGGATCCTTACGAGGCTTGGTGATAAATCCTGGGCTGTTTTGACCTCTAAGCAAGGAACAGAACAGTCTCTCATTCCAGTGTATCTTCTTCGGGTTAAAAGGTTGGCTCAGGCATTAAATCTGCAGCTGGTGTGTCATCCACATAAAACACAAAGACCCTGATTTGTGGTCCAGGGTTGGGGAACAACCAAAACGATCAAACAAGTAAACAAATAATGCTTCTTCTTCCTCTCTTCCTTCCTGCCTGCCTAATGACCTTCATTCCTGCCGGTTTCATTTCTCTTAAAAAAAAAGTCTGCTTAGGTATTATGGTTGTTCAGAGACACAGAACCAGTAGGGTGTGTGTGCGTGTGTGTGTGTGTGTGTGTGTGTGTGTGTGTATGCATGAGTACATATGGAGGGAGAGAGATTTATGTGAGTAAATTGTCTCATGAGGTTGTGGAAGCTGGCAAGTTCAAAATCTATAGGCTGGACACCAGGGAGTTGATTCTGCAGTTCCCGTTTGAGGACAGTCTGGAGGCGCAGAAGTCACTCTTCCCCTGAAGACTTTTCTGTTAAGGCCTTCAACTGATTGGATGAGGCCCACCCACATCATGGAGGGTAATCTGCTTTACTGACAGTCTGCTAGTTGTTTAAATTTCTACATAATTAATCCTTTATTATTATTTGTATTTAGAGCCCTGTCTATATATATATATATATATATATATATATATATAGGTTTATGTATGTATACACACACACACTTCCCAGTTACTTAAAATGTTTAACCCCTAGATTTAATCCCTAATACATTTAAACTGCTTCTTTAAGCAAATCCATTAAAATAATTTACTATTCCTCACCACTAAGAACTTTTTTCTTTTATTTTTTTGATAGAGGAGGAAGAAGCATTTTATTTAGTTGTTCATCTTCGTCATCCCCCCCGACCCAGCCCTGAGACATGAACCCAGGACCTTGGGATGTATGTGAACTGCACCCAACTGCTACTCTATCAGGGTGCACCAAGAAGTTTTTTCAAAGTTATCTTTAGTCTTAAAGGTAGAGTTTATAGTATAACTTTAAATCTACAGTATAATCTTCAGTTATGTTTGCTTAAAAACATTAATAATAAAGATCATGGTCTTTGATCCTCACACTGAGCTTGTAAAAGATATTCTAACTAGGGAAAAATAATATACTTGGCTTTTAGAAGACTTGAGATGTTGATTGGTTTCGCCAAAAGAGAAAAAAGGGAAGACTAAATCCCCAGAAAGTTTAATTTAATGTAAACATTATTTCATCAAAAATATCCCTTCACAGAATGATGTTTGGCGAGTAGCGGCTACTGTGGCCTAGGTCAGTTGGCACATCCAATTAACCATCATATCTCCAGATGTTAAAAGTGGTCCAGCAGAGGAGAGGCAATGTCTGGGGCCTGGAGATCAGACAGGTAGAAGAGGAAGAGCTGTAGCCCACCGAGCCTCCCTGAAGCATCAGAACCTGACCTGAGTAAAGCCCCACCGTGGGCGCACTTCATGCCTCCAGTTACTGTGCCCCATCTCTCGCTGAATCTTGGAAATAGTTTGTGTAAGGGAGGGACCCTGACTCCAAAAGTCGACTAACTTCCCAGTGTCTCTGCCTATGGCTCAAAGACAATCATTTTTAAAGTTCCCAAACCAACCATTATTCAATGATGAAGGAGTGAGTTAGTAATCATAACCCTTTCTGTTTAAAAAGGAAAGAAATTAAACAATGCAGTGTTTGTTACCAGTACCAGTACGTGCTGTGCTGGATAAATTTGTGAAGACCTCCTGTCCAGGCTGTGGAACGAACCCTTGGTCAGCTGACTGACTTTCCTTGATCCTACATTGATCCATTGTTTCAATGGAGCCTACCTGACCCATTGTCCTTCTACTCCACCGTCCCCCCATGGCCACCATGACATGTGTCCTGGGGGTGATGTGTGTCCTCATGCGGATGCACAACTTTCACAGTCCACTTCCTCATGTAACAGGTTACCAGTCAAGGAATTGCTTAGCAATTAAGCATGAGGCTGTTTTCAGCCAGTCCAGGGCTTTCTTTGGCAATACAGGTCCTGTGTATACTTAGCATTTCCCAACCTGTTTGCATCTATTCAGTAGGCACTCAGGTTCCCGAAGCTATATATCTTATCTGCCTCTGTAATCCCCTGGCCTAAAGGTTAACTTTTTTACCTGAAATCATTTTAACCTAATGGGTTCATTGCAAGAGCAGTGACAGTGACCCTTTCCCTGACCTCAGGCATCATCCCAGATGCATCTTCCCAATGGACGTGATGGCCCCGTTTCAGAGAACGGGTACCTGCGAGTGGAGGTAAGAGGAGTCCTGTGGAAGAGACTTCTCTACCCGGCCCCCTTACGATTGCTTTCTAGATATCCTGCTGCTTCTGTGACTCACGTAGCTAACTGTAGTTTAGCATGGAGAATTCAGCCCTTCTGACTTTGAACATTTCCAAATTATTGAACTTGAATTTAACTTGGATTTTAGGATACGAACTAAAGAACAGTCAACTTTAGTAAAGCTGCCGGGCCTTCTCTCTTCTAGAGTTCAAGGAAGCCTAAATGTATCTCTTGTAAGACCCTGCTGAAGGCTGAAAGAAATGGCAACAAATATACCAGCAGCCTACATTTTCCTACCACTTCTCTTCATGAAACAGCCACTTCTAGCACAAGTCTCTGTCCTAAGGTGCAGACTTTCCAGCCTCCATAATCATATGAGCTAATTCCTTATAAATAAATATGAGAAAGTGGGGGGGCGGTGGGGAAGGAGAGAGAGTGAGAGAGAGAAATGGAGATGGAAATGAATGAATATTTCGACATTAACCATAAAAGTTTCTATTCTTATAACCTGTTTTAACTTGAAAGCAGGTTAATTGAGTATATTATACCCACCTGCATTTTTATCCTCTGCCTCCCCATATATGTATCTTGATGTCTTGCTGCTACTCTTAATTTTATAGAATTTCCTTTAGTTTTTCTTGTAGGATTGATTTGATGGTGTTGAATTTCTTTAGCTTTTGTTTGTCTGGAAAGCTCTTTATTATTTCTTCAATTTGAAGTGATAGCCTAGCAGGGTAGAGTGACTTTGGTTGGAAGTCCTTTTCTTTCAGTGCTTTGACTATATCCTGCATTCTCTTCTGGTCTGTCAGTTGAGAAGTTCGCTGACAGCGTTACGGGGGCTCCTTTGTATATGGCTCATTTTTATCTAGCCACTTCTAAAATTTTCCCTTTATCTTACATTTTTGACATTTTAATAATGATGTCTTGGTGTGGTTCTCTTAGGGTTTTTGTCTGTTTGGAACTTTTTGAGCTGGGTCTGGAGTTCTGCTTCCTTCCTTTGGTTAGGGAAATTCTCAGCTTCTGTTTCTTCAAATATAGTTTCTGCCCCCTTGAAGGACCTTCTTTAAGAGAAAGAAAAAATATTAAGGCTATTACTTTCATATGAAAATTAATTAATTTTTTAAATGAGCGAAGAAATTTAAAAATTACAGATGACACGTGAAAACCCAGAAAAATGACATTATTTTTAATTGATGTCTTTAATGATTTTCCCTTCAGTTTTTACCTCTGTACTCTTTAATACTGCATATCAATAATTTTTTAAAAATATTTTGGTAGAGAGTACAGAGAATAATTTGACCTAAAATAAGGTATTTTTTTTTTAGTGTTGGACATAAATCCTATGACTTCACACACAGATATGCTTGCTGCTTGTTGTGCTGCTTTCGGCTTCTTCCTTATACACACAGGCATTCATTTCATATAAATCCAGTCAGAAAGGGGAAAAAACATGTTATGGTATCATTATAATTGCAGGCGAGAACTTCGATTTTGACAAGGTGTCAATGAGAATTATATCCTCCACTTAGGGTTTACACCTCTGATGAAGAAGTGTTCTTGGATCAGCTTCTAACTATATTTTAAACCTTGTTCCTCCTTCTCTAGTCACATACTTCCCTGGCCAGACCCCTGAAGCATGTGCCTGTGCTGGAACCCTGCTCCTTTGTTGTCACAAGACCAGGTGAATTGGAAGAGTGGCGGCAGCCGTGTACCTAGCACCAGATGGCTCGCAGTCACTGTACAGAAATGATGGTATCACAGAAGCATATTCCACTAGACCCTGATGAAATGTGTTCAAAAGTCACCTTATTCTCAGCTAGACACCTCTCCCCTGCAGTGCTCACAGCTACCTTAGCATCACCCAGAACAAGAGACGAGTGACAGGAGGGAAGTTGTCATGGGAAGAGTCAGCAGTTTTAACAAATCGTGATTCAGAAGTCTTATGTTTTTCAAATTTCACAAAACATGACAATGTGAAGACATTACCAGGCCCTTCTCAGGTGTGTAATTATTGGCTTCAGGGAAAACTACATGTCTGAAGGTAACAGAGGGTATGGATAGATTGATGGAGCTCATTAACAGATCATTTCATCTTTTTCACAATTATTCCATGGCCCAATCCTGCCAACTTCCTAACTCATGTGCTTTGGTGACCAAGGCAAGATGCCAGGCCTTTAACTTTGCTTTCGCCTGAGTGTAAAATGTTTCTTCCTTACACATGTAGGGACCTCACCCATCAAGTCGGAAGTTCCATCTCTATGAAGTGTTCCCTGATCTCCAGAGCAAACCTGACTTCTCGTCTCTTCTTCTGATTTGTCACATTAGTCCTTCTAGCCCCTCCCGAAGCACCCCTGCAGATAGATAGGTTCCAAAAGGGAATGTAGAGGTGTGTCTTGATGTTAATACAAACAATACAATCTAATGACGTCAATGATAATAACCCAGGTGAGCTTGGAGCATTACAATGTAGTCAACCACTCATGACTTCATTTAATCCAATGAAGTAGGTACAGTAATCACTTCTACTTTGTAGAGCTCAGAAAGTTGATATAGAGACAGCTAGTAAGAAGTCAGGATTCTGATCTAGGTCTACATAACTCATCAGGTTCATAAGAACGCATTCATCTTCTTTAAAGACTGACTTTGTAAAAGTTATAGAGTCCTGAATAGCCAAATATGTTTCTTCTAGTCATAGCCACTGTCATTAGTTAATGCGGACACTTTTGTCATCTATTTTGAGGTAATATCTTCTGGGTAGGTACCCGGATCCCTGGAGCTGAAACCTAGTTTTCTTCCTGCACCTACTCCATCACCTTAGTTGAGGGGTGAAGTACATGGTACAGAGAGAGGAGGATATTTGCACAGATTTAAAAAGGAATTTGTTATCGGTCTGGGTCCAGGCCCTAAGTCTTCGCTGTCTGTGGAGTGTAATGTGATACACACTGTGATCACAGACCTCACTTCTGATGGTCTACTTTTTTCTTCGGATGTACAGCTCATTGAAAGACATTCCCAGTTACTTAATGTGATTTAAATGAGCTTTCAAAACTGATTGAGAAATGAGGTGTTTTGTAAAGAGTAGCATGCAGTATTTCTTACAAAAATCTTTTAATCCCACAAGTCATTTCAATGTATCATGTATCCCAAGTAGTTATGACTGTATAAACATATCCACTCAGTAAATTATAACTTGGCTCCTTGCTCTTCTTTCCTATTTCAGAGAAAATAATCTATTTTTATCTATTTTATGGTGACTCATACTCAGCCATTCACAATAGATCTACCAGTGACAGAACCTAATATATTTTGAGTATTGAAAACTAAACTTGGAATACAGTTTGCTTCTCTGCCTACTCCAAACTCAATTTACATGAGAAAAAATGTAAAGTCAATTTGGGCCAGGATGGAATGGAAAACAGCTAAACTGAACTGATATATATTAAATGCCTCATTGAAACCTAGAGTTACCTGCCACTAGAATGAGCAAGTGACTGTCCAGAGTAAGAACTCATGTCCTAGCTGCACCTGTGGCAGCCCAGAGTCTTTAAGGCTGGCCGTCCTCCGTGTTCTCTGACTGACTCCCAGAGACCCACTGTGGGTGCTGCTCAAAGGTCACCCCAGTGAACTCTGCCTCCTCAGTGTTCCAGTCTTTCCTCCCTCAGACTCAAGGAAGTTACCCTTTCATCACCAAATTCGTATTTCATAGTTCTCTGGCTCCTTGTCATCCCAAGGCAGTTTAGATTCCTTCATCCATTTCTCTATCTCATCTTAAAGGAGCCAGTTGAGATGACTTACAGCCCAAGAGCAGAGGTTAGTAGTCACATAGTCTAGATGAACGACTACTGGATGGAGTAGACACTTGGGTCTTGACTTAACACCTACAACAAATTCCTCTGGTAACTAAGCAAGTCTCTGTGTTTTTCCCTGAAATTACCAAGATAAACATTTTCTCAGAGTCTCCAGAGCCCAGTTACACATCAGCAAACAGAGAGCTGGTCAGGTTTGCCTTCAGAAGTCCACAGTCTTTATTTGAAGCCTACATGTCTCAAAGAGAAGATGTATAAGAAGAAGCAGATGAAACTTAGATGACCCCACAGGAAAGCAGCAAGCCCGTCCCTCTGACTTTTTTGGAGTACATGGAAAGGGAAAGGGAACTAATATGCGCAAAAACCTCGTCCTTTCCAGGCAACACTTAAGTACTTTTCAGATTTGGACTGACCATGCTCCACTTTTTGATAGAACAGGCCATCCTTCACGTTCCAGTGATAGCACTGACCCACAGTACAAGGTGCAGCTTTGACCTTTTCTGTATTAGTGGATATCTCATAAATGTATCCACTTCTAATCCTTGTATGATCTTCATTTGTTTATATATTTAACTATTAAAGGACATCTTGGGTTTTTTTTCTAATTTTGAGTAATTATGACTAAAGCTTCCATAAACATTGATGTGTGGATTTTTGTGTAGAGATACGTTTTGAACTCAGATCCATCAGTACCTAGGAGCACATGTCCTAGCACGTGGTCATGTGTTTAGCTTTGTAAGATTTGCCACGCTAAAGTGTGTGTTTTTGCTAGCAGTGGGTGCTTCCCTGTGGCTCCTGAATAGCCTTTGGTGTTGCCAGTGTTTTGAATTCCCTCCATTTAATAAGTGTGTAGTGCCTCTTTTCTTTCTCTCATTTGCAATTCCCTAACAACTGATGACGTTGAGCATCTTTTCCTATGCTTATTTGCATCTTCTTTGGGAAGGTATATATTCAGACCTTTTGGCCATTTTTGAATTGTGCTTTTACTGTTGAATTTTAAGAGTTCTGTATATAATCAGATGCAAGTCCTTTATCAGATGTATTTTGAAAACATTTTCTCCAATCTATAGCTCTTCTATGATTCTAACTTTGGCATCTTGTGAAAAAGCCAAAGAAGATAAATAGATCAGTGTCCTGGGGTTGGGGTGGGGGAGAAGGATGAGTCATTTACGCACAGAGCATTTTGGGGGGTGGAGAAACTCTTCTGTATGATGCTTGTGATGGTTAATTTTATGTGTCAACTTAACTGTACCACAGGGTGCTGAGATAATTGGTCAAGCATTATTCCGAATGTGTCTATGAGAGTGTTCTGGATGTGATTAACCTGAGAATGGAGTAGACTGAGTCAGGTGGGTTTCCCTCCCTAATAGGAAAGGCTGAAAGCCTGACTAGAACAGAAAGGCTTACCTTCCTGTGAGTAAGAGAATCATCTCTTGCCTGGCTGCCTTGAGTCAGTATATCTTTTTTTTTTTCTTCTGACTTTGGACTCAAAGTGAAATCTTGTCTCTTGCTGGATCCTGACCTTTTGTACTCAGACTGGAACCAGACTTCACAGCTCTCTGGGTCTTGAACTTGCTGACTGAAGATCTTGGGACTTGTCAGCCTCAATAATTGTGTGATCCAATTCTTTATTCTATCTGTATTTATATAATACAAAATATGTATGTATTCCATAGAACTTTGACTTGTAAAATACTATAATGGTGGATACATGACATCTTGTATTTGTCCTAAGACTCTGCAACCCAAAGAGTGACTTAAATAGAAACTATGGGCTTTAGTGCAGAACAGTGTATTCATATTTGTTTGCTAATTGTTACCAAATGTACCACACTAATCCAATATGTTAACAGAGGTAGGAAGACAGTAAGAAAATTCTCTTTACTCAGTTTCTTTTTTGCCCAGTTTTTCTGTTACTTTAAAACTATTCTAAAAAGTAAAGTATGTTAATTAAAAATATGTAATATGCTGATTTTGGTGTATTGGTGGTGTTTGAGGGAAATGAGGCTAATCACAGGAGATTGGTGGTTACTGCTGTGTGGCGGCAGAAACAAATTGATAGTTAATTCAAAGAAAGAAAGAGGTTTTAACTAGAGATGTCCAGATACAGCTCCCAGGAATTTCCGGACAAATTGGTGGAATGTGCAGGTGGTAATGGAAGTTGCGAGTTTTCTGTCACATTAAGGTTAGGAATTGGATCCAATTTTAAGTAAATGTTAAAGGATTCCGTGACCTAAATGGTGTTGTATAGCCTCTCAGTTGTGTCTGCAAGCTTTGAAATAACAGGCAGCTACCTCATCATGGAAAAGAAAAGTAGATTAAACAAACTAAATTCAGATGGAGGTACAAAGTATGTCTTAACTTTGCCACTGCTTCTCGTGTAGAACCGTCTGCCATTGAGACTTTATTTCCAGGAGAGAGACCTTTCACCCTGGACCTCCATTACCCTGTCATGAAGTCTTTCCTGTCTTTTCCTATGTCAAGTCAAGCCTCAGTCCTCTCCTCAGGCCCTCGTCTGTGTCCAGGACCACGCCACGGGTCCTCGCTGGTCGCCCCAGCTGTGTGCAGTGAGCTTTCAGATACCACAGGCCTCTGTGTGGGTGCCGCTCAGGCCCTGCGACATTTTCAGGAGAGCCTTGTGTCTTTCTAGTGTCTTTCACAGACTCGGGTCTCCACGAGGGAGGAGGAGAGGAAGACAAACAGACACAAAGATGAAAGGAAACTCTACCCATCAGCTATTCTTCTTATCTTTTATCACTGTTGTTACTAACACCTCTGACTACCTCCTCTTTGTTGGTTTTCTTTTTCCAGACCCTGGACATCCAACAATAACCTGCTTTTCCCTTTGAAGTAGTTTGAGCAAGCCTCTGGTCAGGACCCAGCGTCTACACCCCCGTGTTCTCAGCTGTTCTCACAGTGGGACAGGGCTGCCTGGACTGCAGGAGGTGAGAGGAAGGACTGTCCAGGTGCCACTCAGGGGGCAGAGAGATAGAGAGCTTGACACTCATCATTTCCAGTGACTTCTCTTTTAATGAGCAGTACGTGAGAAAGAAGGCAGCTTTGGGGAGGGTCTCTGCTGGGAATGACATGGCTGACCGTCATGTGGTGTAATTATTAGGAACATGCACAGAACTGGCTCAGTGGCTGGCTCTGCTGCATCTCTGTGGCCATCTCCTCCCGCTCCTGCCCTCTGGAGATTAGCCCCGCAGAATGAGCCAGGGTCTGACCAGTGACGGGCCAACCTGCCCTTCCAGTGTCCCATTTAGACATACCAACCTTGTAGGTCCGAGGAGGCTGAGGCACTTCGCTTTCTGCCCTGAAGGCCAAAACAGACAGACAGCTTAATGCCCGCCCTGAGGAAGGGGGCCAGAATGGAGTCCTTCCATCCAGTTCCTCAATGTTAACATTTCAAATCCAGAAGGCCAGATGCCTTTGTTCACAAAAGGTCACAAGAAGAGCATGTTAACTCCAATCAGCATTCCTAAGCATTCTCATGGGTCAGGCCATTCCAGAAGGGTCTGCCTTTGAAAAGTCATACTACACAATGATAAGAAATACACAGGGGACACAGAGTTACCGCAGCTCAAAATTCTTTGTCTAATTACCCAGAGTCTACTGTGCATATGGAATAGGTACTGAGAGCACCGATCTAGTGTCTGTCACAGGCCTGGCAGGCGGCTCCTCTCTCCAGAGCCTTGGTTTCATTCTGCAGAGTGAGAGGATGGATGGCACTAGAAAAATCCCCTCCCACCTTGTCTCCACTTGGGAATTACCTGACAAGGTTCTTTTTATGTTAATCAATGCAGATTCCTGGGTCCAGTGTCAGGCGCATGTGCTAAGTCGGGCTTTCTGGGACCAGGCCTGCACCACTGAATTCCTCAGAAGCATCCCTGGAGATGCTGAGACAGTGCTGAGCGCCCAGCAAAGCCACGTTTGGGAGCCACTGAACGAAGTGACCTGTAAGAGCCTTTTTCATTGGATGACTTATTTCTATTTTAACAATAAAAGATAGTAACTCCTCCAAAAAATACCAGAAGAGTAGAAAACATAGAAGTTTTCAATGATTATTCTACTTGCCATAAATCCCTATGTCCTTAAAAGCTTCTTGGATTTTTGCTTTGGTTTGCTTGCATCATTTTCATGGCATTGCAGATACAGATCTACTTAGATGCCTTTTCTCATGTCTTAGCTAGCTTTTGTAATTAACGTTTTTCAAAGTAAATGACATCTGAGAGCATGGTTCAAGTTTGCTTTATCAGGCCTGTTCCTTGGGCAAGCTTAGCTTCAATGAGTCGAACTGCTGGCTTTGTTGCAGAGCCTTCGTCTGAAGGATATGAGTTCCAAAGGCAGGCCATCTCTTCTTCGCTGGCATGATGGAGCCTGGACAACTCACCTTCTGCCTACAAACTGCCCAACTTTGGCATTTGTGTCAGATGAGGTGCGATACAAGCTGGACGCTGCTGTGTGCAGCCGGCATGAGCTCCTTTGACTCCTCTCCTGAGAACCCTGTCTTATTTGCTGCTCATGGAACAGATTAATGGAGAAGCTGATGGATCTGACCTAGAAAACATCTGTTCATTTCCAGTCAGTTTTCATTTGCTCTGGCTTGTTTGGCATTTTTAAGGGCTGCACTGAGCTTTGATCTTAATTGGTGAAATGTCAGGTCTAGAAGGCTCATTCATTGACCCAATCACAAGCCTCCTCAGACTAAGTGCCCAGCAGAAAACTCGGGCCTAGGTTTTGGGCAGAGAGGAGGAAGTTTAGGGTCTGGTGACCGGGGCATCACTGCTCTCACTGAGCTCCCTAAAGATTGCAAAAGCCAGAGAATTCAGCTACCCCAGAGTTTTCAAGGAGGAAAGACTCAGAGGGGAAAGGACTTGGCTGGGGTCTTGTGAGGCAGAGTCTATTGACCAGGACTGCCTGCCTGCCCTTGATGCTGGACTGAAATGCTGACACAGGGTGACCATGAGTCTTCCTCCTTCAGCGTGTTCCTGATGGCCTTGTCACTTTTCTGTATGCCCCAACTGAATGTGCCTCATAGCCCATGTCAATACCGTGTTCTCTAGTCATTCTTCCTTTTCTTTCTTTCTGCTCCTCCTTTCCTTCATTTTTCCCTTTTTCCCTTCCTTCCTTTCTCCCTCCTTTCCTCCCCCTTCCTTCCTTCTTTCTTCCCTTCCTTCCTCCCTTTTCTTCCTCCCTTTTTCCTTCCTTCCTTCCTTCCTTTCTTCCTCCCTTCTTCCCTTCCTTCCTTTCTTCCTCCCCCTCCCCAGAGTTATTACTGAAATTATTTTAATATTGAGAAGGTATCAGGTACTCAGCTAGAGATTCAGAGGGCTCACCAGCTAGCAGAGTAGCACTCCAGCCATAAAAAATTTCCCCTGGATGGGATGGAGGGAGCATGGGTTCAGGTACCTATTGCAGACTTGCAAAGAGAGGGACTTCCTAGAGCAAGTCCCTCTAAATCCGATCCTGAGATGGAGTGGGGATGAGCCAGGTGCACTGTGAGGAACGGGCAGAGAGCACTGCCCCCTGGCGGAGCAAGCAGCTTGCACAAGGGCTGTGGGGAAGAAAGCACACAACCACCTGTGGGGCTGCATGTGCTCTGTACGCAGGGACCCAGGAATGCACAGGGGAGTGTGTTTGGGCTGGAGGTGAGGATCACAGCCAGACATTAGGTACACAGATTGGAAAGACAACAGATCCCAAACGGCTTGAACCATGCCTGGTAATTACCCTTCATCCTGAAGAGGTGGACATGGGCTACAGAGTAAAGAGTGGAACTGAGGACAGAAGTCCAAGAGTGAAATGGTGGTGGCATAAGCCAGAGGTGGTCTGTGGGGAGGATGAGAATCAGGGACGATGGGGATGGGGCACCTTGTCACAGGGCTGCAGAGTTCTCAGGGAGCACCACCGACTGCTCCCGGCGTGGCCCTGAAGAGTCCCCAAGCAGTCAGTGAAGCACACAGCTCCAATTGTGGAGCCTTAGTCTTCTCCAGACACCCCGTCAGAGCCTCTGACTCCTGGGACAGTTCAGTTGGCTTCAGTGATGCGGACGCCCAGGTGCCTCCAGGTGGACCGAGTGTGCTGACCCCTGCAATCAAGTGTTGCGCTTTTGATGGGGGCTGGTTGAATTTTTCTGTCTCTAAATTCGTTATCAGAGGCCAAAAAATGAGGAACATTGGTGTTTTTATTCCTCATTATCAATAAGACAGACACTTATAAAATATAGCCCATAGAGGATATGACCAATTTTAATATCTAAAAATCCTCTGGTATTAGTGAATTTGGTACCAATTCATACTTTAAAATTGCACTTTACTGTTACTGTTTTTTTATTTCTCTGACCCAGAGGCGCCATCTTGTCTCACAGGTGTGAGATGAACAGCAGGCCCTTGGGAAAAGGCAGGCAGGCGGCAGGCTCACATCTAGGAGGGGCCAGTGATGGAGCTCGCCCCTCCGTGGTGCGGTGCCCCCCGGACCACTGAAGGAGCTCTGCAGGCACTGGGTTTCTGTTCCAGCAGTGTTGGCTCTGTGACTCAGGGAAGCTAAAGGGTCTTCCTAAGCTTGAGAGGGAAGGAAACCTACTTTATCTGAGTAACACTGAAGACCCCTGTAAGTATGGATGTAACAGGAAGAGTACATTCTCTTCAGCTGCTCTCATTGGCTGGTTCTCTTCCTGCACCTGATTGACATGCACCCAGCTGGGCACTGAAGTCAGAACACAGTAACGCTTCATGGGGAAGACTCAGTTAATGGCCAAAGCAGAACTTGCCCAGGTGGGACCCACTGCAATGGTGCCAGGTAGCTGGGCAGGGTGTCAGCACCAGAAAAGCACACCACAGGGTTGACAGCCTGAGTAGGAGGGCTAAAGACCAACTTTCCCTTTTCCTTTATCTGCTGTCTCCTGAGAATTGGCAGCAGCCTTGTCTCTGCGCTCATAGCATCTAGTCTATCAAAACCCAGTGCATGGGTTTTTTTCCTCACAGTATCTAATTTATCAAAACTCAAGTGCCACAGACAAATGTTTTTGCTTTACCAAGACAAATAATGACTTCAGCCTCTCAGGTACAACTGTAAGAGGCTTAGATCTTTATCCTCTTTATTTTTTCAAAGGAAAGGCACAGACAGGAATGAAGGCAGGCAGGCAGTCAGGAAGAGAGAAGGAAGAAGCATCTTTATTTTTATTTTCATTTTAGTTGTTCACACTGGTTGCCTCCTCCCGGACCTAAACCCAGCGGTATGTGGCCTGTGCTCCTTTGGAGGTGATGGACCTAACCGTTGCTCCATCAGGGCTTGCCAGATCTTTTCTTCTACTTAGAGGAATTTGGATTTCAGTTCTTCTAAAATCACCTTCACTTGGGTCATAGACTCAATACTTTGTGATCTCAGCTATTACCACCCTCCAAAATGTAGATAGCTGGAGATGATCAAGTAGGCTTTCTTTCAAATCTGCCTTCGTTACTGAGGAGTTTATGAAATTATTTCATAGGCATACTGGGCAGCTGGTGTCTGTTCTGTAGATTACCTGGGAAGAGTTGTGAGACAGGCAGACCAGAAATGACAGGAAGAATGCAAGGGTCTTGTAGTCACTGAGTGACCCCTCCTGTACATTTTAAGAGTAACCCTTACCGCAAGGCTAGAAAGTCGGGTTATCTTTCCCAGCTGAGGAAGGAGATCCTCAAAGGGGGATAAAGAGGCTTGAGGAGGTGGTGTGGGCAGAATTCTCAGGGGCCTCCCAGCACCCTCACCCCATGCATCACCTTCCTCTTGAGAACGGGCGGGACCTGTGAACATGATGGGCCATCACTTTGAGAACTAGGTTGGGCTATATGGCAAAAGGTTTGTGCAGATTCACTGAAGTTGCTAAAACGTTGACTTTGTGTTACTGAAAAAGCTACCTGCGTGGACCTGACTAATCACATGATCCTTTCCATCTGTGTGGCGAGCTCAGCCAATCAGTGGAGGTGGGAGAACTGAAGGAGAGAGACGGCACGCAAGGGAGAGTCTCCTCTCCTGGTTTGACGTCGGGGGAGAGACCATGTCAGAAAAGTGCCGTCGGCCTTGAAACCAAAGCATTTCCAGCTGACCACCAGCTGTGGGCAGGGGCCTCCATTCCACTACCTCAGGGGACTGAATTTTGCTAACAGTCTGTGTACGTGAAAGCGCAGGCAAACACCTTCATTGCTACCTGGTGAAAGTGGGAGCTGCAAACTCAGCTCAGTTGTGCCAGAACTTCGTGCCTGCAGAAGCCAGGAGAGTCTGCACAGGTGGTTTAAACTGCTTGCTTTGTGTCCATTAGTTACACAGCCCTAGAAGACGAATACCAGCTGTGATGAACGAGAATTTTAGTTGGGGGCAGCTGGGACCCAAAGCCATGCTCCTCCCACTGCTGTAGCTGCGCCCACCCACTTTTCTCCAGGGAAGAGAAGGCGAGGGCGCTTACTGGACAATTCAGTTCTACGGTTTTTTTTTTGAGAGCCCCGTACACATCTCCCTGGACTAGACAGAGGGTTTACAAGATGTTAGGACTCACCAGTGTCCCTCAAGGGTTCACCGTCTAGCGGGAAAGACCAGCGTGAGGCAGATGTGGGTCATTGTGAGCGCTCCCGCGGGCCTGCAGGCAGCACACAGTGAGAGCTGCCTTCCAGAACGCTCCGGAGGAAGGGAGGCTGAGTGGGGACTGAGGATGGAGGCGGAGGCCACAGCCGACCGAGCGGGGAAGGTGTATGTGAAAGTGTCAAAAGCCAAACCGCACACCAAGTGCAGCACAGCAGGAGAGACAAGTTTATTGCTGAGTTTTCAGCTAGCAAACCAGCCAGGAAACACAGGGGGACCGGAGGTACGAGTTCTGAGGGGCTCACGGGTTGCAGCATTTTCCCGAAGGAAATTTGGAAGTTATGTGACTTCGGCAAAATGTTCCCCAGGCAGTCTGCTCCCTTATCTGGATGAGGTGAACCCTCCGGAGGGCCAGGAGGTCCCGACAAGGAGTGGACAGACGGCATTTGAGGACTGGCCGGTGTCCTCTGCTGATCTGAGAAGAGCTGTAATTCCTGTGTCTTCTGTTAGGTAAGGTTGAATTTTACTGTCTTTAATGTGCCTGTATTAGCTCTGCATTTTGTCCCTGACATAAGCGATTCCATTTTCGTTCAGGTCTACAAAGTCTAACAAACGTGGGTATAGAGCAGAACATACTGTGTATTTAAGTTCTGAGAAGCAGTCCGTCGTGTCTGGACTATGAAATTTGGGAGCTGGAGCTGGAAATGTGTGTTCCACCAAGCAAAGGGGCACTTCATGCCAGGCCTTGGCAGTCAGGCCCCTCTCTAGACTGCCTTCATATGTGACAAACACCCAGCTCTACCTGCTGAGATCTCTGTTGTTGCTCTAGCATCTTCTTTCCACTTCATATGACCAGGGGTTCATTCCACAGTTTTCTTGAGCAGACTCTTGCTGGACATAGCTTTGCATGGACCCTGCTGGGGCAGGGGCAGGGCTGTGGGTTGGAGGTAAGTAGGAGCAGCAAAGGTTAAGAGAGCATTTCCAGGAGGAGAGAGCAGTGTTGGCTCCTGAATAGTAGGGAGGAAAGGACCAGTGAACATCAGAGTCTTCGCCTCTCCAAAGCACTCTGGAGCTCCCTCAGAGATCTCTGGCTTCTGATAAAGAGCTATCAGGCTTGAGCGGGAAAATGCGTGCAGGTCACCAGACCCAGCTCAGAGCCGGTGACTGCCCAGCATAACCGGATAGCCAGGGCTGAATTACCATGAATTCTTGCCTTAATTGCATAATGGCTTCTTCCCTTTATAAAATTTGATATAATGACACCAAGGGCAACAAAACACATCAAGGGGGCATTTTGGAAAGGGTTGTTATTTTTTTCTAGAGCAGATATCTCTTTCTTAGTCTGAAGGTTGGAGTTTTCCAGTCTACTATAAAATGGTATGAAAAACGGAGGAAAGACATGAATTGTCCTGTATCTTGTCTAAGGAAGAAGGCGTCCCACGGGTGTTGGTCAGCTCCGGCTGCAGTAACAAAACACCCCAGTCTAGGGGGAGGTGGGCGTGGGGGAGGGCCGGCACATAAACCAATGTCCATTCTAGTGCTGGAAGCTAGAAATCTGAGATCAAGGTACCAGAATGGTTGGGTGCTGATGAGAGCACTCTCTGGCTTTCCTTCTCCGTGTGTGTTCACCTGTGGAGAAGGGGAAGTGGGGGAGACCAGAGGGTAGGGGAGGGGTAGAGGGACAGAGAGACCCTATAAGTACTCTGGTGTCTATTCTTCCTCTTAGAGGACACTAATCTGAATCTATCAGCCCCCTCCTCTCCCACCATGACCGCATTTAACCTTAGTTATCTTCTTGTAGGCCCTGTCTCCAAATTCAGTCATGTTGGGGTTAGGGTTTCGATACAGGATGCTCGGGGAGACAGAGCTCAGCTCATAGCAGTGGGCACATATGTCTGTCAGAACTCATTTGTTTGTATGCCTCAAAGGAATTAAGTTTATAGGAGATAAACTCTTCCTCCAGAAAGTTGTTTTTAATAAAAGTACAATAAACCAGAAACAAACCTTGGTCTGTAGATATTATACAGACTTAAAACAACCACTGTGCTTCTACTCTGGAATTGAACTGTGTCACTTGCTTCTCGGAGGAGCGGTTGGAGCAGGGAACAGCCCCTCCCCAAGTCCCCGCTCCAGCGGGCTTGTCTCAGCTCTGTGCTTGGGCCCCCAGGGACAGGACTGGATGCAGTCTGCCTACTGAACCCAAGCTGACTCCTCCTCTTTTTCAGGCAGCATTGTTCACTGGTAAGGTAACTGTCTGCATCCCACTTGGCTTTGAGGCTCCCAAAGAAGACAACTTCCCTATACTTTTGAGAACCAGATCCACATACCACCTATCCTTGAGTACAAGATATTTCCAAAAGACCCAGGGACCTCAGTAGTAGACCTCAGGTCTCAGGTTCCTACCTGTTCAACCAACGCCCCCTGCACCACGACCCCTCCACCCTAGGCTGATCTCTTCTCAAAGGGCTTTATGCTCCAGTATGTCCAACCCTTCTCTGCACCCCTCATGGAATGTGTGTCTTTTCACTTAGAGTCTTCAGACCAGTGTTCAGATACAGTACTGGTGCGTGATCATGGCTGGTGTCACCCAGGGCTGCCTCTGAAGTTGGCAGAAGCATCCTGGTGTCTGGACCAGGATGTGTCTGAACCCCAAAGAAGTCTTGATTTTACTCTAACCCCTTCTGAATTCTGGCCTATCTGCCCTGCCATGCCAGGGTTTTGGGGTCATATCACTTGGCTAATTACAATCCTTCATTATGCATTCTTTTATTCAGAATTATATATCAGATTTCTGCTTTACTCAGTATTAGACATACAGGAACGAATCATACAGAGTCCTACTCTCTAGAAAATCACTCGATTTCCAGTGTCTAGTTGAGCTGGAGAGACTTATAAATAGGGTTCTTGGTGCTATGATGGAAGTGATTATGGGATTTAGCAGATCCCAAAGAAGGGAGATGCCAGTACTTTCTGGGAAACATTCGGGTATCAAGGAAAACTTCAAAGAAAATGTGACCATGAGCAAGGTTTGAAGAGAGAGTTCAGATTCTCCTGGAAGAGCAAGCTGTCTTTCCCAAAGGCACAGAGCGTTGTAGACACGCTTATCTTCATTTTCACTTTTAACAAAATTTGGGCTCAGCCAGGGAAAAAGCTTGCCCGTGGTCATATTGTCAGTAAGAGCTTCCACTAGATATTGTTCTAGGGACTGGTAACAAAGTGGGAACCAAATTCAAATGTAGTTATAGGCCTGTCTCTGCTACTCAGCACCGCAGCTCGTATGAGTTAACTGTGCCGAATAGGCTTACCTGCTATGAATGGACTTTTGGGGGAGGGATAAAGAAATGAGTTATGTAATGTTGCCCTCAAAATATATGTTCTATTAAAAACATGCATACATGTATGATTGTATTCATATATATATATACACACACACACACAAATGTTTTTATAGCAAAGGAGATTGTAGATAAGCAGAAATAATTACGTGTACTTTCAACTTTATACTTACATTTTTTAAATCATCATTTTAATTTATCTTGCTTGTTTTATTTTTCTTATGACAAAGGGCAAACATTACAAAAAAAAAAAAAAAAAGCAGTCTTATTGTCCTGATACTTAGTACTGGATCAGGATGTTTATTTGTGTTCTTATGAACAAAATAAAATGATCTCTGACCCAGAGGCACCTCCTGTTGTACTCAGGCTTAGGCCGTGTAACATCATTGTCATTCTGAGAAAGGGGGTTTTGTCAAGCTGTTGGGTCTGCCACAGACTCCTTGTCCTGTTTCCTGGGGAGGAACTCCTGAATCTACAAATGGAAATCAATATTCAATCTACTTCTATGCCAGGAAGGTTTTCACATGGAAATCTGAACACATCTCTGCCTGTCATAGGGAAAGATAATGTCAGCCTCTTCGCACCTGACGCTTGTGTGTCAAATGCAGGTGAGTCATGGCACCTCACTCCAGTCCTCACAGCCTTCTGCCACTGGGCTGGGCCCAGGCCCATGGCATCCAGGATCTGCCCTGGGCCACAGAACAGAACCAGAGCAGCATTTCTCTCACAGGAGTAAAGGCAGGAGCCCAGAACAATTTCTGCTCACTGAACCCCACTCAGCAGTTTCAGCCCCACCACACTCCTCAGGTCACCAACGAGACCTCTGGAAGGACCACCTGACTGTACAAGGGAAAATTTGGGTTTCCAAATTCCAAAAGTAGCTGCATATGAAATTCTGAGAATCAGGAACAGGTTCTGTTAGCTTTTGATCAGGACCAAGGGAGGTAGGAACACATCCTATACATAATGCATCACTCTCTCTATGAGAAACTGTGTGAGATAAAGGTAAAAGCCAGGTTTATTTTAATGTAGTTGGGCCTTTGATCCTAAGGCCCAATATAGAGAATGCCGGTAAGCTAGATGGGCATTGCTCTCTTCCGCATAAGCTGAGGCATGTCAGACATTACTAATCGGTGCTCTACCATTGATCTCAGACGTGGTTGCAGGCTCCTTTTCAATAGAGTTTCAAGTCGCTGTTCCTAATTCATAAAGTAGAATGATTAAGCCCATCTGTCATTGTTGGCCCAGAAGATGAGTGACCTTGCTTTGAAGTGTCTTTGGCTGCTTCCCTGCTGTTCTTGGCTAAGCTTGGATGCTTACCTGTAACTTTCGCGTTGTTGACATTAAGAAAGATGTGTGCTGTTACAGAGAGAATGAAAGCAAAGGGCAGGTTTGCTTGGGCTAGGAGTGAGGTGGTGATAAGAATGCCGGTATGAGGGGTGGAGAAGGGGTATGAGGGGTGGGGAATTCCCTTTTGATCAATACATTTAAAGTACAGGGACACTTATGTGGAGGTATTCAGCAGTTAGATTGGAGATGGAATAAAATGCATAGATGGGAGACGAGATCACGTTTTGGGAGAGTCCTTAATAAAAACATGATGGAAGAATCCACAGGGGTAGATGCATGCATGATGGTTGTCTTGATCACTTAGCCTATCAGATAGTAATGCCTAAATAAGTTTTTGTTGAATTGAAGAGAAAAAGAAAGGTGTCATATACTTGGATTTGGGTCCTGAAGCTCTGCCGTATGTCTTCTGTCCTCCCCTCTTGTACTCCCGCTCAAGGGACTCGAATCATAGTGTTCTCTTGTTCTTCCTCCATGTTTTTATGCTGCCGCAGGTTTGAGTCATGCCGGTTTCCTTGGGCTGCTCCTGTCCTCTCCTCACCAGTCCGTATTCTTTAATGATTTTCATAAAAGTCGAATCTTGGAAAGTTTAAACAAAGAGTGCATAAACCTTATTTTTCATTGTTAATAAGTGTCTGTGCCAAATGTTTTGGTACCTCTGACTTGTGTCTCTTAATATATAACTGAAAATGCTGTCACTCGTTGTCTCCGGGATATTTTATGTCCCACTATTTCATGATGTCTCTGAAGCTCTTGTGAAATAATATTTCTCCCAGTAAAGCCTCAAACCTTCTACCGCCTTTAGAAACTGTCCTTTCTCTGCTTTACCATAGCTCCTCTTGGCCTTGCATGTTTGGCCTAAATCTTCCTTTACTACCCTTGAAGGGAATCAGGGGAAGAGGTCAATGAATGGACATAAGAGCCTTCAATTACTCATTTTGTTTTATGGTTGTCCCCTCTGGCACCAGGTCATGAACCTCAGTCCTTGGGCTTTACATGGTCTGCAACCCAGTCACTGGCTTAGTACCTGAGCCACCAGGGTACAAGTTCAATTACTCTTAAAAGCAAATGCTCCTAGGAATTAACTAGCAATTTCTACTTCCTTTAAAGGATGAGGTTCAATGCAATATTTCCTTCTAGCTCTATTGATTTCACTCAGCATGGTATTAACCTGAGGGAGGTGTTAAAAATGATTACAGGTCAGATTTTAGAGACTCATTTTTGAGTAAATAATAAGACTTTAGGAAGCCCAGGAGCCAGAAGATTGTCTCCTAGATTTCCCCCTATAGATGGTGAATATCTTTCTTGCATAAGAATTATAAAATTCAAGATTCAGGTACTGGGGGTGGGGGGCACAGAAGGTGGGGAATAGACAGACTGTTTTGTACTTCGGGGCAGGAACATGGGACAACCAGCGCCAACAAGGCAGGCTGGCCTAACTGGGTGAGAAGCAAAGCCCAGCGTGGAGGGCACAGGCGCTTACACCTCCCTTTCTAGGGCAAGTGGCCCAAAGAAGAAAGGATTCCAATGTACCCAGGTGGGAAAGAGCCTCCATTCCTTGCAGTTCAACTAGAGCCACCAGAGTCAGCTGTCCGGAGCAGAACTGGAGAGGCCACAGCAGGGGAGCCAGGCCAGGCGCATGGGTAGTGGGACTGCATGTCAGATCTGGGAGCAGGAAGGGAGGCCCATCTGAGGCAGGGAGGGTGGAGGGGTCGGGTCTGAGGCTAGATCAGCTCTGCGGGAGACCTCCAGGCTGAGCAGTGTGTGAAAATTGGAATTTGGTGTCTGCTTCAAGGGCTCACAGAGCTTGTTAGAAAGTCAGGGCCAGCTTTCAGGATTGATCTTTGGCCAGATAAGAAAAAATACCACTTCTAACTGATAGAAGGCCAGGGAGGTCAAGCTCTCCTTTCTTCTGAGAGTTTCTACTTTCTCTGGTCTTAAAGGTATAGTCACCAGAAACTGGTGTCTGCTGTAGGTTGAGGTGCTGGCCCCTGTTATGCAATCAAAAGATATTACATGATGTGGGGAACCTAGGAGGGGACTTCTAAGCCAAGGAAATATCTGTGTCCCTTACCTTGTGTGTGGCAGAGCAGAATAAACTGGTATCCCTACCCCTCTGGATCCAAGGTGGATGAATGAGCAAGTGCCTTTTATTTCCAGAAACTTTCACAATTGTCCAAGAATTATAAAATGTTCATCCTGAGGCTTTGTAAAATGAGATATGGGCTGTTGGGAATAAACTTAATGCGTTACATCACATTGATTTCTGAAGGTGCACACCTTATGTCCAGGTAGCTGTGCCATGGACCAGTACCTGGTGCAGCCTCCAGCCTGCCACCCGTGTTCCTGCAAGTATTTACTGAGCTCCGTGCCAGGATGACCTTCCCCCATGGAGCATAGGCTCCAAGATAAGCTCCTCACAAGATTCTGCCATTTTCTCTCGTCTCCTACCCTCCAAAGACCTGTGAGGCTGACTGACCTTTGTCTACTCATTTTGGTGGTTAAGAACAAAAGCCAAGAAATGGGCTTTTACTGTGGGATGAGAAGGGTCAAAATGACTGATCAAAATGGCGAGATACTCATGCCCATGACTCAGAAATGCCAGATAAACATAGTGTTTCTGTTAGAATTGTTTTCTCTGTCCGTGATGTGTCTCTGCCTTGGGGAGAACTTTAATTCAGTTCCACCATTTTTAAATGATATGTGATTTAGCAAGAAAAAGAGGTGGGCAATCTAACTTCCCACTGAGTGATCTGACTCTTCCTCGTAATTTTGGTTTGCTGCACCCAGTACCTGACCTTGAACATCAGTGGAAGGGATTTTCTTACCAGTCAGTGATAAGCTAAGAAGTCCCCCATCTCTGACACAGAATGGTAAAGATATTTATAAAGGAAAAACTGTTCATTCTGTGCAAGTACTTCCCCTCTCTGAATTACCCGTTCCTGGAGCTGCGTCACCATCACCTACAGGAGCATCAGAAAGGGGAGGCCCTACTGCCACCCTCTTCTTGCTGGGTGGTCCTGCTCTATCAGAGCCCTGCATGCCGCCTCCAGGCAGCGGCCACTCCAGTCCTCTGCTGAGCTTCCGCAGTTCCACTGGGATGATCGGCACTCAGAATTGTGTCCTGCTGATGTGCTAGATGTGTGACTGGACACAGACCCTTATTGCTGAACCTGCTGCTTAGTAGGATAGCTGAAATGAGATGATCCAAAGAACACCCATCACAAGCTGAATTCGAGCTTCATAACTGTGTAATTGGTGGCAGCTTTGAGAATGATAAGCTCGGGTGTGTCCTGTGCAACCTCTTTCTTCTTCTGTCCTCTCAGCACTTCCTCCTAAGCACCTCTGTGCCAGACGCTGAGCTAAGTGCTAAGGGTGTGGTGGCCATGCGCTGGAGAAGCACACCCTTCCTCCTGAGAGGTTTCTTTTTTGTTTCGTTTTTGGAAGGAAGGGTGCAGGCAGGAATGAAGGTGAACAGGCAGGCAGGAAGAGAGAGGAGGAGGGAAGCATTTGTTTTATTCACTTGTTCATCTTGGTTGCTCCCCTCAGCCCTGGGACGAAACCCCTGGTCCTTGGGATGCATGTGGACAGCTCCAGCTAGAGGCGGTGGATCTGACCACTGTTTCACGAGGACACGCCACCATCCTCCAAGAAACATCTCAAAAAACACTTTGCCCTGACACTCTGTAACCCTCAAAAATAGGTGGTTATCGTCAATTTGATTATCGTAGGTCCTGAAGACTTGCTATGTTCTTTTAATTTTGTGAAAAGCATTCTTTTTGATTCATTTCGCTTTTCTTGGTTTGTCTTCTACAGCCAAGGAGAGAGTGTATGCCATTGTTCTTTTCTTTGTAATTAGTGCTGTTCCCAGTGAAGCTTCAGTAAATGTTATTTAACTAACAACTGCAAGCAAAACTCAGTTTCCAGGTGGGATTTTCAGTACTGCACAGGGGCAAGAGCACCATATTCAAAATTACCCCTGACACACTGAGGTCTGCATAGAGCCAGAAAAGGGAAGAAGAAAGATTGTCGCCTTTGTATGATGCTCAGGGTGAGCCAGGGTGGAATCCAACGGAATGAGCCAAAGCAGGCCCACATAAACAGATCCCCACCACCACAAATGGACAGAGAGGAGCACAGATTGGGGGCGGGGGGGGAGAGCGCGTGCACCCACACGCCAGGTCTAGCACCTTATGTTCATTTTCCCCATTTTACTACTATAACAATCAGAGGAGAGTATATGAGGGAAAAAGGGAAATTTTCCCACAAATGTATTTGTTACTCAGCATGGCGTAAGGTAGGTGATTTGAACAGCGAGGAGAAATAGACTCCTTTAATATAGTAACTCGGTTATTGTGACAAAGCCTCCTGCAGTGTGAGAGGCCGCCTGGCAGCGCTGGTTCCTTGGCTGCAGTACTGAAACCCAACTTGATGTAATTAAAATGAGGAACCTCCTTTCTAGGAGAAGGCTCCAAGAAACCCAAATAAAACAACTTTTCCAAATGAATTTTCTTTTCCCTACTCGTGCGAGAAAGCACAGATCAAATGAGCAGAATACATGAATTGTATTTCAAAAATCAGAAAGCTGGCATCACGAGTAGCCAAGGCCTCAGGCCATGCTGATAGCTTCTGGGCACAGAGCATTGCTCTGTTCTTTCAGAAATGTGATCCTGAGGAAAATTTGGAAACCCAATTAGGAGAAACTCCAGATGGTTTTGACCTTAAAATTTCTTCTTCTTTGTTTTGTAATGTAATCTTGCCCTGTGGAGTCATAACACACAGTTTATTTCAGTTCTGTCACAAATGTTAGACAGTGGTCAGTGAAGTGAAGGCTGACAAACAGGATGGCCATCGTGCCCACTGGGAGAGGCCAGTAGAGCTCTGTCTGAGGCCTTCAGCGGCCTCTCCTCAGGCAAGTGGGCCTGCAGTGTCTGGCCCTTGTCTGCCTGTTCAGCTCTGCTGTTACCCAACCCCAGCTCTGCTCTCTGCTGTAACTTCTGTCTCCTCCTCCTTCTTGGTACAACTGAGAAATCCCCACAACTTCCCTCAGACCTGGTTGCAGAAGTTCTGTTCTAGGAATACCCCCTGGAAGGTTCTTGGTCAGCCCCCTCCCGGCAGTCCTTCTGCATCGGCACCTGGCCTGGCTCCCTTTTTGTGAACACTGCTGACTTGTGGGATTTGTCTACCTCTGTACCACTGCTCCTGACTCAGCCCCTCAGGGCCAAGACTATGAAAATACCCCTTTGAATCTCCCATACCTAAAAAGTGCCTAGAATTAACTAATTAAGCAACTGACAGGGGAAGGAAGGAGAAAGGGAAGAAGGGCAGAACAGGACAGAATAAAACAATTATCTGAGAAGACCTGGAGTAGAGAGGCCAGCCACCTTGCGTCTAATGGAGGTCAGTGCTGCTAGAAAAAGACCAATGTAGTCAAGTAACCAGAGTAATTTGTGAGGCTTCTCAAAGGAAATGGAGATGCTGCCTTGCTCATGGAAATGATGGCTTGAGGGAAGGAGAGAATCTGGGACACACAGAGGTAGATGTTTCAGAATCCCATTTTCACTCTAGAGAAACCCAGGCTTATGTACACAAAAGTCATTCATAAAAAGGTCTGACTTTTGTTGTGTATTAATTAGGGTTCTCCAAAGAAACAGAGCCTGTATATATAGGATACATGTATGTAGAGAGATGTATTGTTAGGAACCAGCTCCCATGATCACGCAGCTGACAGAACTCAAGATCTGAGGTGTGATTTATCAAGTTGGAGACCTAAGAGTGCCAGTGGTGGTGTTCTTTCTAGTTCAAGGTCATCAGGTGTAAGAAGAAATGATGTTTCAGTTTGGGGCTGAAGGTAGGAAGAAGTGGATGTCCCAGTGCAAAGGTAGTCAAGTGCGGTTGGGCCAGACTTTGTTCTGGCCGGACTTGCACCTGATTAGACAGGGCTCACCCACGTTAAGGAGGGGAATCTGCTATGTCTGCTCATTTAAATGTTAATCTCATTCCCACACACCCTCACAGAACTCTCAGTGTTTAACTTAATATCTGGGCACCCCTTGGCCCAGTGAAATTGGCACATAAAATGAACCATTAGAGTCTGTAATAGTGAAAAATTCAAAGTCGTGTCTCCAAAAGGGGATTGGATCAATGAATTATGCTGTATCCATATACTATTCCAGGGAGCATGCGTTTGAACCAGCGCTGAATATATCTTCCTTCTCTCTTCTTTGGTATCCATCTCATGTTGCAGGAGGCCACCCTTCAGCGCACCCTGGCACTCTGTTATATGACCATGGGATTTTTGCCTTTAAATTCTGACAGTCTGGGTACCAGAGAAAGAGAAATACCATATTACAAGGCTTTCATCAGAAATGGGCACTTCGTGCGGTTCTTATTCCAAATGGAGAAATGGGCTCTTAAATCAGGAGAGCTGGGCTGCCACAAATTCTGTTTCTGGCCCTGAGTGAGTTGACTCAAAATTCCAGATCTGTTTTTCCATGGCTAGCAGAAAACTTGTCTACAAAACTTGCAATACAAGAATAGGATTTCAAAAAAGAATGTAAAATAGCAAAGCAATGATAACTGCAAGAAGTTTTCATCATTAGTATTGCACATACGCAGTCACTGAATGCATTTGGGACCTAAAAGTTATTCACATTGGCATCATGATATGTGAATATAGGAAGCATAATCAGCATGGCTCAGATTTGATGAATATTATTTAAAAATTGGGCACAGAGTGAACTGTTATTTTTGATATATTCTCAGAGACCTAAATAGGTCTTTTCCTGTGCTGTGGTGGTTGAAGTAGCAGAAAAGAGGGTGTGTTGATTTCCCAGCCTCCCTTAGCAGATAGTAGGAGTGCTCTGCTCAGGTCATTTAGTCGGCACTTTGTACTGAAATGTAAAGGTTGTGGAAGGCAGAAAATATCTGAAAATGGTCTCTCCTAATATACATTCAGTCACCTCAGCTGAACTTTAGGTTACTGGAAATTATATTGTCCTTCCCCACAATGGGATAATAATTGTCCATGTGAATAACATGGAACAGAAAAGCCAGCTGGTATGTCTCAAAGCTGTTCAGCTCCACAGGTTGAAATAACAACAAAAAAAAAACGTCTGTGCTTAAACAGTTAACCGAAAATTCAGTTCAGAAAATACTAAATAGACTAGGTGATTTAACATTTTGTTGCATTTCACATTAAAGTGGAAAAAAATCAGTCTTTCACTATTTGCTGAATTGCTGCCTGGTTTAATAGTGTTTGCTAGCAGAACAGCAGCTAGCTTTGTTGATGCTCCGCCCTGAGCTAGTCTGGTGGTTTAGAGACCATGGAAAACCCCGTAGGTCTCAGTATCTTCCACCTACTCCATCTCTCATGTACTTAAGGCAGGGGAGACACCAGCTGTGAACGCTTGCCCAGAAGCTCAGCTGTGATCGTTTCAGCCCCTGCAACCAAACTGCCAAATGTTTCCCAATCCCGACTGCAGAGTTCTGAGCATATTGTTGAAAACTTTCTACCTCTGAGGATACATGACGATGGAAAGGGGTCGTCGCTGCCCTCAGCATCTGTGGGTGAAAAAGAGTCGCTTTCACCACTGTACTAAGAACTGAGTTGGAGCCAGCAGGTCAGCAGAGCCATGTGACGTTTTCAACAGGCATGACCTCCCCCTGTAGGGACCTCTAGAGTCTATCAGCCAGGGATGAATGCGTTCTGGGGTTCTGAGGACAGGAAGCAGCAGGAGCAACTCAGCTGATTACAAAGCCGAAGTTTCCCTCTCTGTTGGGGAATACAGCTAGACTGTCTCCAGCCTCCCTTGCAGGCAGGTGAGACTTTGTCATTGAGCTCTGTCCTGTGAAATATGCTAGAAAATACCCTTTCCAACCTGACCCATGAAAACCTCTCACCCAGTCCCCAAGTCTCTCTCTTCACCAATCTGGTAACTGAATACCAATGCCCAGGGCAACGTTGGAAGATGCCATGTGTCGAAGGTGGCAGAGAATCTGTTGTCTGGATTCCTAGTAAATGCCTTCCACCACAGACTGAACTCTGCAAGAGTAAGAATAAAGTCTGTTCAACTGCAGAAAGCTTGTATTTTATTTGTTATAGCAATGGGCGACATATAAAAATGTCAGCGGCCTAAGTGCATGTTGGTGGAGTAGCAGTTTGGTCAGCCCGCCTGCACTGGAGTGCAGTCCACATACATCCCAAGGACCTGGGTTCACATCTTGGGTCCCAAGGGAAAAGTCAATGTGAACAACTAAATAAAACAAATGCTTATTCCTTGCTCTTTCTGCTGGCCTGCCCACTTGCCTTCATTCCTGCCTTAACTTTCCTTAAACAAAGTCTGTGTAGAAAGAGCTACCTGCAGTGTTGATTACTCACCACATCATGTGTTATATGTATAGAACACATTACATGGCATATAGTCAGTTAAATGGCAGCCTTTAAGGTTTCACCTGATTAAGTCAACAAACCAGCCACTATGGTTCTGGTATGTTTCTAAGGTTCTCATGAATGAATAGATTCTGAATAAATCATTGGATGAATAATGGATAAAGTCATTGTATAAGGAAACAAACAGCCCTGCCAGGAGTGGGTGACATAACTGGGAAGCGGAGGTAAGATGGCAGGTGGTTTTCTCTTCTGTGTCTTCCTGGCTTGTCTGGAAGACATCAACTTAGAGCAACTAAGTTATCAACTGAGAAATGAGACATAACTTGTGACACAGGCACAGGAGACCCTGGGGCAGTTGAGAGACCCAGATAGAGATCCATGGGCCCGGAGCAGCTGCCCAGCTCCTGGACAGGGAGGCAGGAAATGGAGGAGGTGTGGACATGCCATTGCATCAGAAGTCAGGGCAGTATCTCCTCTGGAACTTCGAAGAGAAAAGAGGTCGTTTCCACCGATTCTCCTGAAAAGTAAGCTGTGTATAATTACAATTTTAAGATGGTTAAAAGCATGACTTGTGTAATATAGGATGAATCCGTCAAAGTTTATTAGCTAAATAATGAGGTAAGCAGTCAAATGGCAAAGCTCATTTGAAGAGCGTTTTGAAGAATAGGGGTTATGTAATTTACCAGAAAGGACATTCTAAAATAAATATGCTGAATTAGACACAAAATGGGAGTATCCTACAGGACAGTGAGATATGACTTGTATGCATTATCTTTTCTTTATTATGTGAGATAAATTTACATGTTACATGTAACTTCTTTGGCTACTGGCTCTAATCTCTTTAAGAGCAGAGCCAAATGGCTTCATCGTTCCCCCGATAGTGAATTAATCCCCAGCTAAGCCTGTGAAACAGTTCCCCAGTATAACATTGAAGAGACACGTGACCCCTCTTTTTTCCTTATTTCCAAGTTTGAAAATATATTTCCTAACAGTTCTCCTGTTCTGATGATAAATAGTATCCAAGGATTATTTTTGATGACACAAAAAAGGGCTGGTCCCATTATGTTTTAGCCTAGTTGTTTGCAAAGGTGACACAAGGGGTTTATTGCTCACCCACCTCCTCCATGAACATACAGTAGAAGCAAGCACTAAGACAGAACTGACTTCTGCCTGGAAATTTCATGAAGGCCTCTGAGGCTGGTCTTTCTAAAAGGCTTGACTTTGTGGTGTTCTATCTAGAGACCAGATGCAGGAAGCTCAACCCGATTTCACATGCGATACCAATAAATGTTGCTGAACTCTTCTCTTTTGCGATGCTCCAGAATTTTGTTAAATCGTTGGCACGCCAGGAAGTGCCCTTCCCCGCCTCTGATGAGGCCGGGCCCTGTAGGCACTGTCCTGGGCCACGTTTCCCAGGAGGGCTCTGTAAATATTGACACCACCCGTACAATACACCTTTTCAAAGTTGAGTTTGCTGTGCTTGATGAAATGATGTTAATTTTCAACATGACACTCTAGCTATGGCCTTGGTTGCACTGTTGATTTGTCAGCTTCTATCTTGGTAAACAGGAGACTGAGTTGTCACTGAGCATATGCAAATAGTTATATTGCTGAGCAAAATAGAGACACTCAGTACGAGTATTCGCGTTTGTCTCCTGAGGCGTTCGTGTGACGCAGGTCCCCTCGAAAGTGTCACATTTCAGCTTGCCAAAGTAGACTACTAAATTAGAGACAGAATAAAAGAAAAGACTTCTTCATATACCACTCAGAAATAGAATATTAAAAAATAACAGCATTACAAAGCAAATAACTACAATTATACTTCCCTCATCTGTTAATTCAGTTGCGTATAAGTTGATTCTATGGCATCTTGGCTCAGCAGCTGCTTTCATGAAATTGTCTGCTTCTGAACTAAAGTCTAGAAATTCCTAACAGTCCCCTGATATAACCTGACTGTTGCCAAAACAATAATGGCTTTAAATTTGGAGCTGGTAGCCATACGTCCAGCCCTTGAGACATCAATACTTACTGGTAGCAGGTATAATCTTTACCTCGCGACTCTTAGTTAAAGATTGTTTGTACAGAATTTAATCTTTGGGGAATCATCAGAGGAAGAAAGACACCTATAGAGACCATATATCTGTGGTTCATTTTTTTATAGTAAATAATATTAAAATAGAGGAGAGTTAAATTTGTTAGGAAATAATATATAACTTTTTTCAAGAGAATTCAGTGTTACTTCTCAACAAAAGCATATCCTAGACATTGAGAGCACTGAAGAATCTCAAATAAGACTACCCATGTCTTCTATCATGTGTATGCTTTTGAACATTAATATTAATGGCATCTTACTTATTCAAAGCTATTCTTTTATTTGACAGATCAGTTATTGTCACTCATCTTCCTGTGTTGAGCTAATTAAAAAATAATGCACAACAAACCTAATTAATTTTTAGCATCCCTCTTTTTATATGATTAAAGAAAAAATTGTGTTACCATGGGAACTTTGGAACATTGCAAAGAAGTTTAGTGTGAAAGAAATTCTTTATTTTTTTCTAAATTATGATCTGATTGGGGGATGGAAAAATCAAGAGTTATGAAATGAAATTTTGACACTTGATTAAGATAAAAACAATAGCTTGGGTAAATATTAATGTGGAGGACAATATTTTCAACAAACATAAAATAAGATATCATAGGCTCATGGAATTTTAGCTCCTTAAGAATCAAGGGCATAATAAAGTTTTCACAAAGTACAGAAAGTTTTTCTGAGGAGAATTGGAATTCTTGCCATCCAGACAGCTCACATCGAATGTGACATCTAGTCTTTTATACTCCTTTGTAAGAGTGAACTAAACACCCTAGATTTATTTATCATTTTAATAGAAGTTAGATTCTACTTTAGCATTAATATCAAATTTGACAGTAAAGAACCCCAGTGCCTCCAACCACTTTTACTAAATTTATTTACAACTAAGCCCATAAGCACTAAGCAAACTTTTCCAGAATTTTCGTACGTCTTTTGATTGTTTTTCAGACTCATTATCTCCAGGTATTATAAACCACAGTGAATAAAATTTAATTTCTATAAACTTACAGCTTTTCATATCCAAATTTTGCCTTTCACATTATTTTCTTTCACATTCAGGAGCCACCAGATACTTTCGGTCAGAAACTACCCCTTTTGTCCCTTGAGAGATACATTCTGTTATTTTGCAACCAGCTGAATTCCTTGCCATTCCTCTGAGCCATTTATATTGATTAAAACTTATAACTAATTTCTGTTTTATAGAAAGAACTGAGAGATGTAATATAATTGAGTACTGCCTGATATCTACAAATACTTAGGCAAATCCAAAGTTTCTCCAAAATATATAGTATGACCTCCTAAACCTATCCACATACCTTTTACACCCTCAAAGTGACATAAAGGAACTCATCATAACATGACCCAAAGATTGGGCCATTCTATGATATATGAAAGTAGGACTCAAAAGTACATGTGCTTATATATTAAAACTATACAACATAACCAGGATTTCTGTTTCACTTAGAAGTAATTCAGATATACAAAAATTACTAATTAATTTAAAATTAATCTGTAGTTTTAAAGTTAACTAAGTATTAGAAATTAAGTTCTGACCCACTGCAATCACAGTTGCTATTGTTATAAAACTTGTGTCCAATTCATGTTAGTAGTAATATTTATATTTTTTACAAACCCAGATATTATGTAGGAATAAAATTAACTTATGCTTGCCTGCTCAGTAAATTAGCGTAAAAAATTTAGGAAATTCAGATTAAGTCATCTGTGCATGGAAAACATATTAAAACCTAACTTAAAAAAATCTTACACTATACCCAAGCAGATAAGATTGGAGAATATATTTATATTGTTAAACCAAAATTATTAAATCAGTGTGATTTGTCTTAGATTTCACTTTGTGTATTTGTATTTTGGTTCTTCGTAAAATGCCTCTTAGCTAGCATTTTCTCCAAGAAAGAATTTGTGTAAACCAGTCCATTTAAAATATTGGAAACTTAGCTTTATTGTGGAGGGAATTCTGAGAATATTATGTATATAAGTGCTTAAAATCTCTATGAACCAGTTATTTTGTAGAAATTTCATCTAATATTAACACTATGCAGAAGGAAATACTTCACACTCACACAATGAGAAGTAAAAACTTGAAGTGTAATTTACATTTCTCATATTTCAGGTGTATAGCGTGATGAATTAATATGTATGTTTATAGCAAAATGACGACCACAATGAGGTTATCTGTATGCATACATAGCTGCTGACATTGTGTGTGTGTGTGTGTGTGTGTGTGTGTGTGTGTGTGTGTGTGTGAGAGAGAGAGAGAGAGAGAGAGAGAGAGATGACTTTTAATACCTACTCTTAGCGACTTTCAAACATGTAATGCAGTGTCCTTAACTATGGTTATAATATTGTATGTTACATCCCGTCAACTTATTTCATAACTGGAAGTTTGTGCCTTTTGACCTTCATTTCTTTCACCCACCTCCCAACCCCTACCAAACTGCTTTCATATCTCTAAATTTTGGTTTTTGTTTGCTTGGTTGATTTAGTTGTTGTTTAGGTTGCACATACAGGTAGCTTTCACATGTTGTCTTTCTCTGTTTGATGTATTTCATCTAGCATAATGCCCTCTAGGTCCATCCATGTTGTTGCAAATGGCAGCATTTCATTTATTATATGGCTGAATAATAGTTCATTTCATATATATATATATGTATGTTGATTTACAATGATGCCCACCTTTAACCTATATAATGTTATGATGCAATGTGTGTGTATCTATATATGTAATATGTATAACCATGACTTCTTTATCCATTCATCAACTGGTAGACACTTAAATCCAGATCCTGGCTGTTGTAAGTAATAATGCAGTGAGTGTAGGAGTGCCTTTTTTTTCACATTTTAGTGTTTTCATTTTCCACAGATAAATATTCAATTCAAAAATTATACAATCTATTCTATTCTATTTTTAATTTTTAAGAACTAGCCATACTATTTTCCATAGTGATTGCACCAATTTACATTTTGGCCAACAGTGCAGAAGAGTTCTTTCTTCTCCACACCCTCACCAACACTGTTCTTTCTTATCTTTGACAATAGCCATTCTAGCAGGTGTGAAGTGTGATCTCATTGTGGTTTTGATTTTCATTTCTTTGATGACAAGTGATGTGGAGCATCTTTTCATGTAACTATTTCTTCTTTCAAAAAAATGTCTGTTCAGATGATCTGCCCCTTTTTTATTGGAAATTTTTTTGCTATTGAGTTGTGTTCTTTATATATTTTGGTTATTAATCCCTTATCAGATATGAGTTTTCAAATATTTTCTCCCATTCCGTAGGGTGCCTTTCATTTGTTGATGATTTACTGTGTGTTGCAGAAGCTTTTTAGTTTGATGTAAATCTACTTGTTTGGTTTTTTGCTTCTGGAGTCAGATAAAAAAAAATTCAACAACATCAAGACCGATTTCAGAAAGCTTACTGTCTGTGTTTCCTTCTAGGAGTTTCATGGTTTCAGGTCTTATATTCAAGTCTTTAATTCGCTCTAGATAATTTTTGTATATGGTGTGAGGTATTTCGTCTGTTTTATGCTGATCCTATCCTGCTTGATTACTTTATCTTTGTAATATAGTCTGAAATCTGGGAGCATGATGCTCCAGCTTTGTTATTCTGTCTCAAGATTGACTTGACTATTTTGGGTCTTCTATCATTCCATACAAATTTCAAGATTATTTGTGTCATTTCTGTGAAAATTGACATTGGAATTTTGAGAGTGATTGAATTTAATCTGTAGATTGCTTTAGGTAGTATGAATATTTTGACTGGATATTTTAACAGTATTAACTCTTCCAAATCTAGAATTAAAGAATACTTTTTCTTAAATTCTTAAATTCATTTCTTCAAAATCTTACAGATGTCAGTGTATTGGTCATTAACATCCTTGGTTAAATTGATTCCTTAGATGTTTTATTCATTTAGATGCAGTTATAAATGGGATTGTTTTCTTAATCTGTTTCTGATAGTTTGTCATTAGTGTATGGAGATGCAACAGATTTTTAAAAAATTAATTTTATTGAAGGAACACGGCATCATAACATTATATAAGTTAAAGGTGTGCATCATGTAAATCAACATCCATATATAATACATTAAATTACCACCACCAATTTTGTATCCTCAAGTTTACTGAATTCACTCATTAGTTCTAAAAGTTTTTTGAAATTTTCAGGATTTTCTTTACATAATATGTCATCTACAGATAGTGACAGTTTTGCTTTTCATTTTTCATTGTGAAGGCCTTTTATTCTCCTTGCCAAATCACTTTGGCTAGGACATCCAATACTGTTATGAATAGAAATGAAGAGTGGGTGTCTTTGTCTTGTTCCTGATCTTAGAAGAAAAGGTTTCAAGTTTTCACTGCTGAATATGATAATAGTTGTGGGCTTGCCATCTATGGCCTTTGTGTTAAGGTATATTCCGTCTATACTCATTATATTGAGAGTTTTTATCATAAAGTGATGTTGAATTTTCTGATAATTTTTCTGCATCTATTGAGATGATAATAAGATTTTTAGCTTTCATTTTGTTAACACGATGTATCACATTACTTGATTTACATATGTGAAACCATTCTTGAATCCCTGGGACAAATCACACTTGGTCATGATGTATGATGCTTTTAATATATTGTTGGATTTGGTTTGCTTGTGTTTGTAAAGGATCTTTGCATCTGTATTCATCAGGGATATTGACATGTACTTTTTGTGTGGTGTTTTTCTCTGGTTTTCTTCCTGGGGTGATGCTGGTTTTGTTCAATGAATTTGGAAGTGCTCCCCACTTATATTTTTAGACGAGTTTGATAAGAATATGTATTCTTTGAATGTTTGGTGGAATTTGCCAGTGAAAAATTCTTGTCCTGGACTTCTGTTTGTTGGGAACTTTTTGATTATTGATTTATTTTTTTTAATTGCATTTAGCCTATTCAGCTTTTCTATTTTTTTTAAACACTTAGTCTTGGAAGGTTATATATTTCTAAGACTATACCTACTTCTAGGTTTTCCAGTTAACTGTCATGTTGTTCATTGTAATCTTATGATTCAGTGTATTTCTGAAGCATGTTGTAATGCTTTCTTCATCATCCCTGATTTTATTTGTACAAACCCACTATTTTTTTGTTGAGTCTAAAGATTTGTTGGTTTTATTTATCTTTTCAAAGAACTAGCTTTTTTTTTTTAGTCTCATCTATTTCCATTTACTCTTTATTGTTTCCTTCTATATACTAACATTGGGCTTTATCTGTTCTTTTTCTGGTTCTTTGAGGTATAAAGTTAGGTTATTTATTTGAGTTTTTCTTCTTATTTTTTAAAGGAAAGATGTAGGCAGAAATCAGGGCAAGTAGACATGCAGGCAGGAAGAGAGAGGAAGAAAAAGCATCTTATTCTGTCTTGAGTTGTTCACAGCGGTTGTTTCTCCCAGACCCAGGACTCAAACCCAGGGATATGTGACTTGTGCTCCTTCTGAGGCTATTGACCAAACCACTACTATAGTAGGGATCTGTCCTGGAGAATGTCATATGTATACAGGCAAGAAAAATTCTAGCAATATCTGTTAAGTCCTTCTGGTCTAATGTATCATTTAAGGCCGATGCTTCCATTTGATTTCTATCTAGATGATCTACAATTAATGTAATTGTGGGTATTAAAGTTCCCTACTATATTGCTAAAAGGTATGTAAAGTGTTCATTGATAAGTATGTATACTTACTGCTATTTTGTTTATTGTTTTCTGACAGCTTTGTAGTTTCTCTCTTTTCATTCTTCTTTTGCTTTCTTCCTTTGTGGCCTGATGACTTTCTTTTAAGTGATAACCTTAGATTCCTTTCTCATTACCTTTTATCTATCTACAGTAGGTTTTTGCTTTGTGGTTGCCATGAGACTTAATATAATAATGTATATTTATGACAGTCTCTCTTAAGTTGATAACTACTTACATCTTAGTGTATTTTAAAACAATATTTTTACTCTGCCTCCCATATTTCATATTTTTATGTCACATTTGACATGTTATTGTCTTGTGAATCTCTTAACTAATTATTTTATTTATAGTTTAACTACTTTTGTCTTTTAACTCTCATACCAGCTTTATAAATGACCAAAATACTACCTTTACCAGTGCAATTTGTGCTGTTATATGCTTTCATATTATTTATTAGTGTCCTTTTTTTTCCAGTTTAAAGAGGTTCCTTAATATTCTTGTAAGGCTCCTTAGTGATGATAAACTCCTTTTAAATATTGCTTGTCTGGAAAATTCTTTTTCTCTCAATTCTGAAAGTTAACATTGATAAAAAGTTTCTGGTTAAATTCTTTTTCTTTCAGCACTTTGAATGTATCATGTCATCCCTTCTGGCTTTCAAAGTTCCTTCAGAGAAAAATATTTTATTAATCTTATGGGAGTTCCCATGTGTATAACACTTTGGTGTTTTCTTGTTTCTTTTTAAGAGTCTCATTGTCTTCACCTGTTGATATTTTCATTATGATGTGTCTTTGGATTCATCCTATTTGGAGCTCTCTGGGCTTCCTGGATCGAGCTGTCTGTTTCCTTCCCCAGGTTAGGGAAGCTTTCAGCTCTTATTTGCATTCTTTTTCTGTCCCCTTTCTCTCTCTTCTCCATCTGGAACCCTTGTATTGTGAATGTTAGTCCATTGTATGTTGTTCAAATACATCTCGTAAGCTATCGTCACTTTTAAAAAATACTCTTTTTCTTTTTAATTCTGATTGTCACTGTTCAATTTACTGATGCTTTCTCATACTTCACCTAGTCTGATGTTAAACCTGTACAGTGTTTGTTTCAGTTCAGTTATTGTATTCTTTAGTTCTGTGACTTCTATCTGATGTTTTCTTACATTTTCTATATCTTTATTGAAGTTTTTCTGTGTTCCATTTTCCTAAGTAGATGTACATATTTATAACCTATATTTTAAATTCTTTATCAGTTAAATTTGTTTATAAAGTTATCCATTATCCATTTTATTAAGGTTTTTTTGGGGGGATATTACCTACAATTTATTTTTTCTTTAGTTTGGAACATAGCCCTCTGTTTCCATTTTTTGTTTGACACTCTGTTTGTCACTGTGTATTAGGCAAAAGAGCCTCCTCTCCTAGTTACAAGTAATGAATGGCATCATGTCGGTGGTGAACTTTATCATTCAATAGAGCTCTGTCTTGGTTATCTCTCAAAACTTTGTAGTTGTCCAAGCAGCCTATTTTATTTTTAATAACTCCCACTTCATGAGGGTGTGCAAATCCCTCTAAGCGTCCCAAAGCACTGGCATCTTGGTTAGTACTTCAGTTCATGCTGATTGGAAGCCAGATCCTCAGGGAGCAGCATTTAAATTATGGAAACGTATAAAGTTCTGTGGACCCACAAGTGTAAATCCTGGTGGCTACCAGACTATGAAACCTGGAGACATCCCCTAAGTGATAGTTACAGGAGCTAGACCGCCAGATAAGGGTCTGATCTCCTTTATGGCAGACACTGGAGAGCTGACACAGACAGGCCAAAGGTAAGCACAGAGATTGCATCTCCTGGCTTCCGTTCCCTGGGAGCAGCTCTGCAGATGTCTGCAGTGTGCCACATCAGAAGCTGCAGGACAAGCAAGTGGGACACCTTTTCAGAAAGGCAGGGATGTCCCCCTGAAGGGGTAGCTTCAGTCTGCTATCTGTGCAGCACCTGTGGAGGTGATAGTTTGCCAACAGTTGTTTCTTCAATTGTTACAGTCCCATGGGACTGAGGAGTGCCATACCTGAGCACCAGAGCCAGGTAATCAAGGGGAACACCCCAGACCAGCTGCAAAAACCAGGGACCTTCGCATGTGCAAATGGTTCTGTCACACGGGAGACCGTCTTTGCTCAGGGTCAGCACATACTGAGTCTCTACACTGCAGAAAACTCCTGGCAGGTCAGCACAGACACAAGTGCACAGAGGCGCCGGAGGCTGCGTGTGTCCACCTGGTCCAAGTCCTCACCCCAGCTTGTTAGGACAGTGGCTTTATACCGCTGAACACAAAGCAGCAGCTGTATATTACTGATAAACAAAGTCATCAGTCAAACTTCAGGTTAAGCTGGCACAGAAAGCCTTGCAAATGTTACAGGCTTTGTGTACAGATAATGTTGTGAAACAGCATTGGGGAAGTGTCTGGGTGTACGTGTCACAGCCGCCAGGCTGCGAGGTCACCTTCCAGTCAGTGGGCAGGGGGATCGGACCAGGCAGACCGCAAGGAGGCAGCATGTTTATGCCGACTTTACCCACAGTGCCCCTCTGAGAGGTAGTGGTGTTGTGAGCAGGGCAGAGGCAGAGGGGAATGTGAAAAAAAGCATCTGCTGAGAAAAGGGAAAAACAAGAGATGACAGTGCTCATATCAAGGCAGAGGGAGAATACAAAACGGCACCCACCAGCTGGAGGGTAAGGACAGCCTCTGCCGGGGTAGGTGGGAAATAGGTCACCTGCTGCCTGTAGCAAAGTGCAGGCAGAGTGGGAACATGGCCCTGATGTGCCTTTGTCCTTGGAGGACGGTCTCAGCAGGCTCTCGCCCCTCCAGCCAGTGCTTTAATTAGAAATGATTCTCTTTCACATAAAGTCTTCACACCACTGCATCTGTGCTGGGCTCTAGGATGAGTGAGTTTGCACGTGAGCCCTTCCAGAGCAGTTTCTTTGTTTGCCACAGTCCATTGGGTCTTTCAGATTCAAACTGCATTGGTTTCCACAGGCAGGTGTTTGAAGAGCTCATCTCTCAGGTACAGGTCTTACACGTCGGGCTGCTGATGTAGAGTATGAATCATCCCGTGTTTGTGAGTTCCCTCCCGATTGTGGGTTGCTGCATCAGAGGTGAGGTTTATGGCCAGACCATGTCTCAACCTCCCCTGCTGACGTGGCTGTTTTCTCTCTTACTGATGCGAAGCGAGTGCTCAGTTAGTTTTCAGGTCTTTTTGAGAGGAAAGTGTTCCATACACAGCTGTAGATTTGTGTATCCGTTGGGGGAGGTGAGTTCATGTTCTTCCTATGTTGCCATCTTGAATCCCCTCTAGTACATCTTTCTTAAATTACAGACACTCAGACCGGCAGAGAGCATGGCACTTCAGTTCAAAAACTCAGTCACAAGTCACAAAGAGACACAGAAGTACAACTCGGTGATCTGAGCTCAAAGGGCTATTACTAGTTCCAGGAAAGAAAATGTTTTCTCGGTTGACTTGCGAATGGCCAAAAAGATGAACAATGAGAAAATATTAGCCTGTGGAATCTCTGTGTGGTTTTTTTACCCAGTGGAGACTAGATTCCATCATTTCAGCAGAAATCATCAAATGATCAAGACATGAGATCAGAGTCCCAGTTGTTGTCAGCACCCGTAGCAAGTAACAGACCGGTCATACGTAAATTAGAACCATCACGAAGTTAGTCAGGGATCAGAAATGAAATAAGAGTTGGGTTAAAGAGAAAGTTAGGGAAAGTAGAGTTTCCTTACTGCTTGGGATCCACTCCAAAAGTCAGACTAGCATACTAGGCTGGACCAGCCCATCAGGCACCCTTCGACTTCGACTGCAGCAGTTGAATCGGCACTGGCAGATTTGTCTGCTTGGTGATCTTCAGAAAGCCCCAATACTGATCATTAGAATTATTAAACTTTCCAGAAAGTTACAAACATACACATGCAGAATGAACATGTGTCAAATATATACTCACTCTTCAGTAAGAGAACCAAAGAGATGATAAAGCTAATTAAAATTACATTTTGAGGGACAGGTTAAATTGTAAAAAAAAACAAAAAAAAAACCCCGTAAAATAATAGTGGTTATTGTGTTATAAGCTGAAAAAAAGTTTCCCTAAATATGTCAAAGTACCAGTCCCCAAAACTTCTAAGTAGGTTTACTTATGTGCAAAAGGATTTGGAAGATATGACTTGGATTAAGGATGTTGAGATGGAGAGAGAATCCGGGCTTATCTGGGTAGACTCAGTTTAATTACTTGCATCTTTAAAAGTGCAATGGTGCAATGTAAAATAGACCTGCTGTGGTGACCTTGAAAATAGAGGAAGGAAGCCAGGAACCAAGAAACAGGGTCGCTGCCAGTGGCTGAGATGGTCCTCTACAGTTAACGAGACAAGGGGCTCAGTTCTCCCCCTGCAAGGGAGTGAATCCTTCCAACAACCTGAATGAGCAGAAAAAGGTTTCTCCCCTGGAATCACCAGAAAGCAGTGTAGTCTGCCCACAAGTGATTTAGGTCCAGAGACACCTGTACTGAACTTCTGACCTCCATACTGTTGTCTTAAGCCTCCATTTGTAATAAGTTGCTAAGGCAACAAAAGAAAACTGAGATAGAGATAAAAATTTGTTAGCATCCTAGAAGACAATAAAACTCTAATCTTTGAAGTTATCTTTTCTGCCAGACAGAGTCCTACAAGGGAGCTTCACAAGTGTGATTTCATAACTAATAGTAAATAGCAAAGTACAGCACAGGCACATTACTCTAGATAATTAAAATAGTCATTTAGCGAATTTGTTAGTGCCCCAGCTGACATTAAAAGGACATGCTACTCTTCTTTCCAAGTTTAATTTTTTCTTATCAGGTGACATGGGAAGTGTCATTTCATTTTATAGACTACAAGCTCCATGAGAGCATGCCCTTAGGTGCGTCAATTACTGTTTTACCACAATGTGACACATGGCAGGTGCTTAATAACTGTTTGTTGACTGGATGAATAAGCCTCTACATCCTCAGTTCTAAATGTTTCCTGATGGGAAATCTCTGATTCAGTCACACTGAATCCCTTCTGGTCTTGATTGTATCAAGCCACACTCTCTCTCACCATGAGACTTTTGCCTCTGCTTTTCCCTCTGCCTGGAACCCATATTTCCATTTGACTGGACTGACAAGCAATCATATGTGAAGTCCCCTCTCCAGGAAACTTGTGTCAGGTCACCTCATCTGGTCACAGGTCATTCACTCTACTCTGACAGTCTCTCTGGTAGCCTGGCCACAGCACTCAGTACATGGATTTGCCTTGTACGCACTGCCTTGAGGGCCTAGTGCCGCAGGCTGTGATGGCTTAGGCTTCACCTCCAGAATCAGACTGCTTGGGTCCGAGCCCTGTCTCTGTGGCTAATTAGCTGCGTTAGTTTAGGTAGCTTCACTGATCTTTCTATACTGAATTTTACCATTTGTAAGAAGGGATCACATTAGTAAGTCCACTGTGGTGAGGACTCAGTGGCAAAGGCATGGAGCAGAGCCTGGTAGGTAGCTATTCTCTCTCGGAAGTTCCTTGAAGTCAGAACCACCATCTTTTTCACCACTGTCCTCAGTTTCTGGTGCAAGTGCCTGGTATAGAGTAAGTGCTCAGTCTCTGTTGGTGAAGTTCATGGAAGAACTGTGAGGACCATCCTTTGGTGGGATCCGACTTGGAGATAAGAGAGCAATGTCTTGATAGTGAGATGAACTACTCAGAGAGGCAACACTTCAAAGTCAGGAGACACATTCTCCTCAAATATCTGGAAGTCCATGTATTGGCCCTGATGCTCCTTGGAGGGGGCTCTTGATCTGTCTCCTGGGATATATACCTCATCACAGCACAAGTGCAGAAAACCTGTTCCCCACAGGACCATGGAGTCCAGCAGTGGTAGACACACACACACCACGCCCCACACCCACCCACCCACCCACCCGTGCTTTCTTAGATCAGGCAATTCTACAAGACTTGAGACCTAGTACGTTGACCCTAGGAACCAGCCTTTGAATTCCCACATCCCTAGCTTGCTCAGCCCCCATGCATCTCTTCGAGGAATCAAAAAGAACTGACTGGTAACGGAGCATAGTGCCACTCTTTCCCTGTGTGTTTATTGGAGTTGGTAGCTGAGCCATCATACCCCTTTTGGCGCACAGACCGCGATCTCCTCCAGCCCTTCCACCCAGTGGGGTCTGGGAACCTCAGCCCAGCCTGGAACAGTGCGGCACCACCCACGTAGGCTACAGCCTGCCTGGGACTTAATCAACTCATTCTCCCGAAGGCATCTGCCTTCAGCCCCCACAGAGTGAAGAGAGAACATAAATTATGAGAAAGACACAGTCACTTTGCCAAAATTACTCCAAGCCAGCATGAAATTTGTACATGGGCAGAAACTATGAGATTTAGTATGAATTTTTAAGGGCCTGGTCTTATTACACACTGGACTGGTGTGGGCTGCATCCAAACGAGCTCTGAGGAAGCCTTACTAATGACTGTCTACACCCTTCCAGTTTCCATCTGTTACTGAATATGGTTTTATAGTCATTGCCTCTGCATAATCTTCAGTGTTTTTATTCCCCATCACAAAGGAGTCTGAAAACAGTACATAAACATAAGCATGAAAAAACCGAAATAAAACTAAATGGCACACCACCCACTGCATTGCCTTTGAGGAAAGTGATCCATAGAAGGTTGCACAGCATGTTGAAGACCCTGTGGCGTGAGCCACAGAATCGCGGGTTCCAGACTTGTAGGGCACCACCCTCCTCTAAGCTGGGCAGCGATACCTGAGTTGGACTAGGTGAGTCCGCTGACTGAAAGTTCTTACTCTTTGTCTGACCCTCTTGTGCTGCACAGCATGCCCCTTCCTCAGGGAACGATTCCCTGCCCTCCTGCCACTTCACACAAATGTCTTCCATGCCCTCCACAGCTCCCTGGGTTTCTGTCAGAATGCACCACCCCCCAGCCCCCTGTCCTGCCACATTAGCATTGCCTTTGTCTCTGAATGCAGCCCAGACCAACACTGAGGACAGAAGATTCATTGAGCACATAAAGGTTGAAAGATGAATAGTGGATGGGTGCATGGATGGTGGGTGCATGGATGGATGGGTGTGTGGATGAATGGATTAACGGGTGCATGCATGCGTGGGTGGGTGGATGGGTGCATGCATGGATAGATGGGTGCATAGATGGATGGATGGGTTCATGGATGGATGGATGGGTGTATGGATGGATGCATGGATGGATTGATGGGTAAAAATCAGCACATAATTTCTGGACTCAATTATATACCTCTTATGAGCCAGCCAGGTGTTGTGCTGGGTGCTAAGAGTTCAACAGAGGCTAGTAATGGTCCCTACCTTCAAGGAGATAGCAGATGGAATGTTTATGAGCTCTCTTTTTCTCTCCCTGCCTGAAAAAAATCCACCAGACAGTCTCTTTCTCAGTATTTGGGATCCAGCCAGCCTCTCCTGCTTGTAAAGGACAGAGCTGGGGTCCGGGCCATATTCCTGGTCCCTCCTGTAGAGAGGAGGATATAAAGGAGGACAGTGATGGGAGAGAAGTGTAATTTTCTGTCTTGTGCTTCACTGCTCAGGCTCCTACTGCCATGACAGTCCCTCTGAGGGCCACACCACAGCTATTGACCCTTCCAGGCAGTTGTCCTCCCACTGCCCCCTCAGTCATCATCTTGTTCACAGATGCCAGAACTGTCCATCTCCCCACATGGTAGGACCAACACTGCCCACCTTTCCCGCTCTTCTTGGCAGGAGGAAATGTGCAGGTGCTGTCTCAGGGAGTTACCTTTGTAAGCCCTCAGCCAACCTCTGAGGTCAGCACACAGGTAAGGGAAGGGCAGTGCTCAGGATCTGGACACTCTTGCTCAGGGTGACACAGAATTTGAACTTCGGTCTTGCTAAACTCACAAAGATTGTGACTACACTAGTCCTTACACAGCTAACTGGAGGATTTATTTTGAAAAAACGGGGTGCTTTGCTGAAATGATTCTTTGTAATCTTGCTAAAGGCTATGGCATTCCTCTGTGGAATGGCAGCCTTTCCTCTCATGACCTGCAGAAAAAACAAATCTCTGCCAGTAGAAGAGAGCAGACAGGGAGGTGCTCGGGAGGGCTTACCAGGGTGACGTGAAATCACCAGTGAAGCAGTGAGCTATGGCAGATGCTTTACTCATGAACAACTTTATAATCCGGCTGGGGTCCTGCTGCCTGCCATGTAAATGAGGTCCCAGAAAGATGGCTGTCGTTGGGGTCAAATTGGGATGTGTTCCCAGAGGATGCTGTGGGCTGACTGTCAGGGTGATGTTGAGACCCCAGTGTGTGATGGTGGGTTTCAGTCATGGCAGCAGATGTGTGGTGGGTGCCAGCCTGGGGCCAGACCCACAGTCTCAGTGTCCGGCCATGAGCCTGACAGTGTCCATGGGCTGGTGGAGTGAGTGGCAGTTAGACAACCGCAGGTAGCATGAACACGCTCACACGGGCAGCCCCACATACCCTCCACCGCATGGAGAAGAGCCCGCGGCCTCGGGCTCACAGCCCTGTGACCTGTGTAAGCCCAGGGCCAGACACCTGCCAGCAGGCTCACTGAACCCCTCCAGGCCAATGGGAAGACGAGATAGGGAGACGCAGCCTCCCCACTCAAGTTGAGTATCGTTGCACACATTTTATAAAAGAGGAAAATACTTCCAGAAAGGTTAAGTTTCCTGATGTCATGCAGCTGTTTGTGGCAGGCTCAGGATTGGAGCACTAGATGGTCATAAAGCCAACGTCTCTGCCACCACAGCAGAGGCGGAAGTGACTGAAAAATGAACTTCAGCATATCTGCTTCCATCTGTATGAAGTCCCCTGGACTTAAAGAGATGCTTTGCTGCAAGGCCCAGTGGCTTGTTCCTGAGCCTGTCAGACCTGGTGTGTGAAACGAAACCTCACAGCCCTTGTTCCTAGATACTCCTCACCAGATCTGAAGGGAGACGTGGGGAGCACCCTCTGGAATAGACTGACATTTTAGCAGAGAATGAAGGACTCTGAGATGGCCCTATGGCCGTAGAAGCCGGAGAAGGTGCTGCAGACGAGAGAGTAGATTCAAAGGCCCTGAGGTGGTGCAAGCTGGTGTTTGTGGAGAGTAAGGAGGCTGGGAGAAGAGTTCAGGCCATGGAAGGGCTCAGCGGTTCCTGGACAAGCTTTGCATTACACTCTGAATGGACTGGGAGCTGGGAGAGTTTGAGCAGAGCAGTGCTGCCACTGGTCATCCTTCAGTTCTAGAAAATGCAACCGTGTTCTACATCAGGACCTTTACACATGCTGGTCCTCAATCAGATGCGCAGTGGGAGCCTCTAAGCCCGGGCCCTGACCCTCAGGCACCTTCCGCCTTCAGCCCCTGGCAGGACTGTCATTTTCTGTCCCTTTATTTAAAGTCACTCACCTCTCTTCCTGTCACAGGAGCTGTTCATTGTTTTCTTTTAACATAAAACATTACCTACTACCTTGCTGTGTATCCCTTTATCTACCAGCTCCTTAGCTGTTCGAGTTGGACCCACAGCTCTCTTGCTCCCTAGCATCTAGGTCAGGGCCCAGCACATGGTGGTTGCTCAGTAAATACATGTTAGATTGATTTTTAAAAGGAACAGGAACTATTGTCCTGTAAGCCAGGGTCAAAGGACACCTAGTGGGGAAGGGGCAGAAGTGGGGTCTGGGAAGGAGCAGGAGGCCCTGACCAGGCCAGAGAGTCAGTCAGGCTAGGGCAGGTGGAGAGCCCCAGGGCAGGGGGGTGGGTCAGGACCCCTGGAGGGGAGCAGCAGGCAGGGGCCCACTGGCCTCCCACAGGGCCGCTGAGGGCGTGAATGCAGCACTGACTCCAGTAGGACCAGGGCAGGAAGCCCAGCTGCTAGCCTTCTCTGGCAGGAGGCCATTCTGAAAGCTCCTTCTCCAGGTGGCAAAGGGAAGTGTGGAGGTCATAAATCAGAATTAACTGCGGCTGTCACACAGAGGGTGGTTCCCCAGCAGGTCCTTACAGGCAGAAAGGAAAGAAATCCCCCAAGGGGCCAACCTCCAGGGCTCCAGGGCTGGTCCACTGTGTGTTTTAACCCACCCACCCCTCCTTGACCCCAGAACTGCAAATATAGCTTCTCCACCTTGAGCACAGTGGGAAAGAAGCCCTCCTGCGAAAGTCGAAGCCCAAAGGAAAGAGCTCCTGAAAGATGCTGAAACACTGTGTTCCTCTAGCTCCCCCAGCCCCGCCCCGGCGTGCAGCTTCTCAGGCTGTGCGGGGCTGTGCAGGGCTGTGCAGGGCTGTGGGGCGGCTCCCACCTCGCAGAGGAGTGTGTGTACCAGCTCTGAGCAGGGGCAGCTCCGGGGCCCAGGGCTTTGCATGAACACCAGTGGGGCACAAGCTGGTCTGGCCCCCTTCCTGGGAGCTCCTGGCAGAGCCAGTGCTCGGCAGCAGTTTCAGAGCAAAGCTTGGTTGGTTCTGTGGATTACTCTGTTCTGTGTATTTTTCTTGGCTTCCCTTTCCACGGCTCTAGCCAGGGTTTATGACAGAGTAAAACTGGCTTCCCCGAGAGGCAGGACCCCTCTGCCTCTGTGCAGTCTAGTGGGAGGAAGAAAAGTACTCCCAATCCCTAGCCCTGGATTTCTGCACCCAGCCCCCACCGCCCCCAGCAGCCCAGGCTTTTCTAGGGTCATGTGGTGGGGACGTGTGGATGGACTGGCTCTGGGTCCTTTCCTCCTTCTGGGCTCTCAGTCTCCCTGAACCTTAGCAGGGAACATCTCCTTCCAGGCTGCGGTGTGAGGGGACCTTCTCCCAGAATCCAAACCAGGCTCTGCCTGGTCAGTCTGGTCCTTCAGTGCCGCCCAGTGGTCAGATGCGCTCACTGCACCCTGACTGCTGAGCATATTCATTTAACTTGCTTATTTCCTTTAAAGGTGGTGGGCACTACATCCCTGACACATTCCTAGCACACGCCTAACCTCCCTGTAGGGATGTAAGAGACACAGTATTTGACCTAAAGAGAGTGTAATTCCACCAGGGCTGAAGGCATAACCACAATGAACAAACCAAGGCAGCATATGCCTTCAAGAAAAGTGTGTTGTCTTGATTTATAGTAAGAAATACATATTTATTCTTTATCTGCTGCTCCTGGCATAGAACTCCTAAAACTTTTGGAATTTTCTAAGTGATGAGCGAATGAAAGTGTCTTTTGGTAAGCTAATGAGGTAACCTTTGGGAATCACCTGACCTTGGGGCTGGTTGCCAGGGGAATCCACCTGGGAATGGAGGCCTGGAACTCCAGGTGCCAGCCCGCTTTGAGAGGGCTCAAGGCTGCCTCCATTACCAGTCATAACCAGTTACCAGTCAGCAGTCAGGCCCGTGTAACAAAGTCTCCATCGAAACCTGGAAGGGCTGGGCTCCGAGATCTCCCGGGTTGGTGAGCACGAGGAGGGCACGGGAGCACTGCACCTGCCTTGTGCCCTTCTATGGCAGGCTCGTGAGCTCATCAGTAAAATGCCTGAGTTCTGCGAGCTGCTCTAGCAAATTAACTGAACCCAAGGCGGGGTTGTCGGAACCTTCCATGGATAGCTGGTCAGTCAGAAGCTCAGGTAACAACCTGGCATGTGAAGGAGAAGGCCAGGCCTGGAGAATGGAACCCTCACCTGGGGGACCTGGTGCTACCCCCGAGGAGATGGCGTCAGAATTGAGTTCAATCCTAGGACACCCGACGAGTGTCCAGGACTTGCCTGGTGGTGTCGAGGAAGCCCCTGCTCCCCAGTCGAATTGCGTCCTCGGGCTCTTCGTTGATGTCAGAAGTCGGATTTGTTTGCCTGGCCCGACTCACAGAAGTGTGCTCTGGGACGAGAGGAGAAGAGGGTGGAGGGCGAGGAATCTGATAATCCGGGCGGCCTTGTGGCCGTGGAGCAGCTGAGCTAAGCTGTGCGGTTTCCAGTGGAGTGTAGACGTGATCTGGCTCCAGGGAGTAGATTCTCTGATGTGTAAGGAAATGCAGAGTAATAAGGAGCGTGGGACGTGCAATGCCTTGGTTATTGTTATCTAGAATAGCAAAAATTACAGTACAGGAAAGGCCTGGATGTGAACTCAAACTCAGATTTAGGTCCAAGTAAACTTAGGTCACTAGTCACAATCCCCCCTGCCCCCTCCCAGGGGATAAGTGGAGCAGGAACAACAAAGAATCTCTCAGCCCTCTGGTCACCAAGAAGGTGGCTAAGATGGAGGCTGAGGGCGAAACCAAGAAACGACTGAAAGCAGGGCACAGTGCGAGGGGCTGTTTCATTCTGTGTTGGTGTCATCCGTGTCCTGAGGAACCTTTGCTGACATGGACTTGAGGGTGATAAATGTGATGTTTTGTCTTCGGTTCTGAGTGCTGCAGAGCAGAAGAGCTCACTGTGGACAGTCACAGGGCCGTATGAGACACACACACACACACACACACACACACACACACACACACACACACACAGGTCATTCTGGAAAGATAGCCAGCCTGGTGAACCAGATAAAAGGCACTGTCAGTGCTGTTTACCCTGAGAAGGGGCCTGTCCATCTCCCCGTACAAATGCCAGGTGGAGCAAGATGAAACAGCTGATGGGTGTGGCTTGAAAGCCTTAAGATGGCCGGGTATTATCCACCCACTGAGTGGATGCATGTCCACCCGTATAAGCTGATGGTTGCAAAACCAAAAACACAGGTCACGTAGCCTGATATGCTAGTGGGGTGGTGGACAGATACCCCAGCCAAGACTTCCTAATCTATGGAACATTTTGAAGGCAGAAGAAAGGAGTTCTTTCCCCTTCAAACCCCAGGACTCTCAACACAGATCCTGACCCCTGAGCTTGTGGCCCAGTAGACTCCACAGGAGCAACAAACAGAAAGGGAGACCTTCAGAGATGCAGCCGCCCCACCCAGGGCAGGGCCACAAACACCAGCTCTGCAGGTGCCTGTTCCTGCTGGGTGTCCTGGTGCCTGCTGGCTTAGTGAATCCCACAGCAACCATGTGAAATTGTCCCCAGTTCACACATGGAAAACCTAGTTTCAAAGAGGTGAAGTATGAGGTCTCATAGCTGAAAAGTGGCTGAGCAGAGTTTCAAGCCCCCCGCCCCGCCCAAAGAGGCCACAGCTGGTCGCTCCTAGTAGCAGCCACAGCCACCCGCTGTGTGCAGATTCATAATCTGCATCACGTTGCCATCTCTTTACCTAATTTAGTCCTCACGTCGACCCCGTGGAGCGAGAAGCAGTATTTCCATTTGACAGGTAAAGACAGTCTCAAGGAAACCACTTATACCGTGACTTGCTCTCTAGCAGGAGGCGGGACTCAGCTTTCAAATCCAAACACGGGTGTTTCTGGTAACACGGACCCTCTCAAGACACAGGCTTCTATTATTTCCTGTCATGCAAGTCTAGGGACTAGGAGCTTTCCTGGAAAAGCAGTTCTGCTGCCTCCCAGCCCAGGTGGGATGTCACCTACCCAGCCATAAGTATCTGCCCTTGTCACAGGTAGTCAAGGGCACACACAGTCTTCACCCCTCATCAGCAAGCATGGCTTGTACTCTCTGTCACTTTCGTTGCTGCTCCCTTGAACAGTCCATTCCCAGGTCTGTGACAGCCTGGTAAGTTTTGGGGTGATTTCTCTCCATGGAGAGGGCTTGCCTGTGAAGGGTAAACAACTGGCAGCAACGGGAATGGTTCCCCGCCACCCAGAGACAAGGTAGCATTGATTTTCATTTCCTAAGCGTAGATCACAGATGATCCAGTGACAAACACAAGAGGCAACACAAAGCCAGTGTTTGAACAACACAGGATGAGAGCAGGGCTTGTGTTTATGGGGCTCTCGCCTGCTAAGCCTGGGGCCAGCTTCCCATAGCACACCACCACTCGGTGAGGTCAGAACTGTTCTCATCAGATAGATGAGAAAGCAGGCTCTAGCAGCTTAGGTGCTTAGCTCAAGAGTTCAATGACTTCTTCCCCTCTGTTGACATTCTCTTGGATAAAGTACCCAGAGCATCGACTCTCAGAATCACCTGGGAGGTCCCACCCACAGAGTTTCTTACTTATCAGGTCTTTAGTGGAGCCTGAGAATTTACGTGGGTTTTTTTTTTTTTTTTTTTAAACAAGTACCCATCGTGCCTTGGGAATTCAGAGAACCACTGCTGTACAGCCTGGAAAACGAATGGATAATTTGCTCAAAACCAATGCACGCATGGTAGAGGGATTTGTTTCCTCTGATGTGTGCCGGGGCTGGTAGTGCCCGCCGGCTCTGGAGCTGTAGCAGTGTCTGACCCTCAATGTGCTCCTCCCTGGATAGTGGGCTGCCCTTAGCGAGCTGGGCTCAGCACCACTGTGCCTTTAAGGAGCCCCAGCAGGGGACCCCGGTGGGTAATCCCTCAGGTGAGGACGGCCAGTGTGATGGGCTTGAGGGTCTCTTAACAGCCAGTGAGTGCCCCAGCCCAGGAAGTCCTGCCAGACCCAGGCACGCCAATTCTGTTCTGCCTTTTGTCCAAACCACGTAAATCTGAACTGCGCCTCCCTGGTTGTGGGGTTTCACTGTCTCAAGGTCAGGATTTGCGTATGCTGAACCATCCTTGCATCCTTGGATAAATCCCTGTTGATCGTGGTATATTATTTTCTCAATGTGCAGTTGAATTTGATTTGCTGGGTTGAGGATGAGGATTTTGTATCTACGTGCCTCATGATACTGGCCTATAGTTTTCTTTTTCGGTGCTGTCTTTGTCTGGTTTGGGGATCAGGGTAATATTGATCTCATAGAATATATTTGGGAGTTTTCCCTCCTCTTCACTTTAGGAAGGAGATTAGCTCTTTGCATGTTTGGTAGAATTTACTGGTGAAGCCTTCTGGACCTGGGACCTTGATTTGGGAGAGATTTTTTATTATGGCTTATTTATTATTTTATTATTTCTGTGCTTGTGATTAGTCTCAGCAGGTTGTCCGGGTCTTCTGTCAGTTGTGGGGAGACTTTGCATCCCAGTGTGGTGCTGCTGTTAGCTGAGCCTTGATCAAGGTTGAGTTGTGATTGGTAGCAAGAGACTTAAATTCCCAGTTGAAGGATGGAAGCCATCATTGTCTGACGTGTGGCTGCTTCTCTGTGCCCTGCGTCAGGTCACAATGGCCCTCTCTGTTAACATGGGCAGAGGGCCCTGGAGCAGACAGGCATGTACAAAGAACCGTTGGCCGGCAAGCAGGCGTCCAAAGGACCCCATGCCTTGCACCTTGTTTCGTGGTGCAAATTCAAGGGAACGGGTGTCTTCTAGGAGCCCTGTCAGCTTGTGTGGAAAGTCCTGGCTCTGTGGCAGCCTTACCATGTAGGGTGCTGCCGAGTGTCAGATGGAGGTCCCACACTTGGGGACCACTGGGAGGTGCCATGACAGAAGCCAACAACAAGCTATCAGTGGATTTTTTCTAAAGAAATTTTTTAGTACACAAGAGATGAGCTTGAAGTCAGCTGTGCAGCTTAGCAAAAGTTGCATTTCCATTTGTTTTATGAAAGTACAAGATTCACAGAAAAAATTTTTTTTAAGGAAAGGTGCAGACAGGAATGAAGGAGAAGAGGCAGGCAGGCAGGAAGACAGAGGAGAAAGAAGCCTTTTTTTAATGTAATTATGTAATTGTTCATCTTGGTCGTCACCCACCGTCTCCCTGGGTCTTGAACCCAAGTCCCTGGGATGTATGTGGACAACACCTGGCGGACTTATCTGTTAAGCCACAAGGGCATGCCAGAAGTTTTCAATCAGGGTAAATACAGCACAGAACAAAACAAACGAGAATGAAAAGAAAAAGAAAAACTATGTTTATAACACCGCTGATTGCCTGGATCTTTCTAATCAGACTGTCCCCGAATCTGATTACCCAGGTAAAGGGGAGACACTCGTTAACAAGGACGAAGACAGTTTTAAACTCTAAAGAAAGCATAAGAGGAGTCAGGGCCCAGAGTGGGGATACATTACCTTCCATAGCAAGTCTTCCCCTTCTGGCTGGACGTGGGCCCAGGTGACAGTCAATGATTCTAGACACTCGACTTTCAAGAGATCAAGAAGGGACAGACTAATTCACTACCCTGATCAGCCTTGTAGGTCATTGATGCTCATTCTTAATTGAATATCAGAATTACCTGGGGAGCATTTAAAAATCTTAATGTCAGGCTATACCCTAGAACATTTAAATTAGAATCGCTAAGAACCTAGTATTGAGAATTTTAAACTCTTGAGTATTCCAGTGGACAGCCAAGGCTGAGATCCTGGTCTAGCATTTTCCTGTGGACTTTGAATGTCTTGGATTGTTGACAAATTATTACTCTGATTTAATTGTGCTGATTTTCTCAAAATGAGCATGAACTGGAGGCAAGTAATTAATTGGAACTTAAAAAAAAAAAACACATATCATTGTAAAATCCTTCCCAGGTTCTCAGCATGTCTTCTAAAGACACACTGACATCCTGCCCAGTATTTTTAGTCACAAGTGACTTTGCAAAATAAATTTTACCCTAAATAACACCAAAAAGCCAAGATTACCTCTCCCATTTTTAATCATTTCTTTGATTTTTTTCTAGTATCCAACAAATAACAACTAATAAATATATATACATATATATGCATATATATGTATAATATATATGCATATATATGGATATATATGTATTATATATATAGGAAGATGCCAATTCTTCCAATAAATTTTTTCCCTTTTTTTTAAGACATATGGTAATGTCTTAATTCTGATTTTTTTTCCCAAGATAAAAGCATAGCAGACAGACACATCTTAGATAATCTCTCGCACTTCACCACCATTCTCGTGTCCTATTTTTTTTTTTTTTTAAGTTCTTTTTAGAAGTGCCTCTTCCAATCATAGGAAGGTCATTTATTTTAAGATTCTTCTAGGACATTATTTCTCTGCTCTCTGCAGTGTTCATTTCTTTCCAGTTTTCTTTTTCCTTCACAGTCTGAAACGTAGGGAAAGTGATGATGAATTCACCGAAACAAAAGGACCCGCACCCCCTGCCCGGAAGGGCTTGATCACTTACTGAATGAGTGGGAAACGAGCTATGCGTCTGTCAGCCCAGGTACAGATTTCAGCACCACCTGTCACCACCCATTCCTTCATGAGTGTTTGTGCTGTCGTTCTGCAAAAATACCTGGAAAAACTTTTACCAGGAGCTTTGCCAGTGGGCACTTCCGTAGCCATAGATGGAAGAGTCAGTTTCTGCTTTCATCTCTTTCCTGCACACGGGAAATACTTTCAAATCAAAAGGGAAAGATTGCAATAGTTTGGTGATAGAGGGACTTTATTTAATGCCATTTGACACCATCAGATTATCCTTCATTTTTATCTCAATTCATCTTATTCCTGCATTTAGGCTTTGGGCTTGAGCCTCTTTCTGACATGATGCACAGAGACATGCTTTGCAAGTTGTCAGCTCCTAAGCTTTAGGAATAGCTAATGATGGGATAAAATATTTCATCTCAGGATTTCAATCAAAGAATAATTTGGTGGTCTAGCTCAAAGAAAAGCCACCTTCGTGCTCAGATTTCTGACCCAAGTGGTCTCCATTCCAAGTTCAGAGTCTGATAAGTCCCCTGGAAAAGCTAGTTTGGAAGGAGTTATGTCTCAGTCTGTTCTCTGCATTTTCGTAGCGCTGCTTCAGAGAGGCCTAGGAGCGCATTGTTCAGAAATGCAGTTCTTACTTTGGATTTTGGGTGTGGTTGGTTGTTTATCCCATTGTTTGTTGTTGACCCAGCCCCGTGATGTCTTTGGGAAACTAGTCAATTTGAAGAGAAACACAGACACAAAATTTATCAGTCGCTTTTCAGCCAGACAGTTCCAATATCCCAGCCTCCGCCACACACTGTGTTTCTGTGCTGGAATTCCTTAAGGGCACTTCTTAGGGAATTTGCAGTTTTCTGAATCCCCAGTTCTGTGAAAAATGAATCAAGAAGTCAGAAAAATGGCCAACAAGTATCATAAATCTCCTTTGAAAATTAAAGATTGAAAAGTAACATAGATGCTAGGGACTAGAATGAACTCACTGACTTCCAGCGGAAAGAAGAGCAGGAAGCTGGACAAGGAGAGTGACAGGTTAAGGACACTCCCAGGACCCAGGCGGTGCCGTTCCCCTTACAGGTTTGTCAGTGGGTGTCCTGGCCCTGACCGCTGCTAATGGGGAGTCATTCTTGCAAATAAGATGCGTAGCAATAAGCTTAGACATGTGGATGCTTTATGCATATTCTGTCAGTGGTGTTCAAGAAATAACAAGTTTTGCGAACAAGTTGAATCCTTAAATTGACATTTTGACATGTGATTCTGTATAGTATAATTAATCTTATTAAGAAATCTGAATGTTACAATGTCTGAATGCTACATTATTATTAGAAGATCACTGAATATTTGCTGGCATTTTCCAGGGCTTGAATATTTATATAAGCTATTGTTCTTTGTAAAGGCATTAAACTTAACATTTTTAATTATTTTTAGATAGCAAATTATTTTTATTCAGATCACCTTAATCATGATTAAGGAGTCTACAGATTGAAGTATTTTCAGTTTTTTACATTTCAAAAATTCTGAAGAATTTTGAGGAATTTCAGTTTCTTGTTTCCAAATTGTGAAGCCCTTTCCCTGAGCTGACGTCCCATTTGAACCAGGCTGCTCAACCACCTTCCCCACGAGTGCCCGCTGCCCCGTTGTTACAGACACGAGATCTGTTCGTTGTGTTCACTCACAGAAGCCACTGTACTGGCTGTCCACGTGACAGGGCGCTCGCCCTCGCAGTAACCTGGGACGTGAGGATTAAAACCGCAGTTAGAGACCGGTGCCTGCATACCAAATACACAATGTCAAGTCACTGCTCCATGGGGACAGTATCAGGGTTTGCCAACCATTTTACTGGTAAGCTTGGCACAGTGCCAGACAATCAGTAGCTGCTTGGCACCCATTTGTAGATGAGTGAGTGAGTGACTACATGAATGAGAGGAGACACACAGGCGGTATATTTCACACAGTGTCACCCAGACACCCTGCAGCACTTGGGGCGGTGCCCACGGTTGGTTTTTCTTCTCTGAGCTGACAGCAACCCCTTCATTTATTGACAATGCCTTCGCCCATCAGGGCAGTGAAATCGATTCTTAGGAGTTCACATTTTCCCCATCTTGAACTTGGGGAGACTATACCACAGAATTTTTCCTTCTAAAAAATTATCCATCTATATTGTGTTATACAGAAAATGTATTCAAAGATAGCCTGACATTAGCAACACCATTTTTTTGCTGTTTTTTTAGAATTGCAGTGAAAACAAATGAGATGGTGCACCCTAGCAGTCTAGCAATCTAAACCAGGCACAATCCACGTACATCCCTAAGGTCCCGGGTTCAAGACCTGGGGCTGGGGAAACAACCAGTGATGAACAACTGAATAAAATAAAGTGTTTCTTTCTCTTCTCTCTTAACTTCCTGCCTGCCTACTGGCTTCATTCCTGCCTGTACTTTAAAAAAATTGTGAGATATAAGGCACAAAGCATCATGCAGGATTAGCACCCGGCATCATTAAATCGACATTCCTCCGATTTACAAGCATAGCCCTGTCCATATAAGCTATATCAGAGGGCCTGGGCCACCCTGGAGAGATCCTTCTTCTGCCTGGGAATTTCTTGTTTTCCGGTTCTGCCTGCCTTGTTCTGGGCACCCTATGTTCTAGTACCAAACTCCCTTATCAAGGCCCTCATTTGACCTGGACAAAAACGGATTTTAGAATCAAACCCACTGGGTTTTGATTTTTTTGTTTTTGTTTTTTTGTACTTTGCAGCTTAGAATTTCCTTGACTCTTGACCAGTTTTCTTTTGAAATATTTAAAAACCTCAGTTCCTACATCTGTAAAATGGAAATGGTAATCTCTCCCTAACAGTGTTTCTGAGCATGGAATAAAGCCATAAGCTTTAGGTAGCTTTGGTGTCATCTGGTTCATCATGAGTGTGAGACACAGTAGTTCCCTTCCATTTCTCTTTGGGTGGTACCAGCTGCTTGCAAAACTTAGCTTCGCTAATGAGAGGGTTCAAAAGGCAGATTTCCTTTGGTAAGACTAAAAGTGGGAGCATCAGGTTGGGTCTGGTGAGATTAGGTCAACAGAAGCCTGCCATCCTCTCCCAGTGACCACAGAAGCTTCTGCATGTTGAAAGGACTGGAATACACATGAGAAGGGAGCTGACCTGCTTAGTGAAGATGCTTGTCTGCAAATATGTTCTGGAAAAAACCATGAGATCTCAAAACCATGGCCAATTAGAACTGGCCCCTGCCTGGGTTGAGAGGAGCCACGCCAGTGATTGGGTCCTGCCAATCACCACACATCATTCATTTCCTAACCTGGACTTTTTGTCTAAGGAATTATCATCTTGGACCTAGATTCACAATATGGATGATGTTGTCACAGATTTACTGTGAGAGGTGTGTGCAGAGTGGGTCCCCTTCTCCCCATCTCCACACAGTACAATGGTCCTGCACAGTGTAAGGGATACAGTCTTGTATTCCTTTGATCAATAGATTAGCTTCTGCCCTAGGCAATTTATACCTCAAGATTAGGGAACTACCCCTTGGTTTTAAATCAAAATAATTCCTCCGTATTTGCTCTCTGCCCTTGCACCTTCTTCTTCTAATAGAGAAGACACAGCTTTTCAGTTACAGTTCCCCAAGCCATCCTTCCTCGAATCCCGAATTCCTGGCTGTACACTCATGCTGAGGTTCCCGGTCTTAGCTCTGTGCTGGTTTTCAGCACAGTGGATGACAGATTAGCCCCGAAATGCTCTTATTCTGGGCCCTCTCTCCATCACTTAAATACAAGCAAGTATTTGGTATGTAGTCTGCACGATTGCTGATAGTTGCTCTGACTCCGTGCACGGGTTGAACCAGGAGGGCTCAGACACAGAAGGCGCTTAGTTTTAATTTCCCCATGTCACCAATTTCCCGGCGCAGTCCCCTATTACATCGTATTTCCAAACCAGAGATTATGATTTTCAGTTGTGAAAATAGTCACTCCAGTGAGGATTAAGAGCAGGAAATTGGTTGTGGAATTGACCTATGTCAGATAGGAGGATGAGGAAAAGCCATGGCTGTAGTGGGTTAGAATCAATCTGGGCAGGAAGAAGGCATACATTTTGGCCAGAGCCTTTTTTCTCAGCCATGAGCCCCAGCAACAGGATGTGCATTTTTCACAGTGTGGTTTGACTGCCCTCTGGTGTCTCAGAGTGTTAAGAATTTGCTGAACCAAGAATACCTTCTAATCACCAAACACAAAATACAAGAATCCAATGAAAAAATCATCAGGGATGATCTCGTGAGCATCACAACTTTGGTGTAGTTGACAGTGAAAAACTGGGAAGGGAAAGACTTGTTCAATCTGACAGAATTAAAGGCAGTACGGCAAAGTTTAATCATCTTGTTCATGCGTTCATTCACTTACAGTTTATGTTCATTTTGCAGTTCAGTACTGAATAAATTAGTCTTTGTTCCTTAAATTATTATTTTTAATGAGAAAGACATTATTTTGGTACCTGGAACAAAATTAACTGAATTAAATATTATAATTGGAAAATACAGTCAAATAGTTTTATGGAATTTTGCTGTGTTTTCCCTATGATAATTACCTTGTTCTGACTTATGTTTGTTAGTCATTTATGCGTTAGTATGATTTTGGCTCTGGGCTTTTCATATGCAGCCTTTATTATGTTGACATGTTCTGTCTATGCTCACTTTTGGAGAGTCTTTAACATAAGTGGGTGTTGAGTCATCAGGTTTTTTCAGTGTCTGTTGACATAATCACATGCTTTGTCCCTCCTTTTGTTAATGTAGTACAACATATATCACATTTATTGATGTGCATATATTGAACCATTTTCGCATCCCTGGAAAACATTCCGTCTGATTGCAATTTATGATTCTTAAATCGTCAAATTTGGTTTCCTAGTAATGCATTGAGTACTTTTTGCATCCATATGAGTCAGAGATACTGATTTGTAGTTTTCTTTTGATAGAGTTGTCCTTGTCTGGTTTTGGAATTAGAGCAATGTTGGCAGCCTAAATCACGTTTGGAAGTTTGCCTTCAGTTTTTTGGAACAGTTTGAGAAGGATTAGTATTCTTCTCTGAAATGTTTCTAAAATTAGATAATTTCCCCTGAGAATCCCTGAAGGCAGAAAGTTACATGTTTCTTTTTTTCCATTTTTAGAGGAAAGGTGCAGGCAGGAATGAAGGCGAGCAGACAGGCAGACAGGAAGAGAGAGAAGGAGGAAGCACTTTATTTTACTTTGGTTTAGTTGTTCGCACGGGTTGTGTTGAACCAGGGATCTGGGGATGTATGTGGGACTCCTCCCAGGTGTACTGGACCTGTAGGCCACCAGGGTGCGCCCTGAAAATTACATATTTCTGACTTCAGAGTCAGCATTCCTAACTCCAACTTGCCCCTAAGTTTCTTTATGTCTCTTAGAGGAAAGAAAAGACTTGACCTTTATCACTCACAGCTTTATTCCAAATGCTTCTCAGAGTTTGGCACACAGCAGTTGTTAAATTGTATTGGTGGAAGGAATCAGTCAACACATGAATGGCAGAATCGTTTGCGGTGTTTCTATTGCCGTTATTCTCACTGCTGTTGGCGTGTGAGCATTTTGCTGGCCTGGCCGAGCAGAAGCTAGTGGGCTGCAGTCATAAAACATCTCTCTCCCCACTCTCGCCCTTTCACACTGCTTCATGCGCCTGTTAGGCTGGCCCAGGGACAAAGGCAGCAGCGGCCAAGCCCGGGAAAAAGGTGGATGACGTCAGAATAAGGGATGCGACCCCCACACCTGGATTCACAGGGCCAATCCCCAATCGCGACATGGGAAGCCCGCGAAATTCCTCTGCTTAAAAAGCCGGCGCCCCTTTGTTCTGGCGCGCGACTTCCCAGCACTCTGCGGACTTGGGAGTTTCGCCCGGGTGTGCAAACCCCAATAAAGCCCCGGCTATTCGACATTTTTGTCTGATTGAACTCTTGCTCCTTGTGGAGCCCAGAAAAAACCTTACAGCGCCATCACGCCCCCGCCCCCGACAGACACAAACATTGCTTAAGTCAAAGGAAATCTTACTACTTTTGTGGTAACTTTCAGATATAAGCATATGAGAATGATCTCTGATCCTTTTGAAATGTAGTGATTTAGTTTTGCCATCACTTGAAGGGGGATTTCTCCTGTTTCAGTGTTGATCTGAGATGTGGGGAGAGGATAAAATGAGATGCCACTGAAGCTATCAAACTAACTAAGAAAAAGCATATAGTAGTGAATTTGTTTCTGAAAATATCAGACTAGTTTCTTTAAGACCACCCCTTCCCCCACAAGTATAAAGCCTAAAAAAAATTCCTGGTAACCATCTTTCTGAAGGTATTAGTTGAGAAGCAATTAAAACTTGAAGCAAGAGGCAAACTTTCTCAAAGACAGGAAGCCCAAAGAGTCAAGCGAACTCAACATTTGCAAAGGTCCTCTGACCAAAACACTGGGCAATGGGAAAGCTGTAGACAGTGAACTGGAAAGATGGGCAAAAAACAGCAGATAAAAAGCTGGGAACCTGAACAGAGATTTATCACTCTCGGTATTGGAGGAATATTGAATTTCAGGTCTTTTGCAGATAAATGTTCTGGTAAATGTTCCAGAGTTTCAGCTGCCTTCCCCCAGGGACCTCACCTGGATCAGGCCTGCCTTCATTCACAGCTGTAGGAAGGTGACTTCCCCCAGGGTAGCTGGCCCTCAGAACTGGCAGCAAATTCTCTCTGGAGGATGAGTACCTCATCTAGAAACTCCAAATGATATTTACCTTTGATTAGAAACAAGTCTCATACTCAATTAAAATTAAAATTACAAAAATATAAGACGTGAGACAAAAGTGAAAAAACAAATTGATAATAAAAATAAACCCTTAGAAGATCCGGATATTGGAGTAATTAGAAGGGGACTTCAATAGAGATGTGATTTATGTCCTGTAAGAATTAAAAGATCAAATGAAGATACATAGTAAATAACTATAAAACTAGACCTTTGTATTCTAGAACTGGAAAAATACATTAATTGAAATAAAGATGTGATCTAGTTAAGAGAGTTAATAAACTGGAACATAGATCTAAAGAACATATCCAGACTGAAGCCAAATACAGAAAAGAGCACAGGAAACATCCATGTTATTTGAATCTCAGAAATCGATAAGAAAGAATGGATCAGAAGCAATTTATGACGAGTGAATTGCTGAACAATTTTAAAATCTAAAGAAATCAAGCTAACATACTACAGAAGCTCTATAAAGTCAAAATAAGATAAATGCAAAGAAAATCACACCTAAGACATCATAATAAAACTCATACAAAACTAAAGCCAAAACATCTTGGGACAATAAAAACAAAAGCATGGATAAATTGTGCTAAGTTCACACTGTGGAATATTATGCAACAGTAAGGATGAATAGTTTATAATTACTTGCAAGAACATTTTTGCTATCTAATTATACTATGTAGATCAAAATAAAAATAGCCAATAGGCAGGACCGAGTTAAAATGGAGTGTTAGGTCTTTGTATTGTCAAAGAAGTATTAAAAATACCAATTTACATTAGAAAATTCTAAGCTCTGTTACAATGTTTAGAATGATAAATAAAATAATGTATAACAAGCAAGCAAATACAGAAGAAAAATATAATAAAAACTAATTATTACAAAGAGAAATCAAGACAAAAGAGAAAAAAAATAAACATAGTAGATGGATGGGATAAATAGAAAACACATGGAAAGACAGCAGATTTAAACCCAAATATGTCAGCAGTTACTTTAAATATGTATAAATGCTCCAATTAAATAAGAAAAATCAGATTTAGGTGAAAAAATTTTCAAAGAGGTTTTGCTCCTTACAGAGACATAATTTGCTATGTAAGGATAAAGAAAGATTACAAAGATGGAAAGTGATAAGCTGTATAAATACTACTGTACTGCTGTGGTCGATTGTGTTCCCTAAATTGATATGTTGAAAGTCTAACCACCAAAACTGCAGATGGGGCCTTCAGAAAGTAATGAGTTCAGGGGCCAAGCCCTCGTTGGGATTAGTGATCTTATAAACCAGAGAGCCCTTGCTTTTTCCACCAGACAAGGACACAGCAAGAAGACTGGACCCAGAGGACTCCCCACCCGACCTTGCTGGCACCCCGATCTGGGCCTCTCGGCCTCCAGAACTGAGAACAGTACATTTCTGCCAGCCTGTGGGGTAGCAGCCCCAGTGAACTCAGACAGCTCTGCAAAAGAAGAGCTTGTCGATCTACATGAACATCAGACAAGTTAAATGTTAAGGCCGAAAAAAACATTACTAAAGATCAGGAGAAACATTTGATTGTGATAAAGGTTTCAGTCAGCTTGGAAGATTGTGATGGTTAATTTTCTGTCAGTTTGACTCGGTCACCGTAGGCAGATACTTGGGTGAAAATTACCCTAGATGCTTCTGTGAAGTAACAGTTAAATCAGCAAATTTAGAGTAAAGCGATTACCCCCATAATGGGTGTGGGGCACATCCAGTCACTTGGAGACCTTACTGGAAGGAATGACCTCCTTCCCAGGAGAGGGTGTCCAGCCGGCAGATGGCCTTCGGTCACTGGAACTGCAGCTATCCAGCCTGCCGACCTGCACTGCAGAATCTGCGCTTACCAAGGCTCTGCAATATTGTCTTTCTCTCAATCTTATTTATTTTAGAGAAAAGGTACAGACAGGAATGGCGACAAGTACGCCGGCAGGCAGGAAAAGAGAGGAGGAAGCAGCATTTTATTTTACTTTCACTTAGTTATTCACACTGGTTGTTTTCCCTGGACCCTGGGACTGAAACCCAGGGGTATGTGGGCTGCACTCCTTGAGAGGCAATTGACCTAACCTCTGCTCCACCAGGTCGCACCTCCGCTGTATTTCTTACAATCTCTCTTACAACCTCTCTATGGTAGGAGGTAGGTACTATACGTATATAGGTAGATATAGATCTCTAATACGTTGAGACAAAAACATTTTTGTACTGTTGATCCATGAATTCCACTTTGAGTAATTTATCCTAATGAGAGATCAAGGGGTGTGGAGAAAAGATTCAGCTGTAAAAATGGTTAAGACCCTACTGGGTACATTAGTGAGCACTTGGAAATTGCTGGAGCGTCACGGAAAAGAAGATTGGATTGATAAATTATGATTCATTACAAAAATGGAATATTATAAATATAAAATAGGAAAACAAAGTATTCACATGGAAAACTCTAACCAGCAATTTATTGGGTCAAAAATTACAAGCTCCCCCCGAAATATTTCTCTTTGGATTCTAATGACGTGAAATCAGTTATTCATTGGATTATATTCAATAATTATTTTTTTCTGTAAGTGATAAACATTTTGGCAATTTTGATTTTTACTTTTATCCTGGTTTTTCATTCTTCTCTAGAGACAGCACTTTGCAGAAGCATGTTTGCCGACCCTTACTTACTCCAGTGGTCTTTTAAGAGCAGGAGCCCTGAGGGTCCTTACCAGTGGTGTGGGGCAAGTGGGCAGGGGGTCACGGCCTCCCGTGGCTGTCTCATCCCTTACTTCACATCTCAGTGCCTGCACAGGCCGGTGGATGGCTTTATTCCACCCATGTAGCCATCAGTCTGCTTCCTGGTCTGGGGACTGCCTGCTGGCACCTGTGTATACAGGCCAACTTGCAGAACGGTCCGCGGGCGATGCAGCAGTGGGTGCAGGTGCTTGGGGCACCCCGAGGGTACCCAGGTGTGAGTCTTCCTCAGTCCTCTGTGCTCATCATGGCAAAGTAGCTCTGTGCCATTTTAAGCCATATGAGTTCTGAATTTGGATTTTGCCAATTTGTAAAATATGATCATTGCCACTCAGGAGGCATTTCTGTTTGTTTTTCATTTTGTAGGAATGTGTGCTTAGCAAATGGAGTAGTAGTGTGAGCGAGATTGTGCTAGAAAAGGCAGGGCTTGAGTTTGGAAGAGAAGACTGTCGCAGAGTAGTTTAGGAGCCTCCATCTGCTGCAAACCATTCTTTCAATTCTTTATCTGCTCACGTGATAAAACTTCACTGTTAACAGTTTGTCTGCTGGAACGTTCCTGTGTAGGGCTGTGAACGTGATATCGCTGAATGTCTTAACAGTAACTGCTGGCTGTTAGTACCTTGACCAGGCACCAGGATGTCCTTCGCAGAGCCTTTTGAGGCCGATAAGTTCCTGATACAACAGAGCTAAATGCGCAGAAACAGTCCTCAGTGGGCACAGACCTTGCGCAGGGACACACACCACTGAGTTTTAGAGTGACATCACACCCACGTATTTCTCACCAAACTCATTTGCTCTTTTCATTGGCTCATCTCTTTTTTTAAATTGATTTTGTTGAAGGAATACTGCGTTATGACATCAACTAGGTTTAGGGTATGCATGATAATGAATTTACTCCTGTGTATAGTACAGTAACTTTACCACTATTTCCTTTTTGCCTTTGCTATACAGTTAAGCCCCTTTACCCTTTTTGCATCCCTCTTCCCCTCCCCCATCTCTTTCTGCACCCGCTGGCTGGCTTTTATTTTCACTTTTGGCTAAAAGTCTATTCTTTGATTTAGTTCATTATTTAAGTCTGTTTTTGTTAAATGTAGTTCATTCATTTACTTGCTACCTCTATAGACCACAGATCATATGATGTCTGTCATTAATCTAGTCTGGCCTGTCCCATCATTAGTAAATGAGATTTGGTGGGTGGGGAGAATGGACTTGAATGTCCCCTCCTGAATGTCCTGTGGATCCGGGGGTGCACCCTTCTGCAGCGGGCACCCTGCCCGCCTGATTCCCTGCACTGTCCTCGTCTCTGTCAGCAAAACGCACGGCAGAGGCCTGTGGCACTGTCGCTCTCCGAGTGACATCTTCATGCTCCTAATTGTCACTCATTATAGCATTGTTCCTTTTTCTGTGAAATTAAAATCCTTTTTGTGAAAGGGCAAGGAAAGTTCAGCTGCCTTCCAGCATGTCCCACTTCTCTGTCGGGGTAGTTGGTTCTTTTAAAGTTTCCAGCTGCGATTCCAGAGTGACTTCCACTGTCTTTTCCTGTGGCAGTTGGTAGCAAGGACGTTAAAGTCACACAGTGCCCTCTGCTATCAGTGTCTTCACGTTAAAATGAAAATTGCTGAGCAGCGAGTCCTCAAGGGCAGGAACGATCTCTTGCGGGCCTCCCTGTGCCCGACGCAGCCCTGACACATTGGCGTTGGTGTTAAATGCTCGTCAGGTATATGATTGCGCCGTCACCGTTCCTTTCCCAAGCACGTTTGAATCCCTGGCCTTCAGCTCTTTGGGGTGTCCCTCAAACTTGAGGACTTTGAGGAAAATGTATTGAGAATAAGTAGAAACTGTACGTCCCACTGTACAGATGAAGAGACCAAGGAACTGAAAGGCTAAAGCCAAGAGCCACAGAGCAGGCGCACACGGAGGCAAAGCTACCCAGCAACAGTGAGACACCTTCCACCCCGTGCCCTCTGCCCTGGACCCTTTATTGCCCCGTGGGTTGCTTTGCCTTTCCTTCTTTCTGATGTCACCATTTCACAAGTTCCTTCTCCCTGGAGCCAGGGCAGAAGTTAGCAGCAGCACAGGGCCAATGAGGTAAAAGCCCTTCTTCATCAGTGTCACAGCAGGGACTGGAGTCAAACACTGTGAAATTGCTTCCTAAGTTCCAAGGCAGCATCTCTGACTTGCAAGTCAGGGAAGAAGGTAGTGACAGATTCTGTCACCGTTGTTGTCTCCCCACGGGGTGACTGGAGGCTCCTGGAGCGACAGAAGGAGCAGTGAGGAGAGTTCTGACTGTGTGCTCATTCAGTAAATACTGCCTGCCGGCACCACGCTGAGAATGCCGCCTGTCCACTGCCGGCGTGAGGCCTTCTGGGTCACATCTAGAAGATGGGCATTTGATGAATGAAGCAAACCATGGCTAATATTTATGAGTCCTTTCTGTGTGCCAGACATGTATGTGCTAAGTGTGTCTCCTGCATTATTTGAAGATGAGCTGGTAAGTAGCAGAGCTAGAGATTCAAAGCATACCTTTGACATGGAAGCCTAAAGGATAAGAAGAATATATATATATAAAATGCCAAGTAGAATGCCTGACGCTTAGTAGGCAGTGTGGCTCAAGAGGACAAACCTGGATTTGAGTCCAAAGGACAGTGCTTGAGTCCTGCGTTGGCCCCATGTGATGACCTGCGTCAAGGGAGCCTCACTTGACTCGGTGAGCCAAGGCCAGGTAGCACTTTTCCCTTCACACAGAGAGGGAACCGAATTAATTTACATCGCCCTGACTTAAGACCACCTAGGATGTTGTAGCACAGACACCTCTTACAAGCGTCAGACTAAGTGAAACAAACCAGACATAGAAGGACAGATACTGTGCACGTACCTAGAAGAGTCAGATCCATAGACTACCAGGAGCTGGGGGACGGGAGAATGAGGACTTACTCGTGAATGGGTGCAGTTTCTGTCAGGAGGATGAAAAAGCGGGAAATGGGGAGAATCACTGGGAGTGATTCTCTTGCCACTGATCATTGCCTTTAAAAGTGGTTTGAATTGTTAAGTTTTATGTTTATATATGTATATAGATATTATATATGTATGTATGCAAATATGCAAATACATATTTACCACAATAAAAAATAAATTTTTTAAAGAAAAGAATCGTGGGAGACCAACATTCTTGATATAGTAGCTTAGAAAATGGTCTGATAGGATAGACCCTCAGGATGTAAACGAGTAAATCATTTCTTGATGACACGCTGTGGCGGATCAATTATTGACACCACTCTCATCGCGGAGGCTCCCATTCCGGTGCGCAGAGGCACCCTGCGCGGAATCCACTGCCATTAGGGTGAAAGTCATTGTTTCACTAAGTGCTTTCTCCTCAGCACCTGGCTCAGTGCTGGGAGAGGCTAGACTTGAACTTCAGTCCCTGAGGCCATGCCTCCAGGGGCTCCCTCTCAGGAAGGCCTATTCCGTCCAGCAGACCCTGGTTTGGGTGGACTTAGAGTTGTCCAAACGCTCCTGGACCTGAAAACCGTGTCACAATTAAGGTAGCAGGAAAATTGTAATCAGATCTAAGGCTTTCTGGGCCAAGCAGACTTCTGCTAATAAGAACTCAAAACAAATAATGGTGCAGAAGAAAGGGCTTTCTTGAGCTCAGGAGGAAGATGCACTTTTAATGAAGTCCCACCCTCGGCTGTGCCTGCTGTCATCCCGGAGGAGCGGGTGGGAACATGAGGCGAGGCCCTGTCTTGGCGCCCGCAGCTAGCGCTCTGCGGAGGTGTGGGCCCATGGCCTGCAGAAATTGCCCCTGGTTCAGGGCGGAACTGCTTCCCTGAGGGGAGATGTGTCTGGGAGAGATGAATTAATTCAGGGGCTTAGCCCTTCCTTTCTTCCGCCTCTGCCAGCCTTCCCTGGCAGTCCTGCAGTTCAGGAGTGGCGTTAAAGAAGGAGCAGTTCCCTTTCCAGACCTGCCCTGCCCTTTTCTCTTACCCGGAAGGAGACAGTTCAGTGACAGAAATGAAGTTAAATATGACCAGTGGGCAGTGAGTGCCTGGGCCCTGCACAGGTCAGCAGAGGGCATCCGGAGGCCCTGGCGCGGAGAAAATCTACCAGTGGGGTCCTGAGGAAGGTCCTGAGGGAGCCGTGGGGCATGTCTCGGTGCAGCTGCCTCTCTGGAGCATGGCGGTCGTGGGACAGGGACTCTGAGAGCCCCCACAGTAGGTTTGCGCCTGTCTGTCCTTGTGGGACCCTCTTGTTTGCCAGCCCCCCAAGGGCCAAGCTGCCCTCCTCTGAGACACTCAGCAGCGGCGCCGTTAGCAGCGGGTCACAAGAAGGCCGCAGTGGTGGGAACAAGATAGTGCTCCTCTCCTTGAGAACATTCAGTAAGTGCTAGTCGTGATGTTCCTTCATGCTGTCACAAAGGCGGCAGGGCGCTCCCTGCCAGAGAAGAAAGGCCCCTCCCTGTTAGCTGCCCTTTCATAAAGCCAAGGTCGGCCATGTCTGAACAAATTGGGTTGAAGAGTAACCTTTTTTGTTTACTGGTTTTGTTCGCTTCAGACTTTACCTTTTTAGATGAATTATAAAGGGACCATTTTGTAGAAAGAAAGGTACTGACAAGAAGTACAAGGCACAGAAAATAAGTCACAAACAATCCTGCTGCCAAAGGAGGTGCAGCAAATACATTTCACATTTCTGTCATCTTTTCGTGTATGATTTTGATTCACTTTTAATTTTATAAATAACTATTACTGTACTGTATTGCAGCTCTAGCAAAAGCAGTCATACATGTACATTGAGTAATGAAGGGAGTTTAGTCAAGAGACCAATTTTAAGGGAGTCAGCAGGGTGGGAGGCTGGTAACCGTGGCGCCATGACACTCAGCCTAAGGGGTAAATGACCAGAACCCAGGACAGAAAGCAAGCTGGAGAGTTGTGTGAGGAGCACCTCGTGGAAGAGAGTAACCACCTTTCTCCATCTTCTCTCTCCACCAGTGACCCCCTCAGAAACCAGAGAGCATGGCCGTCCACTGGTGCAGTCAGTCTCCCCCACCACAGGACGGGGTGGACAAGGGTGGAGGAGCTGTCTGAAGGGGCAAATGGAGGATATCCAGCCCAAACCTGAGCCTGGCCCTGTGGACCAGTGTTCACACAGCACGGGCAGAGTTGGCCTTCCCGCGGAGAGGTGGCCACAGGTGTGGGTTTGATGCGGGTCCTCCCAGGTGATGTCTGGGGAGTTATCTGTGTACTGTGTGCCCTCGTGTTGCTCTCCTGTGCACGCGCGTGCGCATGTGTGCTATGAATGGCACAAAGCAGTGTGTATGTGTGTTGTGAATGGCACAATGCAGTGTGTGTGTGTGTGTTGTGAATGGCACAAAGCAGTGTGTGTGTGTTGTGAATGGCACAGTGCCGTGTGTGTGTGTGTTGTGAATGGCACAATGCAGTGTGTGTGTTGTGAATGGCACAATGCAGTGTGTGTGTGTGTGTTGTGAATGGCACAATACAGTGTGTGTGTGTGTATGTGTGTGTTGTGAATGGCACAAAGCAGAAAGTATTGCTTCACTCAGCAGTGCATCCTGGTGTCGTTCTGTGTCGGCTTGTACAGACCTAGACCGTTACTTTAAGCCCCTGCAAGTCTCCCGTGATCTATGGGGAGGCAGTTTCCCAGTGTCCTGATCTAGTGTCCCCTGGGGACTCAGGGGTGCCGCTCCCCACTCTGTTAAACTCAGCGGTTCCCGGGTAATTTCCTTCAGGCGAGGACAAATGAAGGGAAGTCACATATGTCACTTCCAGGCAAAAACTTTTAAGAGCCAACACAACTCCATCATCTTTGTCTTTTCCTTCGCTGCCAGGCCTGGGGATGTTTTAGACTAGCACTGGCCAATGAAAATATAAGTGGCTCTGTAATTCAAAATGTTCTAGAAGCCACATGTTTTTAAATTTCAAAAACAGGTAAAAATTAATTTTTAAATATGTTTTATGTAACCAATACATCCAAACTGTTATCGTTTCAACATCGAATCAACAGAAAATTGTTGGTAGTTTATCATTTTTACTCTGAGTCTTTGAAATTGAGTGTTTAGCACTCACATTGCATGTCAGCTCCACCCTCCACGGCACCCACAGCTCCACCCTCCACGGCACCCACGGCTCCACACTCCATGGCACCCACGGCTCCACACTCCACGGCACCCACAGCTCTGGCCTGGATCTTGAGGATGACACAGCTAAGTCTGTCGTCAAAGTGTGATAGACTTACAGCATGAGTGAGAAATTGCCCTTTTTTTTCTTAATGGATCAAACTTTTAATATCGTTTACTTCCACAGCATCGCCTGGTCTGCACACACACATGCACACACTCTTCATCTAATCATTTCCTTCTGGATGGACTGCCCGTTGTTTCTATTTGTCACTCTTATAAAAATGTGTCAATAGACTGCCTTATGCACATCTTTTGCAATCATACATACATTTTTATTGGGAGTAGTTACCCAAAAATAAAATTTTACACAGTTTAACAAATATATCTAAAAAGCTGTCCTGATTGACATGAGAAGTTTTCACCTCTGTCCCCTTGTCCTCATGTCCGTATCAATACTTGATACCACATTTTTCATTTCAAAGTTTTCCGTATTTGCATCTCTTGATATTATACTTGGCATAATACATAGCCTGTTCTTTTTGGTTTATTCTAAGGTGCAGGCAGGAATGCAGGTGAGCAGGCAGCCAGGAAGAAGGAAGAAGCATTTGTTTAGTTGTTCATTTTCTTTGTTCCCGCCACACACACCTGCTCTGAGTCTCGAACCTGGGTCCTTGGGATTTATGTGGATTGTATCTGTGGCCTTATCTACTAGGCCACCAGGGCCATGGCGGGCCCAAGCCTGTCCTTTTTAACATCATACACAATTAGCCCAATTAAAATGTTCTAACACTTGTTTTTAAGTGGCAGCTTTAAAACATGGTATAGACATACCAAAATGACCTAACCATTTTCTTAGGTGTTTTTTTTTTTTTTTTTTTTGGGGGGGGCGCAAACTATTGATTTCTTACTGTATTATACATAACACTAATGAACATCTTTGTACACACAACTTTTCCCTCATGTAAATTATTTTTTTCCATGGGATTAATTCTAAAAGTGTTGTTATTGGGTCAAAAGATCCATGAACTTTGCCTACGTTTCTTGAGGTTAGCTAGCAGATTTTTCTATTCCAGAAAAGTGTATCAGTTCCACTCCTGTAGGGAGTCATCGGTTTTTTATATGACGCCCAGTAAACCTTTATCGGGTGCAGGTGCTTTTAGATGCATTGTCACATCTAGTGCTCACAAGGGTCCTGTGAAGTGAGCAGAAAGGAAATTACCTGTCCAAAGTGTCATGGTAGGTGAGAGGCAATGCTGACATTTAAACCCAGCTTGAGACCACAGAAATTAAGCTTTCATTTTAGTATTTCAGCTGTCTCCTCTACATATCCCATGGAGGAATAGATTTCTCCTTGATATATTATCAGCCACAACTCTTGTCCCAAATAATTCATTAAGTTAAAAGTTCCCAACTAGAGAACTAATATTAACAATCACTTCTTTCTATAGTAAAAATCTCTTTAGTGCTTGAAAAAAAAGAGAATGTTCAACTGTAACTTCAAGATGCCAGGAGAGGGCGCTGCCGGCCCACAATTTGCTTCAGAGACAACCAGGCATGCTCTTAAAAAACTGACAATTTCTGAGATTGTTTCCCAGGGAGAGAGCTTCCACTGAAGGAATATTGAGCTGCTGTTTGGTGTACAGAGCTGTTTTCCAGTGAGACTCATTGAGGTTCTCTATTCAGGTGATTTATCCACACAAACAAACCACCTTGTTTTCAAAATGAAAGGGGAGTCGTGAGACATTGAAGTGTTTTCAGTGGAAACCCTCACAGATATTTTTCCAGTCTAGTTCTCATGGTACAGGCAACAGTGAAATACAAATGGAGAAAGAGGACCAGCCACGACATTTCCTTTTAGAGTTGAGTAGAGTTGAGTGTGTCAGCAAAGAACAGAAACACTCTTTACATTTTCACATGTTGTTCCTTGGACCCTGCTGATGGACCGTCAGTGTTAGCTGAGAGCAGAACATGTGCACTCTCTAAGAACGCACAGACGCGCCTCTGCAGTGATCTGCGCTCCCTTCTTGCCTGCACAGTGGCCATACTTTCCTGATGGCTCTCCTTCCCTTGTTACCACATCCCCGCCCCCACCCCACTCCACACAGTGCAGTCAAATGAATGTTCTAAGAAAGACTTGCATCCCGTGGCTGCCCTCCTGAAAACCCCCAGTGGTTTCCCAGGATTTGTAGGACGGAAGCCTAGCCACGTCTTACACCACCTTCCAAATCAAGCTCCACTCACATGTTTTGTTCTCCCTGTACCCTGCCCTACCCCAGCGTTCCAGCCACACGGAACTTCTTGCTTGCCCCTCACCACAAAACAGGCTCTGATATTGAACATCTCCAGAGCTTTGTACTTTCCCTCTGCTTGGGAATGTCTTCACCGTTTTATTCAGCCTGCCATGTTCCTTCTCATTTGTCTGAACCCAGGTAGCAAGTCACCTCTAATGTCTTCTCCAAGTCTCCAGAGATCGTCACTCCTCTGTTGGTACTCCCATGGGTGACCTCAGGTCCACATCATGTTGCTATTTCTTGTTTTGCTTGTCTGTCAGCACTTCTGTGTAAAGAGCTGCCCCAGTAAAGGGACCACATCTCAGTCATTATTTTATTTCCACATCTAAGCTTATACCGGACAAGAAAAAGACCCTCAGTAAACACCAACACCACCACTACTTCATCCTCTTCTTATTAATTGCATTCGAAAAGAGCTTCCCATGAACTTCACAAATGTAGCAAAATGCTGTTATATACCTTTCTAAAACTTTTGGAGATTGTCAGCTTATCATTACTCATAGTTTTACAATTCACACTTGTGATGAGGTTGTGCTTCTATGCTTACTATTGTTCCTTTATTTTCCTGGATGATTTTGTTTGGGGAGAAGAGAAGGGCCATCTGAAGCTAGAATTTAGATCAAGACCAGCATAAACTTCTTCAAAGAGATGTAATTTCAGTGAGAAGAGGCGGATTTTCTAATGGATCAGACATGAAAGCTGCTTTGAGCATTTGATAGAAGAAAGCAGAGACTAAGGTGGAGAGGGAAGCGGGAATCCCCCAGAGCAGGTTTGTCCCCTGTAGGAAGGAGCGCTGTGGAGAACAAGGGTGGGTAGGAAGGAGAGAGGACTGAGTACAGGCATTTCTTCCTTCTCCTACAACTTCAACTTCTGAGCTCAATGACAAGAATTAGCACTGGTGAAAGACAATTGCCCAGTTTCCAACTTCCCATATTCTTTCAGATGATGATGAGTTCCGAATGATCACTACATTTTAAATGTAGAAAGTCACTAAAGGGAACATTATTCACTCAGATCTATGGAGCTCACCACTTAACAATGTATACTATTGTGATGAGTCTGGAAAACTGTGCTGTTCTTAAACATCTCAGTCATAACAGCCTCTAACTACACAGGTACATGTGTGCGCAGATGCACAGCACTGGGCTCCGCCTACCTGCTCTTCCATGTGGGGACAACGCTGTTTTCTTGTTGATGGATGGAGCTCTCGGGCTGAGACCGACCATCTGTCTCCCAAATGGCATTCCACGTGCTTCAGTCACATGTCCAATAATTGCTTCTAAACACGTTAGTGTGAAACGATGTAAAAATTAATTAAGCCTAACTATCCACTGCATTAGAAATTTATATCTGTGTTTTGTAAATTAGGGATATGTAGAAGAAAATGATTACTATCACAACTCAGAGTTCAGAGCTGCAGGAACATCTCTTTGTTTCAAAAAAATTAGGGGAGAGAGAGAAACTAAATATTGCACTTAATTTTAAGAATTTCTGAGGAAATATCCAAAATCACTGATACTGAATCAATAATCAAGGATACTAGAATAAAGCTTTGCAGACATTTTTTTTTTTTAAGGAACTCATTAATAGCAAGATATATGGGAGGGGGCCACAGATCTCAATATAGTCCCAAATAGAATTAATTAAAATCACTTATATCATAGATATAAATCTGAAATAAAACATTTTAGTTAAGAATAAAATCATTTGATAAGCCTACTCTAAGAAGAGTTATAAATAACCCACAAAGAAACAATATATTGTATCTAGTTGAGGCCCCAATTTTTCTCTTTAATTTAAAATAGTAGAGGATAGTAGAACAATAGTTTAGAGGGGAAAATGATCAGACATAGTAGTTCTTGTGTGAGAGCCATAGAATAATACTCTTCAGATACACTAGTGTCAAATACATATACCATCCACATAGCTATCTTTAAAACTTAAATACATAGCCTCCATTGGTAATGAGGCCCATAAGCCAAGATTTAGGAAGACACGTATAAAACCACTGGAATTTTTTCTACCATTTGAAATCTCTGCTCTGAGGAAACAATTTTATATTCTGAAGGATATTGTACAAAAATACTCACAAAAAATTATTTCCCTTAGCCAAAAGTTACCAACAAGCTAAATGTTCAACAGCATAGAAACATCCAAGTGATGGATTATTATTCACTCATTAAAAGTGATATTTAAGAAGAATTTTAAGGTGTGAGAAAAATCTTATGTAAGGTTAAATGAAGAAAATATGATAGACTTTTGTATAGAATAATCTTCTTTATGTGAAAAAGAACACTTAGGAAAATAGATTAGCAAAAAATATGAGTATCAACTGCAGTTCCATCTAAGTAGCGGGCAGGGAAGGAGTGAACTTTGGCCTTTTTAAATTTTCTGGGAAAGCCTGAAGGTTGGCATGGAGAAAACAGAATCATGGAATTTTTGAACTTGAAAGAACTTTTGAATATTGTCCAGTATTATAATTTCCAACCGTGAAGCTATTTTTAGATCTCCTCAAACAAATTTTAATATTTCAAATAACAAAAACAAATTTCATTTATTATACATTAATGATGTGCTGCTTATTATGATCACTTCTTTTGCTTGCAGTCTTTCCAAATTTGATAAGAATCCTATGTATCAAAAAGTCCAGACGCTGTGTCTGAGGTCTTCTGATGACTTGTATACTAGCCTTGCTGACATCCAACAGTCTACATGACCTCGAATGTGCTCAGGGGACTCAGCAGGGCACTTGTGTTTCACAGATGAAGATCATACTCTCTTCCCCAAGGAGAGTACGTGGAATGTGTTTACTGAACGGGACCTGTCGTTTGAAACACTTGGTGCCTGACAAAATTGGCTTTCAGATATGACTTCAGCTTAAAAACTGGATGATTTTAGGTAAGTCAGTTAACCTTTCTGAATTTCTAGATCCTCCTAGAATTGTTCTAAGAATTTAATTAGATGGTACCTACAGAGTGCCTGGCATATCGCCTGGTATGCAGACCCCAGTTAGAGCTGTGAATTCTCTCTGCCCCACCACGGAATCTTCAGCATCCACACTGCCGGTCCATTTGAGCGCCTGACCTCGTCATCTGGAATGGGGATCACTGCGCCCCTTTTGAGACATAGCATGATGGCTTCATTTGCCCTGTTGCTTACTCCAAGTGCTGTCTTCTATTACACTTTCTAATTGAACACTGAGTGCTGCTGCCTCTTGGCGAGTGTTCTAAGTGGCTTCCTGCTTGCTTGCAAATCTGCCTCTGATTCAGCCTGTTTTCTGGGTCTCTCTTGATGCCAGTGGCCGCCCCATAGAGCCCTCATGAGGCTGGCTGCACCGCAGGGGTCTGCAGCGGGCAGCTTGTGCATCTGGAAATAGCTTCCATACTTGGCTGGCTTCAGTGTGATGTTTCTGTTTACTGACTCCCTTGGACTAAGTCATAAAGATCCAGCCTCTCTGATGGAGAAAGTAATGTGTAGGATCGACATCTTTGCTCAGCTCAGTGAGCAAGTGCCTGGGGACAGGTGAAGGAGGAAAGGTGAGTTGGAGCCAGAGTAGAACCCAGATGTCACCTCCAACCCTAGCCTCTCATCTTCTCACTGACGACACAGACCCTCACAATATCACCCTGTCCTCCCTTCTGGAATATTCTTATACCTGCTTTGAGTCCTCCAGACTGTAACCAGGAATCATCCTCTCACTAGCTCAGCCTACTCAGTCGCTACCTCCCGTCAGCATCTGTGACACAAGGTTACATCCCTTACTCAGCTGTGTTTGATAACTAAGAGCCTGGAACAGTTAGCATTTGAATCTTGGCTCTGCTTCTCATTAGTATAGGGTCCTGAGAAAGTAATGATTTCCAAGGAAGAGTAAAATAGGAATCCTAATAATACCTGTCTCAGGAGTGCTATACAGATTAAATGAGATAATCCATAAAGAGTGTCTTGCACATAGTTAAGTCTTTAACAAGCATTTTTAAAGTTACTTACATTTTTCACTGTAAGTTCTTATTGAATGAGATTGATAATTTGCTCATTTACCTGTCAGCCCGCCCATCTGTCCGTCCGTCCATTCATCCACCCATCTGTCCTAACATCTAGCCATCCAACACTTGGAAGCCGGAGATAAACCAGACCCAATCTGTACCCTCAAGGAATTGGCAAGCTCACCAGGGAAACAGATATTTAAAAAAAAAAATCATAATGTGACTTATCCAGAAATCTTAGGGCTTACCAACTTAGAACCTAGCAATTTTCCCATCAGTGTGACAGCTAGGATGACATTCTCCTTGGCGGTAGTGTACTGTCTTCTCGTGGACCCTGGCTGCTCACTGAAGCCTCTTGGCTTCCGAGAAGAAGCTGGAAGCTGTAGCTACACTGATGTCTGGAGGACCTGTGCTGCATCCTGGTTTGAGAGTCGCAGTACCCTCCTCTGCTGCCTGGGAAACCGAACGACTTTTTAGCACTGGCTGTAGGAGCTGCTATGGCTTTTGCCAGGCTTTTAATCCATCCAAGCCAATTATCTCAAGCTGAGGATAAACTCTGGACTTGATTCTAGAGCCAGAAGGCAAAGGTTTCGGGTCACCTGATGCTCATTCCGCACATTCCAGCCAGCAGGCCTGTCTAAACCACCCTACATTAGGAACAAGTCCTGTCTGGGGGAGATTTTCAGGGGAGTAGCTCCACAGGTGCCCCTTAAAATCTGAGGTTAATCACAAAACCCATGAACCACTATACAAAGCTTTGGGCACACACAAATACAGAAATCATGTTCAATTAGCTAGGAGACTGCAATAGCCTGATGACAGTCTTCAGGCTGTGACTCCTGTAGAAGCCCGCTGGCCACGGCTGCCTGCAGACCTGTGCTGATTGGGACAACATGGGGCTTTTAGGGGCCAGGAGAAAGTGTCCAGCTCTGCACAGTCCCCATGAGTCCAGACCAAAGGCTGTAGCCCAAATTAGGGCTGTGCCTTTGCATATAGTGATCTTCCAGCTGGCCCATCCTGACTACCTGCTGGAGCTCTGCTATTCTGGAAAAACATTGCCTATTTAGTCTCTTTGCCATGGTTTTTCCTAGGATGCCATCCATCAGCAGATACTTCCAGTACTGTTCAGCAGACATGTCTGAGGTTCCGTGTTGACTTACCTGTGCCCACGTCGCGACACATCCGTGTGTGCTTGTCTCTGTTAGATTTGAACTATGCAAAGGCAGGGATGTGTCTGCTCCCCACCCCAGTGCTCAGCTCACTGTTGGAATTAGAAGCATGAGCAAATACTACGAGATGGATAAATAAGAAATCAAAATCCCAGCCACACGAGGGGGGAAGGTGTAGCATTGCTCAGCAAAAACCAAGAGGAAAGGAAGAGCCCCTGAGGGGCTCCCAGGGGAGGGGTCATGAAACGGCCCCTGTGAGCTGAGAGGAGGACATCCACTTGACCTTCAGTAGCTGTTTTCCCACAGAACTTTGTAGCTCCGTTATCTCTTGACCACTGGCTTCGCTGCTTTCTTTCCTAATCATGTTGCTGCATTTTACTATTATCTAGGCTCTTAAGATTATCGGCATCTATTGTTTCGGTCCCTTATGGTATGTACTGGAGATAAACACGCTGAGGAGCATAGAGTATTATAATAGCACATGCCAACGTAATTAGAAAGTGTGGAGTTTTGGGTATATATTTGTCTTTAATATAATTTATTTAACCACGCATTTGTATAATTTAATTTTAACATGGACTGTCTTGAACATCTGGCTTGGGAAATTCTTAAAAGGATGTCAACCAGGACACTGGGTGACTTGGCGGAGGGCAGGGTGTGCTGACACATACCTGAGCGACGGGGAAACTGCACATGTGGGGAACCCACAGTATGAGTTTATTTTAATGTGTAAAAAACTAAGGTACTGCGATAAAATTCTGGAATGAAAAAAAGATCTCAACCAGCCCTTGTGAAGCGCATCTGAGCTGGCCCTGCTTGGTGGTTAGGAGGAGTCACCCCGACCTTTGCCCCAGACTGCCCCAGGACTCCAGTGGGGAAGGTGGCAGCAGTGGCAGTGGCATCCCTCTGCCTGCCTGGTGATGCCTGGGCCTCATGCTTGTTCCAGATCTGCAGAAAAGTAGAGCACATCTGCAGGAAGAACAGCCCTGGAGAGACGGGGCCTCCCCGGGTTAAGCAGGCCGGCCCTTCTCCGCATGTGTTATAACTTGGACTCCTGGGATTTGGTGGCTCAGCAGGGGTTGTGTGTATTAGAGGAGCAGCACCTATGGAAAGGTGAGCAGCAGGACTGAGCAGAGGGAGAAGGTGCACTTTGGTGGAGAGACAGCGAGGCTGGGGAGGTCCCCACAGAGTCATTCTGCACAGGTGGAGTCCCCACAGGAGTTCTAGGTTAGCAGCCTGGTGAGTCCTGACCACCCAGTAAGTCTATTCATGGAACAAAGGGGCCACACCTCTGTGGGCCACATGGCCCAGTCACTGACCACAGGCTGTCCTCAGAAGGACCCATAACATTGGACAGGCAGCTCCCTCTGCCAAGGGCAGGTCTCATCTGGGGTCCATCCGACAGGCAGCTGAGATGAGAAAGAAACACTTTGGTGCTTCAGCAGGTGTGCTGCTCCACACCCCACAATATCCCAAACACCAGAGGGGTCTCCTGATTGGCCTCAGCTGGAAACTTGTTAGAAATGCCCATTTTTAGGCCTCACTACAGATTTAATAGTAATCTGGTTTAACAGGCCCCCCAGTGCTCTGTGCAGGCTGGGGTTTGAGGAAACCCTCACACCAGCTGTTCTCAACCCCTGGACTGGGGACCCCTTCCCCTATAAAACTTACCTAGCCTTCAAGGAGCTTTTGTTTATGTGAATAGTATCTACCTGTGCTGATACATTCAAAATAAAAACTAAAAGACTAAACATACAGCTCACCCGCTTATTTAAAATAACAACTGAGGGTCTCACAGGACCCCTCACTTTGAGAACTGCTTTCCTCCCCCTCCCTCCTGAAGCAGGAGGGACACTCAGGGTCCTCACTTAGATGTGCTGCTGCTTCACGTGTGGGTAGAACTGGATTGTCGTTGAGACGTTGGGTTGCGTTACATCCTGCGATGAGTGCTATGCATCCTAGCAGACATGCACTTGCTTGGTTTCAAGCTGCAAGTTTCTGTTTCTTGGGCAGCAGCTTACAGCATCCTTGAAATCAGTTCGGCGCTTGGATGGGTCAGAGCTCAGCCAGACATGTGGGCAGAGGTGACACGTAGAATTTGGGGCTCTCTCTGGGTTCCCCTCACTTCCCAGTGGCTGCTGTTATTCCGGACTCAGCCCGCTGACTCTTCAGCCAAGGAAGCTGGTGGTGTTTCTGCTGCAGTTCTAGCCATGCCAGGGCAGGGCTCAGCCTGCCTGTGGGCCAAAGCTGCCCTCACGTCTCACCTCACACACCGGACTTGGCCGTGTGTGGTGCACCCTCATGTGTGATTGCTCCCAAGTGTAAGGTTATCCACATTTTTGACCCACACTTGCAGGGAAAAAAATCTTGCGTTACAATTTTTTAATTCAAAATTTTATTTGTTTATATTGAGGTACTTGTTTTTTTGTAATGTAAAGGAATTTTGGCGTTTATTTTTTAACATGGTATAAGAAATTTTCTGTAACAAATAATTACGAAACACAAGTACAGATACAAGGTGCAAGAAGCGTTTCTCCCTGTGGCCGCCGTAGCCTGATGACCCTCTCTGGGCAGGACGTCCCGTGTCTCCCGGCAGCTGCTGCCATGCTTGTTAGCATGTTTGATGACTTAGCTTGAAGCTTGCAGGGTCTGTATCTTTGTAAAAACATCGGCGAGATTGCTGCTCCCACTGAGAATGTATGATGAGAAATGTGCGGCTCAGCCCCGGTCATAAAGTCACCATCACCCATCTTCTCAAGTCAGTCACTTACTCTGTGGACACTAGTGCCTCATTCTTCATTTCGTTTGTTGAATCATTGACTGAAATTGCTTTTGTTGCAAGTTTGTTGTAACATCAACAAAACCAGGGATTGTATTCCAGGGTATTATTTTGCATATGAATGTTATTGATTTCTCGAGTTTTGCTTTTAACTCATAGGCATAAATGAAAGACTTAAACACGTTTATAGAGATACAAAATTAGTACTACCCATGTATAATGTGTGTCCTTATTTTTCCCTCACAAATTTGGGCCAAAAAGGTGCACTTCAAACACAGCAAAATATGGTAATACTCTTTATTTATTGAGTGTCAACTCCCCTCCAGAACCTGCCTGGGATTATTCTGTCTCCTGTCTCTGGTGCCTTTGGATCTCTGTGTGTCAGTATTTTGTGTGGGCCGGTTGCTCTCTGCGGGAAGGCCAGGTCATCAGGAACAAGGTCACCAGGGAGAGGAAAGGGCCCTGGTCCTTGGAGGGGACATTCTCAAGCCTCCTCCGGCTCTCCTGGTTACTCCCCTTTAGATGCTACCGAGAGAAAAATGCATCGATGTAGATTCTAGAGCCCCGTAACAGTGCTGCTCTGAGTTAAATGGTGGATACTTGTTTTTTTGAAGGAAGGAAGACAGGCAGAAATGAAAGCAGGCAGGCAGGAAAAGAGAGAAAGAGAGGTGGAAGAATTTATTTGTTTCTTTCTGGGCTTTCAGCCCAGCCCCATGTCCTAAGCCCAGGTCCCTGGACTTTATATGATCTGCACGCCAGCATCTCAGCTGCCAGAGCCACCAGGGAGGAGCCCTTGGCACATTCTCTTTTTAGCTGTGGCCTTTCCTGTAGCAGAGGGGCCGGTGACACACACCTTCCCGCTGACTCAGCCATACCTGCTTCTCCCTGGATGTCCTCTTTTGCTGGCGCCGCCCAGGCCATCTGCCTCGACGGAGGTCCCGGCTGGCTCAGCACTCAGTGCCAGAACCAAACCCTTTCTCCTGCCACCACTTCTCTCCTGCTGCGTTTCTCCCTCACCGATGGGTTTGTGTCGGCTCAGCCTTTGGGCTGAATGCCTTCTAAATCTATCTAGCACAGGAACAAGAGTTCTGTTTGGGTATGTGAGGCTAGCACGAGGCTAATCATATACCGTTTTGTTGCCTTTGGCAGTTAGGTTTCCATATGCTGTCTCTGACACTTCAAAGGGAGGAAGGTTGACTGGCAGGACGAGGTTAAGGCATTTCCAAGTACTTAGAAAACTACCCCAAGTCACCATTACTGTCAGTTAGGGACACCATTGACACTTGGCAGACGTGTGGCTTCCCTCAGGCCAGGCCCTGGAACCACAGGGTCCAAGTGACTTGGGCAGAGTCCAGGAAAAAGTAAATATGGGAGAGAAAGCACCCAGGACTTGAAGCCTAACCCAGCACCTTTCTGGGCACCGCCCAGGGTACAACACTTGACTTACGGGGCTCCTGTTCTCCTTCCACATCTGTCACCCGTCCCAGACCGGCAGGGGCGAGGCCTCCAGAAGCGCATCTCTTTTTCCTTTTACCTGTGCTAGCCTCTTGGTACATCTTCTGTTTTTCTTCTCAGATTTAACATGTCCTGAAGTCAGGCAGATTCGTTCTTCTTCAAATCCTTGTCATCAAACCAAAAGGGGCCTGAAGCGCCTCTCAATATAACCCCTATTCCACTCTAAGCCCCTCCCGACTCATCAGCATCTTTCTGCACCTTCTCCACGTGCCAGGACCCGATTACCAACCTCTGCCCCCTCTTGGGGGATCACACGTCTCCTGCAGGGAAGCCTGTCCTCCGTAAAGCTTGCGGTGTTCTCTGTGCCAATGAGAGTCCCCGCAGGGAAAATGATACACACAGTCAGGGAAATGTAAGGAGAATTTGATAGAGGGGCATTCTTTAAGAGGTTTGGAAGAAATGCTATGAGTCGTGCACTCTTCTGGGACTAGAAGGGGATGTGAATGTTACTGGAACTGAGAGAGACTCTATGGTGAGAAAAGCTAATGAAAGCCTAATGAAAGCTGTGGCCTGTGGTCTACACACACAGCTAACCTGTGGACCTCTGTAGCCTGAGAGAGGGGCAAAGAAAGACACCTCGGCCCTGTCCTGCAGCTGGCTTCCACTGACTGCGCTTTCCCAGAAGCCAGCAGCCAGGGGCCCATGGAAGCAGTCACAGAGGCCACACTCTGGGGCACGGGACAGGGAGCTGAGGGAGATGGGAGATGGTTCTGGAGGAGCAAAGAGAAGATGACCCAAGTCACCCTCTAGCTCACTCTACTTGTCTAGGAAAAAAAGGGTGGAATGACTATTCCAGGTAAAGTATAACAGAGTAAGCTTAGTGTTTGGTTTAATCTTTCTGCTGTACAACCTTGAACAAACCTTTTCATCTGAGTGTATCTTAGTTCTCACCCCCTCAAAGTGATGGTAATGTCTGCTTGACAGGGTTTTTATGAGGCTGTTGTGGTGGATTAGAGGCTCAGAGGCCGAGGCCTCTCACACAGGAAGCCTCAGTAAGTTATCCATACCTCCCTAGGCCAACCTTTCCTCATGTACCCTTAATCAGTGTTCCCTCTTGCTTTTGCAGTTTATTCTCTCCAAGGAATTACTGTCTTTTGTCAGCACATATATCTGGACCTCCCATTTTCCTAACTCAACTTTGACTCATTTCACAAAGATAAGCGCAGTGATGGGCATTTTCAAAGAGCTGGACTCAGCTGGAGGGCTAGCTGGCTGTCTGCTGTGTGGCCTCAGACCAGCAATATACCTTTCCTTTGTGGGTGAACTGGACTCACAGCCAGGAAATCACCTCTACTCTTTGGGGAGCTCAGACTGCAGAAACCTGGGAAGGGCCATGTTTGCTAGAAAAGGCGGCACCAAAATTGGGCCCCAGTTCAACCAGATCGGCTGTGTTGCATTTTCCATCAGAAAGAAGTGCAAAAGGCAAGCCTAGAAAAGACTGCCTATCTTTGGATGTGAGTTATGACTTTTCCCAATTAGATTCTGAATGCAAACCATACTCATACCCTGGAAACCAAGAGAGGTCCCTGATTGTTGATGTGCTAAGAAAGTCACAGGCTTTCAGTAGAGATCTGACTCCCAGCAGGGTTGGCAGTAAGAAAATAATACCGATGTTCAATACACAGGTACCGTCTGTTTTCACAAAGTGCCACAGTCTGGACAGCGTAAACAGAAATTTATTGTCTTATAATTCTGCAGCCAGAAGTCCAAAATCAAAGTGTCAGCAAGCTTAGTTCCTTTTGAGGGCCCTGAGGGGAGGGTCTGTTCCAGGGTCCTCTCATTGGCTTGTAGAAGGTTAACTTCACTCCATGGCGCTTCCTTCCTATGAGTTGAATTCACATGTTCTCTGTCATAGTGGATTAGAGCCCAAGCTAATGACCTCATTTAATTTCATTATCTGTAAAGACCCTAACTCCAATTGAGTTTGCATCTCAGGTACTAGGGGTTGAAACTTCACTATTTGAATTAGGGAGGGGGCACAGTTCAACCCTTAATGCCTGCTAATAATGGCTTTAAGTCAATGGAGACTCATATTAATAGATATGAATAGTAATAGAGTCTCAACTTGGTTATATCGCCTTAGTTAATTTTCTAAACAATCGTTTTCTTGCCAGGGGTAATTCCTGTCCCATTCCCTCTTACAATTTTTTTTTTTTTTTTTTGACTTGTTCCTATAAACGCCTAGTAGATTGAACAATTCACACGGAGTGCTGGGCTGTCGACCATGCTGGCTGTTTCTCTTTGCACCAATCAGAGCAGGTTCCTGGATATCCCCCCGAGACCCAGCTGGCTGAGGACTCAGAGTTCCAGCCTGAACCTGTCGTTTACTTGAACCTGCCTCTGTTACATCCTTGGGTGATACTATCTGAGAGCCATTATTTGTCTTGTCAACACAGACCTGGAAAAGAGCATTAAAACTGAGCTCTATCAGCCCTGTCTTTTCCTGCACCTCCTGTCTGGAATCCCAGGGTCTGCCTGGCACCTACCCACGGGGAAACATGAAAAAAAAGGCCTTTTCTCTCCAGGGTGGAAATGTTCAGATTGATTCCTTGGCCCCAGGCTGCTGAGTCCACAGATGTTCTGCTGCAGAGAACTAATGTTTGTGCAGGGCTCAGAGGTGAGTGTGCCCCAGAGGCAGGAGAGACGATGGACATTTCGTTCCCACAGCGGCGTCCGGAGAGAACACTGTGCTAGGAGCTGGGCAAGGCGCACAGGAGATGGGTGAATGTGTCACCGTTCGGTCACGGGCTGTAGAGCTACTCTGAGAGATTTCCAGGGATAGTGAAGAGAGCAGGTGGGGGAGTTAGGGTGGGAAGGACTGACCTGGGTCCATGTCCTCCTGGGCTGAACGGTCTGTGTCCCCCTGAGGGATGATCTCACAGATGCTTCCTGAGGCTGAATGACCTGAACTCTGAGAGGTGCCTACCCTGGTCCCTTGCAGGATTTTCCGTTCTTCGGGCTCTTAGTGGTGACTGAGTCCCTCCTGAAGGGGTTGAAAACCAGCAATACCTATCATCCAGGGCAGTATGGCAGGCAGGCTCAAAAAAGGAAAAAAGCAAAACTTCCCCTCTCTCCCAAGGCCCAGTTGCTCCCCTTCTCTGAGACACGGAGGGGTCCTGATTTAGAGGTGAGTAGAAAGGAGGTGGGCCCCCTCTGTCAAAAGGAAGTCACTCAGTTACGAGTAAAACAGGCGGTGGAATGAGAAACCCCAAGACCGAGCCTTGTCTACCCAGCAGTTGAATGCTTTCCTTCTGTCCTGTACTTGTCACTCTTGAAACGCTGGTGAAATTTGGGTGACAGCCTGGCACGGGCCCAGCTGCATCTTGCGAGGGGAAGGGCAGGTACCTTGGTGGGGGTGTCTGAGGCCGTGTGTCCTCTGAGGCTGTGTGGTGATGGCAGCAAGGGTCAGAGGCCAGAAGGCCCTGCATGTTCAGATGCGGCCCCTGTGAGGGCTCCTGAGGCCTGGCAGACCTCAGCTGGGAGACGGATGTGGCAGTTTCCTGACAATAGGAATGCATGTCACTATGATTCAAGTTACACACTAAGGTATCAGTGGAGATTCAGCCTGATCATCCCATGAGACACAAAGGTTGGCACAGATGGTAGGAGATCCCAAATGCAGGTGTCCAGTGGTTGAAGAGGGTCGTGCTGCTGGGAGGTTAGAGCGGCTCAGAGCTGGGGTTCTGGAATCAGACAGCTTGGTGAGAAAGCAGTTGGCATCCCTCGCTGGGCGCACAACCAGGGGCACAGCGTTTTGCTAAGCCTTGATTTCCTCCTGCAGCATGGAGCGATCGTAGTATCTGGGAGGCACTTTTGTCAGATTCAGTGAGAGAGAAAATCCATGTAATATCTCAGCACCATTCATTCACTCATACTGCAAAAGTGCTGCTGGCCTCTTTGCCGTGTGTCAGGCCCCATTCTGTCAGGATGCAGCAGTGAATAAAAGCAGATAAAATTCATGCAGCCTGCCCCCCCCCTCCAGCCTCCACCCCTGAGTTTATAGCCACGTAGTGTTCGGAGTACATCCTCCACAGGGTTTACAAGGCTAATTACTCCTCAGGTGGCATTTGGGAAAGAAAGAAAAGGGTGACTTGAGGAGATGAGACAGCAGATAGGAGCTGAGGTGAAGGCTTTCCCGTGGAGTCAGCAGCAGAAGCAAACCTGGGGGTGACATCAGGCACACAGGACTTGGGGGTTTGAGCGGCTACCATACACTCTACAGGCCTTCCCCGAACCCACACCGCAGGACCAGCCAAGTCGAGACCGCCCCCTGAGGTGGAGATCTTGCAGGGCAGAGCCCTGTTCCAGCCCAGAGAATGCTGTTGCTCACCTGAGCAGCCCCCAGCATGCATGGGGCCGCCCGGCCTGAACGGGGAAGAATTCTGCCATGGAAGCCTCTTACCTCACTCTGCAAATTCCGGTAACACAGCGGTAACCTTCCTATTATTTTACAGGGTCGAATGGGAAGAGCAATTAGAGAATGAGAAAATTATGCAGGACTTTAGCCTGAGAGAGACAGCATCGAAATTAGCAATTCATTATTGGAATGGAATACGTGACAAGGGAATTTTGAGAGCAGCCCGTAGAAGGTTCTGGCAGCACTATGATAAACCATTTCCTAATTTAATGGAACTAAAGGCTCCCACTGCCTTAGAAAATGGTGCTGCATTTCCCCCTCTCATCTCAGGGCCCCTGCTCTTCTGCATGAGCAGCGGTAAGTGTGAGGTTTGCAGGGCTTGTCCAGTCCACGTGTTTCTGGTTTGGCTAGTTCTCTGCGTGCCTCAAACCCGCCACTACCTGTGGTCTGTGAGCAGCCGTTTTCAGTGTTTGTTGTGCAGGAATATTTAAAAGGGTCCTAAAGCATCTGGATCCCAATACAACCCCTCTAGAGCAGCCGGGCGCTCGGAAGTGAGCATGGGCGCCAGTCTGTCCTGGAGGCCCAACTCAAGCCTTGTGACCTGCCCAGATGGCATGACTGTGTAGGAAAGCTAACATTAATAAGGATCAGTGATCACAAACTACCTTCAGTTCTTGCTAGGATAAGGTACGGTTCTAAGCATTCTCTAAGTATTGTTACTTAACTTTCACGAAACTCTGTAAGATAGGTCTAATATTAATTCCATTTAGAAGAGAAAACTGAGACCCTAGGAGTTTGAGTGATTGGCCCAAAGTCCCTCCCCTCCGAGTGGAGCCAGAGTTGGAACCCAAGCACTGTCCAGCATCCCCAGCGTCCTAACTCGACGTTGTGTTTCATCGTGTTCTCTCCGTCAGCGAAGCCTGTGCTTCTGCATTTTGCTTTAGTCTAAAGTCTGCACTGAAGTGACTCCCACCCGATGGTAAGAGGCTGCAATCTAATGCCACGCCTTCATCTGTGGGGCCTGATTCATTAGCCTGGTTTATGTGCTGCTCTTCCTGCTTCAGCTACACGGCCATGGTCTGAAGTTCTCTTACACTCGTCATTCAGCTCTTTAAACTGACCCTTTATCTGGAAGCCTTGAACCAGCTCTTGCATGAGTTAGTCCAATGGCTTGAGACCTTCTCAGAGGCCAGGATTCCTATCACTCTGGCGATGGTGATTTTGTCTTCTTTATTTCTCACATACATGAGCAGTTACGGCTTGTATTGTTGACACTGTTCCAGCAGACAGACGACCTTGTTAGAGAAAATTGTAAATCTCTGTCCCCTGTTTATATTATTCTTCATACTATTCTGAACTTTAACATTTAAAAGTTGCATGTATACACACTGACACAAGTTCTGTTACAACATTTACTTGATATCGGCTCAGGTAGAGTATATATGTATATATGTATATTATATATATATGTATATATAAATGCACACATACATACCTGTATATACACGTACTCATATATCCCAAAGCTGAAGGACATATAAGATCTGTGAAGAGAGTAGGGCAGTGAAAGAAATGATATGAACACCCAGAAGGACCAGAGAACAGATGATAGGAAAGGACAAGTTCTTACAAATTTCTACACATCCCTTCCTCAGAAGTAAGTAATTAGCAAGTTAGCAAATGGGAAAAGGAGTGCAAGAATTATATTACAGAATTCAGCACCAGCAAAGGAGCACTCTTCCCTGTCCCTGGGAGGCAGCGGTCAACCTCGCAAGTTACGGTCATTGAGAGACTGACATGCAGTGTGTCCAGCAGCTCCTGTTTCCTGGACTGGGATCCAGAGACACGCAGAAAGGGGTGTCATGACACCACAGCTGTGGCGACAGGTAACTCTATTCTGTGCCTTCCCCAGGTGGGGAAGGATGATTCTGTCAGACCAGGAGGTCTTTCCTTTCTTTTGCTTCAAAGAGCCCTCAGAGACAAAACAGTCACCCAAACGGTACAGGCCCAGGACATTCCCCCCAGAGAGTCAGAGCTGCCTCCTCCTCAGGGAGGAAGGGCCAGGACTAAGATGCCCACTCTTCTGAATGTAGAGACTCACCATTGTTCATATCTAAAAATTCAGTGAATTCTGAGTCAAAACCACAGTGGAATCTGTCAAATTGATTATAAAGTATATATGTTAATTGTTAAGAAATTATAAGGGAAATTGTTTAAAAAACTTAAAAGAGAACAGTAAGGGATGTACTTGCCTTTCCATATAGCAAAATATATAATAAAAGTAGCGTGTTTACAGCAGGAGACGTTAATGAATGCATCACTGAAATAAAACAGGATACAGAAATAGTTCCATGTATATACAGGAATTAAGCTCACGGAAAAGTTGGTATTTCACATGGATAGAAATGAACGGACTATTTTGCCCTCACATTGAGAGCTAGTTGTCCCAGCATCACTAATCGAAGAAATAGCCACACCCCAATTTTCTACTCCAACGTGCGTTCAAGACAATTAAAATAGTATTTTGATGATATGAATAAGATTCTTGATAATTTTAGAGTAAGTTAGATCTTCTAGGTTGGATACATAGTACAAGTTTTTTTTTTTAAAAGAGACTGTTAATAGGTGTGTAAAATGAACTTAAATTCTCAATAGTAATAAAGAGATTTTCAGACAAGTTCATAATAAGCCACATTCTTTCAACTTTCTGAATGCTTGAAAATTTTCAAAAAAGCAAGCCACAGACTAATAGAGAGTGTGTAGGACACAAATTACAGGCAAGATTAACATTCAGAACATCTAAAAGCTCCTATAAATGCCAATAAAACAAAAAAGAAAAATTGACAAAGGATAGAGATAGGCAATTAAAATAAGAAGAAATGCCAACAGACTCTGAACATATGAAAAGTTGTTCAACAGGGAATCAGGAAAATGAAAACTAAATCAGCAATTAGACAACACTTCGTATGTTGTATTGGAAATAATCAAGCATATTGATCATATTCTGTGTTGTTAAGGATCCATACACTCTCCTCTACTCTTGTTTGGAGTTTTCATCACAATGACTTTGGGAGGGAAATTTGACAATAGTGTCGGCATTCTGAATGTGCACACCTCTTGATCTTGTATCTTAGAATCTGTTTTAAAGAAGGACACTTTTTTTTCAAGATTCCCGTAAAAATCTTGGGGAAACCACTCCTCGTTGACTTTACAAGCTTGCCTCATCATCCATGGAGTGCTAGGTTATGCCTGTAGAGGTTGTCCGTCACCCATCTCTCCTCACCTTCCTGTCAACAGTTTTCCTGCTCCTCTTCCAAACTGGACTGCAGTTTTCCTTGCCGTGTAGTATTGGTGGGACCAAGCCCATGTCCATTTCCTGCAGTGGGCCATGTCTGACTTGTTTCCATCTCCCTGGCCACACAGTTGGTTTGGGAAGGGACCCAGTTATCCCAGGCAGGTCAGCGGCCATACTTAACTCCAGAAGTATGGTTTGCAGTGTTTTGGTGAAGTATTGGCAAGGAAAAAGAAAAATTGCTGTTATATTGGGTGTGTTACTGGAACTCACCAGCAAATGGTGCCTGTGTTGAGGAAGTTGAGACGAAAAGTAGAGGTGATCCCGTTGGAATCACCAGGTCAAACTGTGCCTCTGCATGTCTTGACTAGCGTCCCCAGGCTTTTTATTACTGACAAAAGCATTACCACACCCATATCATTAATGGCTTTCATAAACCACCCCTCTAGCCTGCATTTTGTTTCGTCTCATGCAGTGTCTATATGTAGAATGTGACCTCCACAGGAAAAGGGGCAGGACTGTGTCTGTCTGAATTCCTGCTGTAACCCCAGGCTTAGTAGCATAATTAAAACAGTATTTTTGAATGAATGAATGACTGAACGAGTCTAATTGAAGGAACGTTTCATGATTTTCTCTCTATGAATGCATTGCTTAAATACATTTTTTTTAATGAAAGGATATACCATGTATTATTTTTATAATGTTTAGTGAAAAGGTAGGGGAAAAAAAGGCCAAAAATATGCTTCTACATTTTCGTCAAAGTTATTTTGGATGGTAAGATTATGATTGGGTTCTTTTATTTTTCATATCTTCCTAAATTTTCCAGAATTTATTCAGTAACACAGATTGATAGTTTAATAAGTAAGATATTTTCAAAAGACTTTTCTGAGCTCAGTGACAAGGGCCTAAGGGCGAACTAGACACTCCATTGTGGGCGAACAAGAACACTGTGGGTTGACTGGAGAGGAATCCAGAGTCTACTAGAATGAGCCCGTCAGTGGGTGGCTCGGGTTAGGAGCGTCATGTCCAGAGAACGAGCTACAGTGGAGGGGCTGCTAACCGTCTTTCATACAGTAAGCGTTCCATAGAGCCTTCAGTGGGGGTTGCAGCAGAGTGAGGTTTATTTTCCAACTCCTGTTCATTCCTTCTTTAGTAATAAGATCTCATGTGTTTAAATGAACTCAGGGTCCTCCAGGGTAAAGGCTGCCTCTCCCAGCTACCTTTGCAGCCTGTGGGACCATGTCACTAATTTTTAACCAGGGGGATGAAATTAGAAGTGTAAAGGGTGGGGGTTTCAGCCCATCTTTTTCTCTCTCCTTGATGCCTGTAATGGGATCAGGATGACTGGGACACACACCTTTTAGACTGTGAGCGGGAATCCGTGTGTCAAGTCAGGGATGAAAAGATAAACAGAGGCAGCCTTGGTCTCTGACACCATGAAGTACCTCGTCTGCTCTGGACTGTTTGCTTCAAAGTTATCTAACAGGTGGAGGAAACTTCTGTCTTGCTCAAACGGCTAGTATCTCTCTCTCTCTCAGTCTAACTGATACATAGGATGTGTATTATTTTCATAATTTCTCTTATTTTTAATCTTTCTCAGTCTATCTTGTTACCTTTGTCAGGCAATCACAAGTTAATGAAGCCCTCTGAGCACTGTGAATTTAGATACCTGGACCAAATAGACACATTCCAAATGATTTGATAAAAGTTTTTCTGCCCCAGATAGACAAAACCAAAGGAGCACTTTCCCCCACCTCTCTCTCAGCCCTTCATACACACACACGTACAAAACTTGCGTGATTAGTTGGTCCTAATTATGCTATCTCTTTTTCTACTTTGTGTTCTCATGGCATCCTGTGCTTCCATTTCCTTCTCCATATCATAATTTTTCATTTTATTTCTCTTTTCTACCTAAAGTCCAGAAAGGAAGGACAGTGTGTTACATGTTAATGTCTTAACCTGTATGGGAGCTAGTTACATGCCAGCACTGAGAAATAGCATTATGCTTGGGCACTCAGTGAATATTTTTTGACTGCATGAAGAGCTTCTTCTTAAAAGGTACTGTTGAAATACATGAGTACATTGCTAATAAGCAAGCAAACAAACTACTTAATATCCCTTGTGTCAGATGACTAATGTGAAAATAAGAAGTTGACATATAACAAAAATGTGGGACTACTTCACAAGCACCCCTCCTCAGAGGAATGACTTGGATCAGCACTTTCTCTAACTCGCAATGAGAGCAGGCCACCTTGTCCAGACTTTTCATGGACAGGAGCACAGACTTCTCTGGTTTTTCCTGTGCTTCTGATACAAAAAATCTCAAAGGTGAAACGTCAGAACAGGGAGAGGGAGAAGCATTTATTTTTTAACACTTCATCCATTTGAATCCTGGCAACTCAATTTTTATTTAAAGATTAAAAAAAATTAAAAAGCAAGGGAAGATAATGTAAAGCTTGGGTTCCAAACATCGGCTCAGCGATGGAAGACACGCAGCTCTCCTGCAAACACAGATAATGACTGTGACCAGAGAAACTTGGTCTCTTAGGGGTGGAATGGATCTGAGAGGTTATCCATTGCAGTGAAGTTATATTAATTATAACATCTAAGTCTGTGGTAGATAAGCGCTCACTGTGGTGAGTTGTCCAAGAGGGAGAAAGCTGCGTATGGGTGTTGGGAGGAGGAATACCATGTGGTAAGGACAGATGGAGCTTGCGGGAGAAATGGGGTCACATGGATCCTCTTGTCTTTGTCTTAATCTTCAAGTCCACCGCTGGTTGTGTTTGAATATGTTTTCAGCAAAAAGTGCATCCACAGGCTTATGAAAGCCCCGTAGAGAGTGAGGAGAACTCACTGTTAAGTGTATCGTGTCATGACGCTGCTTGGGTGGGAAGGGGAAGTCCCTGGGCACCCGTCTGCCCCACCACCTGTGAAGTCTGTTACCTGTCCACTTCTCCAGTGCCAGCCGGTGCTGGGAGGTGATGGGCAGCCGATGAGAGCTCATAGAATTGAAAATATTAGATACCTTTTCTTCCACATGAGAAGGAGCTAGTCCTTTATTTCAACGTGCTAAATGACTTTGGATGATGAGGGAAAGACAAGTTTGACTATCTCCGGCCTCTGAGTGGGTTCTGGGGACCTGGTGCATGATTTTTACCCTTTTTGCTGAAAAAGATTGGCGATCTGTAGACTCAATAGAGAGTCAATCTCAGGCTCTTTATTACTCTACTCGTAGAGGATTTTTCTGCATCAGTAATTTTCATCTTGTGCCCTTTGGGAGGGGAATGGTAGGCCAGAAAGTAGAGAAGGGAAACAGTGAATTCCAGTTTTTCTGTTGTACAAACTCTGTATTTCTCAGTAAATGCTCTTGAGTTTGGCGACTCCGCCCTAGTCTCTGGGACTCCCCTCCACCACAGAAGTGACAAGACCAGGAAGAGAGCGAGGCAGCCAGACGGTCAGGAGAACTGGGGAGATAATGGGCGCAGAGAGGGGAGCATGGAAAAATCCAGAAATCCAGAGCACACCAACTCAATGGCCATGAATAGGCAACTGTGAGATTGTCTCCCTGAGGAAGTCCCTTGTTGGGCCCATAATTTGGATAGCTATTCCTTGCTGTCAGTAAACTCTTAAGGCATGTTTGTGTAGTAAATCCATCCCTCAGTGAGCACTTAGGAGTGTGGGGCCACACGTATGACAGGTCCACACACGCACGCCTGTCGCCTGTGAATTTCGCCTGGAGTTCTGCTCTTGGTCTCTTCAAGCCCCTGTGTCTTCTTCCCCAGAGAAAGACACATTTCCATCACCTCAACTTAAGTACCATTTTTCAAAATTGAAGAGCTAGTTCTTTTAAAACTGAACATCCCCAAGTGTATGTTCAGTGGGGTTCATTAAAACACAGTTTTTAAGGAATGTTCTATCTAAAACAAGGTCCCTCGAATATAAATCCCATTCTTATCTGTTTCTGATCAACTAGCTGCAATTTAGCCTCGAAGGACTTAGATTGTTGATTACCATCCTTTCCTGCACAGGTACAGAAACTGGGGACCATGGAGATCAAGCGACCTTCTTGGCCAGAGTCCCAAGGTAACATGGCATCTCAGGTGTCCAGAAATGCTAAATTTTATGAGGCTCCCCTTTCCTAAGCAACCTCCTTATCTTGTCAGGGCTCCATGCACCCCGTGCTGCCGCAGACCTTTCTTGGCTAACGGAAGCTAAACTTAAACATGTTTTATTTCTTTTCCAGTGAAGTGTTTCCATATGGTCCTTTATATAATTGGTCCTTGGCTAGGAGAGAAAATGTACTCTGGTATCAGGGGGCAAACCCTTCAACTGTTCCAAAGTTAGTTTTCTGCCCACTTTATTTTTCAGCTGCAGAGCCAAATAAATCTAGGACAAATGTGCTCATGAATCACTGATGGGATCTGGAAGGAAGACTATTTCCAGACCCTCGGAGGCCAGACTTAAGAAATGCAAGTCATTTTAGAAAAAGAGAAAGGCTGCCACTGTTCATACCAATACTTCGTCCATCGTCTGAGTCTCTGACCTGCTAGCACATATTAGCTCAGGCAGATATGATCCACTCAGCTGCCCCGGGCCTGTCGTCTTCAATCCCCAACCAGCAGTGCTCCACATTTGAGGGACCAGAACTATGGAGGCTGAAGGCGAGACTACAAAAGAAGAATAACAAGCCAAGGAGAAGTCAGAGAGTTAAGGAGAGACATTCTGGAATGGCCAGGAGCATGGGAGTTGCTGTGCCACGAGTTCCTATGTCAGGAAATCTAATTTCCCTGCCATGTTCCTGCTTGTGACTCGGGCTTTTGTTGCTGTGAGTGTTTGTGGGTTGACAGGTCCAAGAGGGAAGGGCTGAAGGCCCTGACAACGCTCATATATCCTTGGATGGAGGAAGCCAGGCTGCAGAAAAGGAAGCTAATCAGCTATGCAAGGAATAGGGGACCAGCCTTTTCGCCTGAGCTTTGAGCTGTTCTGGGTCCTTCTAAAGGAGCAGGTGCACCTGAGGGGGCATTCAGCTCCCCAGGCTCTGCTGCCCTGCACATTGCTTCGTGCAGATAGTAGAAAGCGTGTTTTCCCTCATGCTGTACCGGACACTGTTTCCATGAATTAGGTGTTTTTTTTATCTCCCCCAGAAGCCTATTTGGGAGGTTGTTATTAGCCCTGTCTTCCAGGAGAAGCAGAATCCTGCAAACTGAATCCCCCACAGTTAACACATTTACCATTTACACATTTATAAAGGAGAAAAGCCTAGATTTACAAGTTGAAAATTTTAAAAATATTTATTGAGGTAATGTTGCTTCGTGAAATAGTATACACCCATATGTGCGGGTTCCACAATCTTCGGATATATTCTCTCCTGTGGTGTTTTCCCCCAAGAACTTGCTAACCCTCTTGGTGAACAAGCTTGGATGTTGCCAGGGTGATCCGAATGGATCCTCTTGAAGGGTATTTATGATTTTTCTGGAGTGAGGTGCTTCCTCCATCTAGTCCTCTCTTCTGTCGTCTTTTTTGTCTTTCCTTGCTTCTGTTCATCCGGTTTTCTTTCCCTCCACACCTCTGTAGATGCTCTCCCTGGCCCCCAGCAGCACTGAGCCTAACATTTCACTTGCTGGGTCAGAAGGTTTCCTTTTTGGGGACAAAGGTCATACTCTGTTTTCCTTATGTTATTTCCAGCTCATTGCTTATTTGAACTTTCTTTCATGAACCTAACATTTATTGTGAAGTGTCAGTGGTTGATGAGTTTCACCAAGGAGGTACCAAGAGTTATCCATAAAGAAATAACCCAGAGACCCAGAAACACAGGAAAAAATCAGACCAAAATGGAGATCAAGTTACCAAGGAAAGGGATCTATCACCAAGAACTAAAGTGTGACCAAGGCCAAGAGAAGGAAGCTTTTCCATTGGTGATGGATGTGGGGAAAAGAACTGGTTTGTAGACTAAGTATGTGAATCTTCTTAGTTGGCTTTTAAACCCCAGCGGCAATGATTTTCCTTCTCCCAAGCCAGCTTCCTGAAGTCCAATCCAGGCAACAGCCAGATTGTCACCTCTCTGCCCCCACATCGCCGTACATACAGGTTCCTGATGCATGTCCTTCCCAGCCAGCCTCTTATGGTAGCTCAGTTCCTCCTTTGCTCAAGTAAGACTGATTGACCCAGGTCTGGACAAGGAGTCCTACCTTCCCTTCACTGCTTCCTCATTGCAAAAAAGTATATAGGAGACTCACACCTAGAAAAGAACATTCCCTAGAGAGAGTCTAGGAATTTGCAGTCTCACTGCTGAGGTGAACAGAGTATCTAAGGGAACTTTGTTCTACGCCATGGAATTACAGAAACAGCAACATCACTGAGGGCCATCTCCCCTGTCTCTTTGGTTTCTTAGCTCAGCTCCAACTGGCTTAACTAGAACAGACAAAGGCTCATTAAAATATCATGTTGGACGAGATGTAATTCTTAGAATAATGTTAACATCAAACAAGCAATTGAGAGGCAGTCTTGCTCTGGCCCTGTACATGAAGAGGTATTTTGCAAGGTAAGCACTCTTCTTGTCAATAGGTTTAGAGCTGGGTGGAGGGGAAATGATTATAGATGAAGAAGCTATTGCTGTGAGGATAGAAACTCCATGTAGGCTAAGCTCCACCCTTCTGTTCAGCCCTATTCTCTGAATATTTGGCTTCTCAAAGCATAATTCTTTTTTAAACCTAAATCCACTAATTACATCTTCTCTGAATTGACTGTTCAGCAATTCTTCCATACAAATCAACCACCAGTCCACTTTTAAGAGAAGCTGCCAAATTAACTTTCGAGTTTGCAAAGTCATCTTCCTCATGCAGAGACGTAGCGTGAGGCACCGTGGGAAATATCACTGAGGCAAAGGCATTCCAAGAGGTAGTTTTGTGTAGGATGAAAGGACAGGGCTTCCGGTTGAACCCAATGGAACTAATTTAATCTCTCTAGTAGGTTAAACAGTACCCTAAAAACTGTGTCTATCCAGAACCTCAAAAGGTGACAGTAACTTTAAACAGGGTTTTTGCAGCTGCATTTAGTGAAGACAAGGCCTGCTAGGTTAGGGTAGGCCACGCTGATGCCTGCGGTCCTTGTAAGCAGAGAAGAGACACCGGGGAGAAGGTCAGGTGAAGATGCAGGCAGACACTGGAGTGATAGCAGCTGTGAGCCAGGGACCACCCAGGACTGTCGGGAGTGTCCAGAAATGAAGAAGCCAGGAAGGACTCCTCCCCAGAGCTCTCAGAGAGAGGTGGTCCCTCTGTCGACTTGTGTTTGGATTTCTACAGTCCAGAAATGAGAGAGAATAAATACCTGTACCTTAAGTCAATCAGGTGTCTGATTTGTTATAGCAACACTGATTAGCTGATGAAGTATGAACTAGTGATTGATCCGCTGTGAGCCTCAGTTTCCTCTTCTAGACCAGAGTGTAGACCTGTTTGAGTAAATGCTGCCATCACTCTACTCTCTCATTTTTAAATGACAGTGCTTAACTGAGTTTGTCATTTTCCCTTTCCCACAGCTGACCACTGGGGAGCCTGGGCAGCCTCGCAGGAGGGAGTTTACTCACTCAGGGGCTCTGGTAGCCTGTAAGGCACTTGAGAAATGTGCCAAACTCTACTGACTCATTTTACTTCCTTAGTTTCCCTCACATCCAACATTCAAACCCAAAACTTACTTTTTTAAATAAAGAGAATTAGAGTTAACATGAATGCTTAGTGCATCGTAAGCATGATCTGGCAGCTCCTGAAATGTTACTATGTATTCGTGTCTTGCCTTGATATGGAAAGAAATTGACATGGCTTAATAAATCATTGCCGTAAAGTGTGATACACTTGCACGGAACTTGATGCGAAACTTTCCAGATCCCACGGGACAAGGAGAACACGGCATTTTATGTGGCTTTGTCCCACTGGACAGAGAGCCACGGTTAGCCTGGCAGAGTCCTGGGGAGACGCAGGTGGATGAGCCCGCTTGCTCTAGGGGCCCAGAGTTGTCCTAAACATCTTTTAAGATTTGTCTCAGCCTCAGATGTCACTAAATTTCCACCATGTGTAGGGTCATAAGGAAACCAGTCTCTGTCCACGAAGAGCTTCTAGTCCAGTAGTAGGGTCATGAGCAGAGAGCAGTCATACAGCCTGCAATGGAAACTCGTAGAGGACAGAATGGGATCCTATCCTCAGTCCTCTGAGGGTGGAAAGGATGGTGGGTGAATCAGTAGCATCCAGAACAATGCAAACTCTTGTCTTAGAGTCAGAGAGCACATTCCTTTTTTTAAAAAAATTTTTTTTAGAGAGGAAAGAAGGGAGAGGAGGAAAAACATCTTTAGTTGTTTATTTTGTGTTTTTATCCTGGTCCTGGTCTTCAGTCTGGGTTTTGGGCCTTACATGGTTTGCATACCAGCTTCTCAGCCCCCTGAGCTACAGGGAACACATTTCTTAACAATCACGGGCCAGCCCACACCTCTTCTTGCCTCCTGTCCATGACCTAGGGCATTTTGAAGGATAAGAGGCTTTATTTTCCTGAAAAACCTGTTCTGAGGATTGTCATTTCCAGGAAAGTCAGAGCTTAGAAATAACGAGGAGAACAGACAAACTCTTCATCCTCTTGGAGATTATACTCTAGTAGAGGAGACAGCATCACCAAGTTGAAGGTGAAAACCTTCTGTGCTGTGAGTTTGACTAATAGAGACATGTTTTAGTCAGGAGGCTCAGGGAAATTGTGTTGAGGAAGTGACGTTGAGCTGAGATCTGAAGACCGAGTGCAGTTTATCCAGATGAATAGAGAGAGCAGAGCATTCTGAAGCAAATGGACAGCAAACAAAGACCCCAAGATCAGCAGAGCTCAACTAGGAGAAGGACTGAATGGGTCCGACAGCAGCGTTTCAGAAAGAGCAAGCAAGGCCTGCAGGCTGTTGAATTAGATGGCAACAAGACTGTACAGGAACCCGTCAACCATATCGGGTTCCAGCTATATGCCAAGAGAAATGTGAAGTCATTTGAGATGTCAGAAGTTTACTCTGTAGGTCACACATCAGCAGTGTGGACATTAACACATTAATGGCGACATACTAGAAAGTCAGAATCTGGACCCAAGCCACACCTCCTGAAATAGGATCTGTTCCCCAGACGACTGGTATGCATGTGAAAGTTGAAGAAGCTCTGGGTTAGGACATCATCAGGTGGTGCAGTAATTGCCAAGTGTGAAACATCAATTCAGAGCACTTGTGCTATTGCGTGTGGGTGGGGGTGGGAGGGTATAATAAATACCATCAGAAAAGCCTAGTTAATGGTGACTCTTGTCCTGTTGCTTTCATATGTTCTCTGTGGGAGCAGTAGTAGCGTTTTCTCTGCATCACAACTCCTCCGTGTACTTGGGACAGTACTGAGTGGGTCTGGTGTTCTCCACAATCAGTGCATGTCCTAAAGAAGCTTCTTTCTATCTGATGCACTCAGAGACAGTGCCTCGGTGGGGCTGGCTGCAACTCCTGGAAGACGCCTCTAATCAATCAGGGTTCTCTTATCCTGATTTTAGACATGGCTTGAGATGCTCCACACAGTTCTCTAGAGCATACCATTTGATCTGAATTGACACACAAGATTAAATCAATTTGCCATTCTCAATTTCTTTAAGCAAGGCAGGAACACAAATTTCAGCAGTTGACATTCCTGAAGCTTCAAATGTATTTCTCAGAATCCCTGTGGCTTGCAGGTCTAATTGCTGAGCAGACCTTTCCAGGAAGAGAGCAGAATTGCTGCCCCTGGGAGCTTGGTCACCAGAAGCAATGATGGTCCCCCACTGGGCTCCCTGGTCTGCAGAGAGGGAGCTTGCTTCTCACAGAGGCACCAAAAGCTCAGGGAAAACCTGGAGAGTTCTTTAAGAAATTATTTGTTCTTTGAAGTTTCACAGCTGCCTCTGGGTCTGCGAAGAAAACACTAGAAGCTTCTCAGAAAGACAACCTAGCTGCTGGGCCAAATCAGCTGTCCTGTGCTTAGACAAAGACGGTTAAGCTGACAGACGCTACCGCATTAATCGTGCGTTATCTGAACCAAGCAAGATGCCCTGCAGCAGGAATAACCAGCTTCATTTTTTTCTCAAAATATTGATAAAAGGAGACAAATCTTTCTCTCCACCAGTGCCTACATAGAAGTGAATGATAAAACTGAATGTTCCACAAACTTTGCCAAAAGTAATATTTGGTCATTCCTTTCAAAAGCTTGCATTTTTCTAGACATTCAAATACTTGACTGTAATCAAATGAAGCTAATCGTGTGTTTCAATGAATCATTACATTATTTTGGAAGTATGTGGACTTGACTACCTAAGTTCAACATTTAGGATGTATCCAACATCATTGCCAAATCACCGCCATTTTATTTATCCACGTGACATCAGCAGAGGTAAATGCATGACAGCTTCTAATAAGCAGACATAGTAACATCAAGCAACCAAACAGGAGGATTTGAAATCAACTCAACTTAGTTAATAGTGGCATACGTAACAATACAATATGGTATAAAGTATAGTGTGGTATTTTTAACTAAGGCTGCAAGTTCAGAGGAAATGGGGACTTAAGATAAATGCTGAGAGGTGAAAAGAGAAGAGAAAGTTGAACTAGTTCATTAAGCATGTTGAGAAAATCTTAGTTACGACTCTTCACCTTCATAGCTGGAAGTCTTCCTAAGGAGACAGTCAAGGTTGAGTCAGATCGGCACATCTTGAAAGATGATCATTCAAACAAGACTTCTTCCCTAAACACCAGAATTCCCAAGTAACTTTTCCGCAATGTTCAGAAAGGTTTACTCTGGAACACAAAAAGTTAGCAACTATTTCCAGCTTTTTTGGATGTGAATCCTTGAATTTCTTTATTCCCCTGGGAGTTATTCCATCATAGTTTTATTACTATGTTCAGTTTTATACACAGCATGAAAACTTAGCTGTGAGTCACCAAATTCCATGATGCTGATTCAACATTTTTTATACCTCAGCTAACTCCTCTGGGGAAAGTACTATTGTGATATATCCCTCTTTGAAAGAGCTATGGTTTTGCTAATACAAAACCTATTGCTAAACATAAGACATACATCTGTGTTTATTAAGCATCCTTGGCATGAATATAAGGATCTCTATAAATGAGCAAAGTCTCTTTGTTTAAATGGTAGGTTCCAGTTTGTTTCCCCATCCCACCACTGGGATGTAATTGACACACAACATAGTATAAGTTTAAGGTGTGTGAAATATTCGTGTATTGCACTTCTGTTGCAAGATGATCACCATAGTAGGGTTTAACACTGCCACCACTCACATAATTACCCTTTTTATGGTGAGAACACTCAAGATCCACTGTCTTAAAAACTTTCAGGTATATGGTACAGTATTATTGACTGTAGTAACCATGGTAGATCTTAGATCTCAGACTTATTCATTTAAACTATCAGTTTAAAGCCTTTGAGCAATATCTGTTTCTGCCACCATTCTCTGGTGTACTTGGCAACCACCATTCTACTGAAATTAACTCCTATGAATTCAGCTTTCTTAGATTCTGTGTCTAAGTGAGATCATACTATATTTGTCTTTATTATTTTACTTAACATAATGCCCTCAGAATTCAGCTATGTTGTTACAAATGGCAGGATTTTCTTCTTTCCCATGGCTGAGTAATATTTGTGTATGTGTGTATATCACATATTCTTTGTCCATTTATCCATCAATGGGCAGTTAGCTTATCTGCAGTCTTGGCTATTGTGATTCATGCTGCAATGAACATGGACTTCCAGATATCTGTTTAAGATTCTGATTTCCCTCCTTCATATATCCCAGAAATGAAATAGAGAATCATATGGAAGTTCTGCTTTTGCTTTATAGAGGGGTTTCCATACTGTTTTCCATATTAGCTATACTAACTACATTCCCACCCACAGGTGCACAAGGATTCCCATCCTCCACATCTTCAGCAACATTTCTCTCTCCTTTTTTTTTCAAATGCTATTCAGGTGTGGAGTGATATATCATTTTATTTTTGGTTTGCATTTCTCTGCTGATTAGTAATTCTGAGCATCTTTCATAACCTTTTGACCATTTGTATGTCTACTTCGGAATAAATGTCTACTCATATCCGCTAATTTTTTAATTGTGCTATTTTTTCTGCTGCTATTGGAATGAATTGTTCAGTGTATGCCTATTAAGTCCATTTTGTCTAAAATATAGTTCAAACCCAACATTTCCTTACTGTTTTTCTCTCTGGATGACCTATCCATCATTGAACGTGGGGTACTGAATTACCCTGCAATGATTGCACTGGTGTCTGTTTCAACATTTACATCAGTTAGTATTTGCTTGACATATTTGAATGCACCAATGTTGAGTACATATCTTATTGATGAATTGACCCATTTATCATCATATCATGACCTTCTTTATCTTGTTAAACTTTTTGATTTTAAGTCTTATTTGTTAGAAATAAGTATAGTTCTCTGTGTTCTCTTTTCGGTTTCTACTTGCATGGAATATCTTTTTCCACCCCTTCTCTTGGTCCCAGTGTGCACTTAAACATGTAGTTGACATCATTCTCATGTAGGCAGCATGTCATTGGGTCTTTTCAATCCATCTATCCACTCTATGCCTTTTGACTGGAGAATTTAATCCATTTGTCTCTACAGTAATAAGTATTGATAGTAAGGACTTAGTAATGCTATCTTGTTTCCTAGCTGTTTTGTTGTTCCCTTCTTTCTTTCTTCCTCTCCTGCTACTTTGCATTGTGAGTTGATGAGTTTCAGCAGTGATATATTTGGATTCTCTTCTCATTGTTTGTGCATATTCTGTAGGCTTTTACTTTGTGGTTACCATGAGACTTACATAAAACATCTTATAATCATCTATTTTTTGCTGACAACATGGTTACTATTCCATATGAAAGCTCTACTTTTTATTACTCCCCCATCCTTTGTACTTTTGATGCCATCATTTTCCTGGTATTGTTAAATTGCCATCTGTGTGTTTGTGTAATTCATTGAGTCTACTTAAAATAGCTATTTGAGTCATGTTTAGGTAAAATCATAGATCTGTATATATGTGGGATTGGTTACTGGAAGAAATTGTGGTTCTTTGGTGGTGTTGTGTCTCCTTGACTTTGCATGTTACCTTAAGTTATGCCTTTCTGTTTTCACATTTAAAGCAGTTGTGACTTTCTCCAGTCTTGACTAACTGGCTTCTGGAAAGAGATACCCTCCATCTGCCTTGCTCGGGACTTTGAGGTTTTCTTCTATCTTCTCTGAATACACCTGCTGTAATTTTCCTTGCTCCTCTTGGTACAGAATTTTTAAGCATGTAGTTTCTCTTGAGTCTACAGTGCACCAGACTGCATGCTGCCAGGATCCCTTCATTGTCCCCCTAAGGGGTGGGTCATACAGCTCAAGTTACTTGTATCTTTCCCGGTTGGAAAATTTGGGCAGCCATTCTCCATTTTTTCACTAGCCATCTGCTAGTGCTAGCTCTGGCTACTGCCATTTGGGTGCTCATAGTACTGTGTGTGCAAATGCACATATATTTTCTGCTCAATAGTGTGTTGAAACTTCTCTACTGGAAACTCAGACTTATACAAAGACTTTCTCATCTGTGGCTGGTTGTCCCAAATCAGTGGCTCTTGAACCACTCTCAGGGCTGAGCTGGTACATGAGCCACTGCTGGGTCTGCTGCTGGGAGTGAGGTCTGAATGCTTGTCTCCTGATGTGTGTTGGGTGAGATTCCTTCCAGTTCCCTTGCTTTATGGTACTTCATCTCACAGCTCTCAGACTGGCACTTTTGCTTGTGCACAGATGGCTTGTTGTCGTTGAAGGGAGGACACAATGAGGGATATCATATGCAGCCATGTTGCTGACCCACCACCTGTCAGTTCATTTAGAAAGTCAGTCAGAGCACATGTTGATTTCCAACAGTGAGAACATCTTGATGAAGTATGAAATTTAAATGAGTGGTTGTAATTCATCAATGCGTAATGGGTTTAATGAGGAGCAGAAGGATGTACAAAGGAGCATTAATTGTATTTAGCTCACTTTCTTGAATGGAAGTTTAAAGCCCGAGTGGCAACAATGTATATTTTAAACAGTAGTAAATAGCGCAAATAAATCCAAGAAATAATATTCTTCTCAATTCTGATCAGGATACAGTAGGAAAAATGCAATGAGAGCTGGGTTTCTCTTCTTAACAAACATAAATATTCATGAGAAAGTGTCCAAGGTGGTGAGGTATTTAGAAACAGTATCATGTGAGGAATGACAGAGAATATTTAGTCTAATTTTAATCCTGGGAGGCGTCAGGAAAGTGTCTTTGAATGATTGAAAAACTACTCTGTGGAAGCAAATTCATTCTGTGTTGTGCCAGTAGGGCAGAAGTCATAAAGAAGTCAGCGCGGTGATAGAATATCCAAGTATTAGAACTGCCCAGTGATTGAGTCAAGGGTGACAGAAACAGCGAGATGAAGCATGGCAGCAGTCCCATCTGGGACAGAAAAGGAAAAAAAGGAACTAGGTCAAAGGGTGAGAAACAGTTATTTTTTTCTGGTGCCAATTCTCTATATAAAAGGAATCTGAACCAGGACAGCCATTTTTTTAAAAAAACAAACAGAACAGTTTCAGACGTATCTAAGAATTGAGACTATATTACAATTCCCATATACCCCACACCAGTTTCTCCTGTTATAATAACTTACATGAATATGGCACATTTGTTACAGTTATTATTGAATAACTATTGATACATATTATTAATGATTTAAAATCCATCGTTTATTCACATGTCCTTAGATCTACCTAATGCCTTTGCAGACCCCATCCAGGAATCCCACATTACTTCTGTGTGTCGTCTGCCTGAACTCCTCATGGCAAGGCACATTCCTCACATTCTCTTTGTTCTGGATGACCTTGGTACTTTTGAGAACAAGTCAAGAACTATTCTGTAGAATGCTCCTCAGACAGGATATGTCTGATGTTTACTCTTGTAATTAGACAAGGATTATGGGTTTGAGGAAGGAAAAGCACAGAAAAACTGTCATCATCCTACCATCTCAAGGGTCAGCATATGGTCAACAGCTTAACACTGTTGAGACTGACCTTGACCAGCTGACTGAGGTGATGTCTGTCAGGGCTTCCCCCTTTCCCGGCTGGACTCTTCAGAAGGAAGTTGCTGCATGAAGCTCACACTTGAGGAGGGGTTGGGGTGTTATCTTTTCTACTCAGAGAATGGAGCATCTACATAATTCATTTGGAAGTCTTCTGCAAGGGAAATTTGTCTCTTCTTCATTAATTATTTATTCAATCATTTATTTATATCACTATGGACTCATGTATATTTATTTTATACTTTGGGTTATAAGCCAATACTACTTTATTTATTTTGTTGCTTAAATTGTTCTGGCCTTGGCCATTGGGAACTCTCTTTTCAGTTGGCTCCTATGTCCTTTTGACATAACTCCATCCATGTAGGGTGTCTTTTCTTTTTAATTTTTTGAACACATCCTTCCTTTTGGGCACTTCATGATGCTCCAGGCTCATCATGTGTATTTATTGCCCCAGTGCTAGTATCAGCCATTTCTCCAAGGAGTCTTGGTTTCTTTTACTGGAGAATGATGTTACAGATCAATCCCTGAGTACTGAATGTATTCCTTGCTACTGGGCATTGTTACTTCTAGGCTATCACAGCTGACAGGGCAAGGAAATATATGGATACATACTAAACCCTGCATATACATTTATCTAGAAGCATTTCTATATGACACTATCTTTGTTGCAATAATAATGAGTAGTTCATATTGGTATTTTCAACTCTGTTGCCACATGGATTATTCTAGCCGTCTCCCTTGGTGTTTTGGTAACACCTTACACAAATAGTAAGAAAACTGACTCTAACTCACTGTCCACTGTTCATTTAGTAAATTGTTCAATTCCAGTATCTGAATTGTCCTTCTGAACCACCCCATTGGAAACAATTTTACCAACTAGAGTACAGTCTTCGAACTACAGTGACCTAGGGTGGTGTGCCCTGTTGGCTTAGGCATTGAGTCTGTTGACTGGAGCGTAGTCCATGACAGGTCCAAGGATCTGGTTTCATGACCCAGCGTAGGGGTGAGGTTTGGAGGAAACCAAAGTTAACAAATAGATAAATAATGCTGCTTCCTCCCCTCTCTCGCTTCCTGCCTGCCTGCCCACTAATGCTTTCATTCCTATCTGCTTTCTTCCTCTTAAAAAAAAATTAAATAGATACATAGGCCAGCACCTTTCTCTCTCACCCCCTTCACTTAGGAAGTTCCATATATTTGTAGTGTAGTTAGATTATCTTGTTATTGTCTGAACTCCTTTTCTGGGTCCCTTGACCACCTCTCTGGTTGGTTGGTTTGCCTGCATTAGCAACAAAAAGAGGAATTAATTCTTTGGATTTTGAAAATAATATGTATCCCCCATTATAATATCATAGAGAATATTTTCATTCCTCTAAAGATTTCCTGGGTAAATATTGCTTTGCCTGCTTAACTCTCTTCTGTTCTTGTCCCTGGAAACAAAGCAATCACTGATTTGTCTGCCATCTTATAGTTTTATCTTTTTCAGAATATCATCATCGGAATCATACCATATACAGTCTTCTCAGGCTGGTTTCTTTCACTTAGCAATGTGCACTAAAGGTTCATCCATAACTTTTTGTGACTTGATAGTCCATCTCTTTTTACCAGTGAATAACATTCCATTGTGAACAAACCATAGTTTGTTTATCCACTCACCAATGAATGATACCTTGGCAAGTTCCAATTTTTGCTGATTATGAATAAAGCTTCCATTAACATACTTGAAAGCTTTTCTGTGGCTATAAATTTTTAAATAAGTTGGATACATATCCAACTTTCTGGATGATGTGGTAAGAATATGTTTTGCTTGGTAAAAATTACCAAATGTCTTCCAAAGTGACAGTACTGATTTTTATTTCTACCAGCAATGAATGAGAGTTCTGATTGTTTTGCAGCTTCATAAGTATTACCAGGTTTTAAATTTTATATTTTATGTTAGCTGTTTAGTTAGAAAGTAGGGAGGGTGGGAAGGAAGAGGGAAGAGAAAGAGGGAGGAAGGGAGGGGGAGAGAGAGGTAGCAAGGAAGGTGTGGGGAGAGGTGAGCAGGAGAGTGGAGTGTGGGGCACGGAGTGGGGAGATCTTAAAGAACTGTCTCACAAGATTGTGGGGACTGACAAGTCTGAAATCTGTAACAGGTCAAGCTGCTGATTGGAAATACAGGTGAGAACTTTTCCAGTATTTAATCCAATATTTACAGGACAAGGTAGGCATGCTGGAAACTGAGACAGAGTTTCTATATTGCAATCTTGAAGCTAAACTCTTTCTTTGGGAAGCCTCCCGTCTTTAAGACCTACCTGAATTATATGAATGAAGTTCACCCACATTTTAAAGGGTAATAGGCTTTACCTAAGGTCACTAATTTAAACGTTTATCACATCTAAAATAAATACCTTTTTAGCAACATCTAGACTACTGTTTAACTAAACAACTGCACACTAAAACCTAAATTGACACAAAGTTAACCGTCACATTAGTGTCCCCTGATTCTGTTTTCTTAAGAGATTGTAGAGTTCATATCATTCACTCTCACATGTTTCATAGAGTTTGTCAATGAAATCATGTCATTTACTTAGTTTATTTAATAGTATAATCTCAGATTACCTAGTTCTCCATGAGCGAGTTTTAATATTTTGTGTCAGTCAAAAAATTAGTCCATTTCAGCTAAGTTCTTATATATGTGGGTATGGGGTTGTTTATAGTCCTTTATTTGTCTCTTTAATGTCCATAAGATCTACAGTGACCCCTCTTTAATATCTGGTGTTAGTAGTTTGTTTTTTTCTTTTCCTTGGTTAGCCAAATAATCCAGGTTTTCCTCCTCATAGGTTCATTGATTTCTGCTCTACTTTTTATTATTTCCTTTATTCTTCTGGCTAAAAGATTGACTTATTATTCTTTCTTTGTTTTTTTGAAGTGGTACTTATATATATATCATTAATATTAGATTGTTCCTCTTTTCTAATATATGCACTTGAAACTATAAATTTCCCTCTAAATACTGCTTTTGCTACATACATGCCCAAATTTTTTATGTTATGTATGTTTTTTCATTTAGTTCAAAAAATTTTAAATTATTTCCTGAGACTTTCTCAATCCATTTGTTATTTAGAAATGTATAGTTTAGTCTCCAAATGTTAGTATTATTCAGTTATCATTTTATTATTGATTTCTAGTCTAATTTCATTATGGTTTAAAACCACACTTTGTATCATGTCTACTCTTTCAAATTTAGATTATGCTATGTGACCCAAAATGTGGTCTCTCTTGTTGAATGGTCCCTGTGAACTTCATACGTATGTGTATTCTGTTGATGTTGAATAAAGGTTTCTATAGATGCGGATTAGATCCAGTTGATTGATGGTGCTATTTAGTTCAGTTATATTCTTTTTGAAATTTGCATGGTAGATCTGTCAGTTATGAATATAGGGATATTGAATTTCTGATTATGATAGTAGATTTGTCTGTCCTTGTTCTAACAGTTTTTGCTTCATGTATTTTGATGCTATGTTCTCAGATGACTCTACATCAAGGTTTGTGTCTTTTTGAAGAAATGAACCCCAAATTATTATGTAATGTCTCTCTTCATCAGTGGTAATTTTCCCTCTTCTTAAGTATACTTTGTTTGAAATTAATAGAGCGACTCCAGATTATTTTTTAGAAATTTTAAATGATGTATCTTCATTTCTTTACTTCTAACCTGTCTGCGTAATGTTTAAAGTGAGTTTCTGGTAGACAACATACAGCTGGGTATTGACTTTTTATCCACTAGGACAATTTATGTCTTTTAATTGATTTATTTAGACTATTTGCATTCGCAATGATTATTGATCTAGTTAGATCAATATAAACTATGGTTGTAACTGTTTGCTCTTCATTGCTCCCCTCCCCACTCTTTATAGGAAAGGTGCAGGCAGAAATGAAGATGAGCAGAGGCAGGCAGGCAAGAGGAAAGAAGAGAGACAAGGAGGAAGCAGCATTTTATTTATTTTATTTAGTTCATCTTGGTTTTTCCCACTGGCTCCAGGACACAAACCAGGGACCTTGGGAAGTACGTGCACTGTGCCCAACCCCTACTTCACCAGGGCCTGCCTTGTCACTCATTGCCATTTTTTCCTCTTTTCTTTTGTCCTGATTTTTCTGGTTTTATTTGAGCACTTCCATGTTCTATTGCATCTTACCAGTTTTGCAAATTATTTTTCTTTAAGAAACTAGTATTTTCCCTAGAGTTTGTGATATAAATTTATAACTAAGTCCACTTTCAAATAAAAAATTGCTACTTCACAGCTGGTGTGGACACCTTAAAAGAGAGTATTCCCAATCTGTCCCTCCCATTCCTTATGAAAGGCAATTAGTCATGATTATTAATATGATTATTAATATTATCTTGAATAATCATCGATGAGATCAATTTAGAATAAGAAATGCAAATTATATTACCTTCATATATTCTTTCCATGATGCTTTTTCTTCTGTAGGTGGGCTCCAGGATGTGAGCTACATCATTTTCCTGACCCTAAAGAAGTTCTTTCAGCATTTCTTACAAGGCTGGTTTGAAGGATTGCCTCAGTTTTTGTTTGAGAAAGTTTTCTTTTCCTCACTGTGAACCTTGATTCCACTGGATATAGAATTCTAGGGTGATAAGTTTTTTCTTTCAGCACCTTAATATCCACTCTCTTTTTGTGCTTGTATCATTTGTTTTCACCTCTGGTTTCTGTCAATATTTTCTATTGGTATTTGGTTTTCTGAAATTTGAATATGATGTGACTAGGTCTGTAATTTTTATATTTACTTTGGAATTCTCTCAAATTCTTGGATCTGTGGTTTGGTGTCTGTTATTAACTATGGAAGTTCTCAACCTAATTATTGTATCAGCATTCTGTTCCTTCTAGTTAATCATATATATAGCTTTAAAATTATCTCACTGTTCTTGTAAATTAGTTTTTAACTTACTTTCTTTTCTCTTTTTCAGTTTGGGAATTTACTATTGACTTATCTTTAAAATCACTGATTTCTTCCTTTATTATGTCTAATATGTGAGACAAAAAAGCATTTACTGAAAGATTGAATTTCTGTTACAGTGATTTTCACTTCTAACATTTCCTTTTATTTTTTTCTTAAGATTTCTATCTCTGCTAGAAATGCCCATCTTTTGTTACATTGTTTACTTTTCCCATTTGAGATTGATCATAGTTATTAATTAATTAATTTTTAATTAGTATCTTATTGAGGTAACATTGATATATGAATTAAAATAAACTCATTTATTTTAGAGTCACCAAATATTCAGAATACCCATTCCTCAGATCTATGCCAAAACCCACCCTCCACCAAATTACCAAAAGTTCTTCACCATTGCCCACAGACTCTTCCATCACTTGCCTTCCCACCGCCCATTCCCAAATGGTAACCTCAGTTCTATTGCCAGTGTCCAAGAGTTTATTTTGTTTCATCTTTTTGTTTTGTCTATTCACATTCCACCATCTTCAGATCTTCTTGTACCTCACTTTATATTTTTTTTATTTCCTTAACTAGCATAATCTCCTCTAGATCCATCCTTGTTGATTCAAGTGACAGGATTTCATTTAAGGGGTGAATAGTATTCCATTGTGTGTATATATATGTATCACATGTTTATCCATTCATCTGATGTTGGGCACTTAGGGAGTTTCCAGTTCTTAGCTATTGTGAATAGAGCTACAATAAACATGGGAGTGCATAAATCTCTGTGAATTATTTTTGTAGCTTTTGAGTAAATACCCAGAACTGGAATGACAGGCTCATATGGGATTTCCACCTTCAGTGTTTTGAGGAATTTCCATACTGTTTTCCAAAGAGGTTAAACCAATTTGCACTCCCACCAACAATGTGGAAGTGTTCCTTTTTCTCTATATCCTCGCCAACATTTGTTGTTTCCAGAGTTTTTGGATAATAGTCTCACAGATGTAAGGTGATATTTCACTATTGTTTTGATTTGTATTTCCCTGATAGCCAGTGAGGAGAAACATAATTTCATGTGCCTGTTAGCCATCTGTATGTCTTCTATAGAAAAATTTCTCTCCAGTTCATCTGCCCAGTTTTTGATTGAATTGCCTGTTTTTCTGTTACTGAGTTTTATGAGTTTTCTGTATATTTTGGATATTAAGCCCTTATCAGAAATATCTTCTCCCAGTTAGTGGGTTGCCTTTTGGTTTTGGTGGTATTTTCTTTCATTGTAAAGAAGCTTTTTAGTTTGTAGCAATCCCATTTGTTCATTTTTGTTTTTGTTTTCATTATGCATGGGTTGAGTCTCCAAAAACCTTTCTAAGGCTGATGTTATGGAAAGTCTTTCTTATGTTGTTTTCCAAGAATTTTATGGTGATTGGTCTTATATCCAAGTCTCTAGTCCATTTTGAGTTAAATTTTGTGTGTGGCATTAAAGAGTGGTCTAGCTTCATTCTTCTGCATGGGACTGTTAAGCTTTCCGAACACTAGTTACTGAAGACTTTTCCTTTCTCCATTGTAGGCTTTTGGCTCCTTTGTTGTAAATTAACTGATTTATGTGAGTGTGTCAGTTTTTGTTGATTCATTTCTATTCCACTGATGTCTCTGCTATTATTTTAGTACCATAGTTTTAATCACTATCACTTTGTAATATAGCTCAATATATATAGGAGTCTGATGCCAGATTTGTTCTTTTTTATGATCGCTTTGACTATTTGGGGTCTTTTGTTGTTCCAACAAAATTTTTCTTGTTCTTTTTTTTGAAATGTGCCTTTGGGATTTTGATGGGGATTGCATTAAATCTGTCTATTGCTTTAGATAAGATGACTATTTTAATAATGTTGATTCTTCCCAGGTAAGAGCGAGAGATATCTGTCTGTTTATACCGTCCTCTATTTCTTTTAAGAAGGACTTACAGTTTTCATTGTACTTTAACCTCCTTTTTACATATATTCCAAGTTATTTGATTCTTTCTGCTTTTGTTGTAAATGGGGCAGTTTTATTGATTTGATTTTGTTCTAGTATATTTTTTGCATATAAGAATGCTATGGATTTTCGTGCATTGATTTTGTAGCCTACCAATTTACTATATTTGTTGATTAATTCTAGTATTTTTTTTGTAGGTTTTTAGGGTTTTCAACATATATAATATCATCTGCAAACAGTGATATTTTTACTTTCTCCTTTCCAACTTGGATTCCTTTGATTTCTTTTTCTTGTCTAATTGTACTGGCTAAGACCTCCAGTTTGATGTTAAATAGCAGTGGTGAGAGGGGACAACCTCACCTGTTCCTAACCTTAGAGGAAATGGTTTCAAATTTTCACCATTGATATGATGTTGTGTGGGTCTATTATATATGGCCTTTATTATATTGGGGTCTGTACCTTCTATTTCCATTTTATGCAGGGCTTTTTTAAAAAAATCATAAATAGGTGTTGAATCTTGTCAAAAGCTTTCTCTGTGTCTACTGATAAGATCATATGGATTTCTTCCTTGCTCTGGTTGATATGGTGTATTGCATTATTAGATTTACGTATGTTGGACCATCCTTGATTCCCTAGAATAAATCCCACTTGTATGATGAATGATACTTTTGATGTATTGTTGGATTTGATTTGCTAATATTTTGTTGAAAATTTTTGCATCCATGTTCATTAGAGCTGTTGTTCTGTATATTTCTTTCTTGGTGACATCTCTTTCACCTTTTGGTATCAATGTTATGTTAGCCTCATAGAAGTGTCTGGGAGTGTTCCCTTTTCTTCATTGTTATGGAAGAGTTTAAGGATAATGGGTTTTCACTCTTCTCTTAAGCTTTGGTAAAAATATCAATCCTGGCCTTTTATTTTTCAGGAGACTTTGATTATTTCTTTAATTTCTTTACTTATGATAGTACTTTCCAAGTTTTCCAATTCTTCCAGGTCAGTCTTGGTAGACTGTATTTTTCTAAAAATCTGTCCATGTTGTCAAGGTGTTCTTCACTTTATTGGCATAGAGCTGTTACATAGTAGCCTTTGTGATGTTTTGTATTTCTGTGGTATCTGTTGTAACTTCTTTTCTTTCATTTCTGAGTCTAGTTATGAGAGTTTTCTCTCTTTTCTTCTTAGGTCTAGCCAATGGTTTGTCAGTTTTGTTTATTTTTTCAAAGAACCAACTTTTGGTTTCATTGGTCTTCCGGATTATCTTTTCTTCAATTTTTTTTCTTCTACTGATTTTTTGCTTTAATTGTTCTTTCTTTAGTTGCTTTAGATGTAGGATTAGATTGTTTGAAATTTTCTTATTTCTTTAGGTGCACCTGGATTGCAATGAATTTCCCTCTTAAGTATTGATTTTGTTGTACTTTATAGATTCTGGTAACTTGTGTCTTTGTTCTCATGTGTCTCTAAATATTTTTAAGTTCTTCTTTGATTTCCTCTTTTACCCAAGAGTTATTAAGAAACATATTGTTTAGTCTCCAGTTAATTTAGGTCTTCCAACTTTCTTTTGTGGTTGATCTCTAGTTATAAGCCTTTGTGGTCAGAGAAGATATGACCACATATCTTCTTGGTATGATTTCAGTTTTTGTAAATTTGTGGAGACATGTTTTGTTTCCCAAAATAATGTCTATTCTTGAGACTGGTACATGTGCACTTGAGAAGAATGTGAATTCTGTAGTCACTGAATGAAGTGTTCACTATATGTCTGTTAGACCAATCTGTTCTAATTAGTCTTTTTAAACTGTTGTTTCCATTATGTTTCTGCCTGGTTGATGTTCACTGTTGTAAATGTGGTGTTGAAGTATCCTACCATTATACTGTTGCAGCTGATGTCTCTTGTTAGTTCTGATAGTACTTGTTTAATGTATTTTGATGCTCCTTCATTGGGTACTAATATGTCAGTAAATACTATGTCTTCTTGCTGGGTTGAACCCTCAATCTTTATGTAATGTCCATCTCTGTCTTTTGTTATCTTTTTAAAATTGGAAGTCTATTTTGTCTGATACAAGTGTTGCTGTTCCTGGTTTGTTTTGTTTTGTATTTGGTTGCCAATCAACTATCAGGTTGTCTTCCAACCATTTCCTTTGAGACTATTTTTATCATTTGAAAGGTGAGTTTCCCGAATGCAGCAGAAGGTTGGATTATGCTTTTTAATCCATTCAGCCACACTGTGACATTTAGTGAGTTTAGTCCATTAACATTTAGGGTGATTATTGATATGTAACTGTTTATTGCCAGTTTTTTTCATTGTTTAGGGTATTGTTATAGACAGTGCCTTTGTTATTCTTTCTCTTCTTGGTTTTATTGCTGGGCATTTTTTATTTGTGTAACTTCATCCTGGTCAGAATTGTTGACTCTCTAAAATGAACCCTGTACTGTGCCCTGAGTGTCCAGTCTGTGGGGTTGAAGTTTGCATGCAGGTTGCAGAGCTTTCCCCCAGTGTCAGAGGTCTGAATGGTAAACACCATGTGAGAACTGTTGTTGGTTTACAGTCAGCAAGCAGATTGCAGTTCCACCTCCATCCACAGAACAGTGATGGCTGATAGTTGTTGATACTGCCTCCCTTCTGGGAGCCTTTCTTCCTCCAGGGACACTGTAATCCCAGAGATGCTGTTTCTTATGCCCTCTTGCCTGGGGAGTAGGATTCTGGTGAGTGGGTCCTACAGTGTAGTAATGGCAGGAAGGGGTGAGTGTTTCCTCCAGCTGCCTTTTAGCAAAAGCAGTGTCCCATGTAGATTTCCCTTGGTAGCTGGGACTCAGCCCACTGAGGTGTCAGTCTTCATTCTACCCTGTGCTGAAACTCACCACCCCTGGCTCAGTGACCGTGATCCTGTTGGGCATTTTCTTTGATGCTGGTGCAAGTTTTTTGTTTTGTTTTGTTTTATTTTTTATCTGTAGGATAAAAAGGTTCTTTTTGAGATTCCACCTGCTCTTCTGTCATGGGGTTCAGAATCCCAAACCTTTTATGGTGTTTAATGCTGCTGCCACCTATGTAGTTACTGTTTCGCTTTTGCTCATCGTTTTTGTCTGCAAAATTGGTGCCTTCTAGTTGTTCTGTGTGGAGGAATGGGGGAGTTTGGTAAGCTAGCAGATCACCATCTTGAACTTCCTCGCAATCATAATTATTTTATATTCCTAGTCTGATGAATCAAAAATATGTCATATTTGAGTCTGATTCTACTGCTTGTTTTGTCTCTTCATTTTTTTTCTTTTACCTTTTAGTATGACTTATATTTTTGTTGAAAACTGTACATGATGTATTAGGTAATAGAAACTCAAGTAATTGTTTAGTGTGAGGTTTTGTATTAATCTGGCTGTAAGTTGCTATGTGTTTAATGTTTGATGTAGCTGTCGTTGTTAGCAGCTTCCGATTGCTTATGTCTGTTTTCTTCCCTCGTTGTGGTTGAGTTTCATAAGAATTCCTTCTTAAATAGAACTTCTGCCTTGCAATTCTTTGAGTTTTATTCTCCTGTTATTATGGTGGAGCACAGTTGATCTGGTGGTAAAGAATAGTAGAGAGACAAATTCTGTATTCTTAGGCTTAGGTCTCAGTCTTTCAGTGGGTCCATCCCTTTGTGACCCTCAGCAACTGCTTCTCCCACTTCTGTGAGGCCGAATGCTACAGGGGCTGGAGCTGGCTTATTTGCCCTTCTGCCTTCTGCCTAGATGAAGTCAGGCTCTGATGATAAGAGTAGGCATTTGTTATAGAGAATGCTCCAAGTTCATTTCATAGTGTTTACTTTTCTCCTCCAATCAAAACTACAAGACAGTTTGTTGTTGTTGTTGTTATTTTTTATCCTGAGAACCTAGAGAGGGCACCTAAAGTTAAAACTCAGAAAGGTGTAATCCACCCAAGACTTCAACCCCCAAGGGGTGTTTTACTCTCGTTAGTCCATATTTAGTCTCTATAAATTCCTCAGAATTACCACTTATATATTCCTACCAGTTTATGACTCCAGTGGGTTCTTCTCTATGGAATCCTAATTCTCTATATTCTTGTAGAACCCTCATTGTGATTCTTTATATCCACTGTCCAGATTTAGGGGTGGTGATTTGTTCTGTAATCTCAAGTCTTCTAATGAGTCCAAGAAAAGCAGTTGATTTTCAGCTTATTTAGCATTTGTTGTTGTTAGAAATATGGGAGTGATAACTCCCAAGCTTTTTACAAGTTGGAGCTGAAGCCAGAAGACCTTGGGAGAACAAGACATGGAAGTGAATCACAAGTGAGATGCAGATTCATTATTTTGATTTTTATCCTCAAAAATGATTTTCAGCTGTGCCCTACTTTTCTTCAATTGATTGAAAGAGACACTGGGCATATGGTGTAAGATGTTGATGTTCAATCATAGGGATGGTTAGATAACTATTCACCCAAACTGAAGTAACTGAAAATCAGAGAAGGCATATTTTGTAGTCTTTCCTCAGATGTGCTATGAAAGGAGAGAGTTCACTGCTCATGATAAACTGTGTCACATTATGCCTGAGTGCTTGAAAGGATGGTCCAAAGCTGGAAACCGTATTATTCTTCTTTAGTAGCATTTTTACTTGTTTTTTTTTTTATTTTATCAAGCCAAGAATATATTTATTATTTGTTAACATTTGTATCATTTGTCATATATTTTTCTATATATAGACAGATACTTCTTTCTGAACCATTGAGAGTGGGTGGCAGGCCTCTAAAAGCTTCTTTATGTATCTCCTATAATTCAATACAGTAATCACACTCAGAAAATTTAATATTGATTCAGTTATGATTAAAATACAGTTCATTTCCCATTACCTAATTGTCCTCAGAAGGTCATTTATTCAATGCTTTAATCCATTTGTCAGTCAAAGATAATGACTTGCACTTAATTGACATGTGTCTTCAGTTTACTTCAATCTAAATAGTTATCTAAATTTTTTGTTTGGGGATCTTTTATGAAATTAACATTTTTATAAGAATCCAGAATATTTTTCTTTTCAGAGTCTGTAAATTTGGATTTGTGACATTGTTTTCTGATGAGTCAATCACATTAAACATCTCAGGCAGGAATCCTACACTGATAGTGTTGTATGCTTTTAAGGACTCAATCCACGGTACACAGGATGACAATTTATGTCTCCATTGTTGACATTAAATTTGATCAATCCTTTAAGGTAGTGTCTACCAGATGTTTTTCATTATATAGAAATCTTTTAAATTTTGTAATTAGTTACTAATTGTGAGGAGATATTCTGAAGGTGTCGTGAATCTTCAGTTCCTTAACATTCTTTCGCTCGGTAGTTTAAATATCCATTTGTGTTTCCTGCTTTGACTGTACAATGGTGGTGATTTTTCTATAGTTTTTCTATATTTATTACTTGGCATTCTTTTGTAAAATATAGCTTCATATATAATATATACATAGAATAGATGTATTCTATACATATAACTTTTAGATAGAATATCTAACACCAGATGTATGTATGTGTGTGTGTGTACATACTGGACATTAGACATTTGAAACCTCTGGCACCTGCAACTCCTGACATTATCAGCATGACCTCATGGACCTTTTTATTAAATGTATCAGAACATACTTTATACTCGAACATACTCTAATGTGACAAGTAAGCACCCCTTACATACTCCCTTAGTCTTTGGACAAATTCTTATTTTCTATCACAAGATTGTCCAGGTTTACTTCGTTCTCTGTCTGCAGAAGTCCTAGAACCAGTCATTTCAAAGAGTTCAGATTTCTTCTTCTTTCTTCTTCTTTCTTCTTTCTTCTTCTTTCTTTCTACTTCTTTCTTCTTCTGTCTAAAGGAACAGTGCAGGCAGGAATGAAGGCAAGCAGGCAGGAAGACAGAAAGAGGAAGGAGGAAGAGCATTTTATGTTATTTCCATTTAGTTGTTTACTCTGGTTGTTTCCCCTGGAACTGGGACACATGGCTCATGCCCTCTAGTGGCAACTGACCCAACTGCTGCCCTACCAGGGTAAGTGGGAATAGGAAATAATATTTAGAAATCATATTTGGTTACTTATTGTGCTCATTACTACTGGATGTCATCACTCCTACCCCCTTTCTGTGGACAAAGTTAGAGCCTATTTTAAAATTATGAGTTTATGCAGGTATCTGTAACCCAGTCCAAGAGCATAGAAGTTTTCCTCTCCTTCCTGCATCTGCATGTCCTTAGTCCCACAGTAGAACCAATATTGTATTAACAGGCACATTAGTAACTCTGGCTCCCAGCATCATCAGTATCGTTACTCATTGGCTCAAATCTGCATTAAACATCTGAGTCATTTCAGGTTTGCTACATCAGTACCACTGCCAATAACAAATCGCCTAAAAGAAGTTCCTGTTTCTTTGTTGCTCTTGATAACAGTTTCTAGAGCAATATATTCAAGTTTACAAAAACAAATTTTCTTCTTTTCTGTGATTTTTGATCACACAAAATGACAAATTTGATACTAAGATCATTTGTCTGCATTTAAAATTAATTTTATCTTTCTCCCAATCTTTGTCTATTCATTTAAACATGTAAAACATTAATTTAGAATCAAAGAGAAAACTATATAAAAAGATATACTCAGAGATGTCCCAGTTCCTGCATTATGCATTATTCTTATACCCTATTCCCAACCAACCCCTCTAGGTTTTTAGTTAGGTAGCTAATTTATTTAGTTTCTGGTTTATTTATTCTTACTGTGTTTCTTTTTTCAAGATTAAAGCACACTTTCTTAATCCCAGCTTTTTCTGTTTTACATTAAAGGTAGAATACTGTCTATAATTTTTTACACCTTGCTTCTTTCATTAAAGGCTCATATCCTGAAAATCAATTCATAGTCTCATCATTTATTTGTACAGAAGTATAATGCTTTACTCAGTGAATATATACTGTTAGCCAGAATTCTAGGAATAGGCATTTAGTTCATTTCCAGGTATTTTCATAGAATAATGTCTCAATGAATAACCTTGCCCATGTGAGTATTTATTTTGATAGGGATAACTCTTCAGGGAAAATTCTTAGTCATGAGATCGCTGGGTTAAAGGGTTTTCCAACTTTTTTTTCAACTTATAAATTTTTAGACTCAAATTTGAAAGCAGGCTTTTTGTTTAATATTGTGGATAGCTATAGAGGAGTATAAGATTATTTTGGTTAATCAAAATTGTCAAAGCTGAGGCAATGAAGAGTTAAACTCTTAAATGTAATAATTTGAAAAGTTTAATGTATCTGTTATAGAACTGTATTCGTGAGTAGTTAGGCCTGCAACTGGTAGTAATGAAGAAACTCGATTTATTGTCACTCATGACTTCAAAACAAACAGCTGGAGATCAGCCCGCTCCACTGTGTGCATTCACACGGGAAAGACTGTGAGTAATGTCCCTTGGGAATTCCGCGGTTGGGAGACCCCCCCCCAGGCTTGGACTCCACAGAGGGAGAGGCCTATTGAAGTGGATGTCTTTCAGTCACTAAAGGGAAGAACATCACTAACAACTGAAGAAATTAGGAGCATCCGGACAGTATCAACAACAAAAATCTGTTGGAAGCATGGGTAGACTCGATTTCTTTCAGTTCACGTTTATTTGGCATACCTTGTGTGCGGGGTTCCGCAGGCGACAAGAAAAACGAAGACTCAGTGAGAACTCAGTGTGGTCATTATTTCCTTTTGTGTTAAGAAATGTGTAGCTAAGTCATATTAACATCCCCGTTATGTAGGTGGGACTCAGGGTGTTCCGTAGCTGTCAGATCAACTCACTTTCAAATAGTAGGTCAGCTGCTTTCTCGCTGCGGAACTTGGGTTATTTAGGTCACTGGAGACTCAGTCTTCTCCATGAAGAGAGTAGGAAAATCAGCAGCACAGTGTAGAGCAGCTTCAGACCATCTGCATGTGTGTCACCTGCGAGTTTTTAGAAATGCATATTCCCAGGCTTTCTTCCTCTTACTGTTCTCTGAGAGTATGGCCTTAGCAATTTGTATTTGTTTTGTTTGTTTTAAAGGAAAGATACAGGCAGAAATGAAGGCAAGTAGGTAGGCAGGCAGGAAGAGAGAGGAGGAAAAAGCACTATTTTTACTTTAGTTGTACATCTGGGTTGTTCCTCCTAGCCCTGGGAGGCAAACCCAGGTCCTTGGGATGTATGTGGACTGCACTCACCTGGAGGCAGCAGACCAAACCATTACTTCACCAGGGCATGTGGCAACTTGTGTTTTAACACGGCCTCCAGTGATTCTGAAGCCTGCTGGAGTTGGAGACCTGGCAGTGTGGATGTTAAGGCATGAATTCTGGAGTCTGGCTCCCGCCCTGGTAATTACAACTCTGCTTTTTCACGGTGTGATCGCAGTTACTTAATCTCAAATTACTTAATCTGAGTCTGAGTTCACTTATTTGTACAATGGGGTGAAAATAATCCCTGCCTCTTAGAGATTGTTAGGAGAATTTACTGTAGAGAAAACAAAGCATGCCTGACACGGTGAGTTTTATAGTGAATATTTTATAGATGTTGTTAAGCCAAATAGATAAAAATAAGAGTTGTTGAGGGAATTTAGATAATGTCTGTAAATTGTGCTTGGCATGTAGTAAGGATTCAACCAACCATTAACCATTATTATCGGTAGTAACAATAGCGTCCTAATAACTTGTTCTGAAGTCCTGGAGCTACTGGGGGGCAGCACCCAGACTGGAGAGAGCTCCGTGCCGTGTCCTCTCCATGTGTCGCCCTGTGTCCCACGTGGACAGTCTTCACTTTCACGGGAAGGTGAAGCGGTAAACATACCCAGTGCACACGCAGCGGGTGGGCGTCATGGCAGAGAGGCAACCGCAGATGTGGAGACTGCGAGCAAAGCTGCAGGAAACGAAGAAACTCTATTGCGGGCTCAGACGGAGGCCCGTGGTATCGGGGTGGTGGTGGAGGGAGGAGGTTGATGACCTGCTGGGTCAGAAATTGAAAGGGACAGATCATTTCAGCTGGAAACACTCAAAACATCATTATTTCGAAATTACCAAGCAAATTCAATGGCTGGTATTGCTGCGCTAATGTGTTAATAATAATTCTGCAGTGAGAGGCAAGCCTGGGCTGTCAGCGTTCAAGGCCACTTAAATTTTAAAGAGTCATTTTATGGAAAGTTTTAATTAGCTCTGGATTGTAACTAACGTTCTCCTTAAAACTGTTGTGGGCGTTTGATTAGGTCTGCGTTCTGGATGGAAATTAGAGCTGGATCTTACTCATAGCTCTGTCATTGGGTTCCAGGCAATTTGTTGTTTCTGTGCCTCAGCTTAAGCTCACTGTGTCAGGTTTGTGGCCCCAAGAGGATTCAGGCCTGCTTGTCCCTTTGTCCTCTGTGCAGGAGGAGGAGGCAGGGCCTTTCAAGGAGGAAGGTCAGTCTGACCCCTGACCACCTATGTCCTCCCTCAGCTGGCACTCCTCCTCCTAAAGCCTGGATGCCCTGCCTGGCCTTCAGGACCATATCCTGGGTACAGCTGCACATTCTGAATTCCCACCGCCCCCTTTGGTCCCCCTTCTAGGTTTGAAAACTGGCTTTGCCACAGATAAACTGTATACATCACATTCCTTCATCTCTCAGATTTAGTATTCTCCTCTGTTAAATGGGGATAAAATACCTAATAATGTTAACCGTAAGGATTAGAGATAATCCAGAGTTGGCACATCCTAAAGTATTCAAGGAACAATTATTATCTTCCAGTCACTGCCAACCATCCTAACCTGTGGTTGTGTTCTGCCTGTGTCTTCCCTGAATTATTTTATGGTGTCTTTCCCTCAACCCCTGAGGGCAGGGACCCCCTGGCTTCTGTGACATTCCTCTTGCCAAGCAGACCCACAACACACGAGCATCCTTGTTACTCATGGACTGGGATTATTGCAAGTCATTCAGGCTCATGACGGAGTATAAAATGACTCCAGTGGTATAGCATTCAAACAGAAAGAAAAACTACCAAGGCTGGGATCTAAAACTCTAGGAACCATGCTGACTCGAAGGTGCAGGAAACCCAGGAGTGAGGGCTGACTGGTGCCATTCCTCAGCTGCTACCTGAGGGCAGGGAGGCTCCCGGGACATGGAGGGTTCAGGATAGAGTGACTCTCACCCGCACCCGTGACTGGACAGCAGCAAGTAGAGGGCCAAGCAAAGGCATGAATACATGGAAATGAACCAGCGGGGAGTGGGGTGACTTCAGGCAGCTAACCCGAAGGGGATTCCAGGGATTGGGCAGGCAGAGCACGAAAGAAAAGGTAGGAATGGAGCCATAAACAACCATGCTGGAGTTTCTTCCCCACAGAGGACCGCCTCCTACTTCATGACTAACTTTCTGCTTCTCTCCATACATGTGCCTGTTTCAAAAGTGACCCTGAACACCTTGGAATATAGAGCCCTGATATTTCAGATTGTAAAATTTGGTGCCCTGCCCTGTACCTACCACACTGGGGAAGCTAAGTGGAAATGGGAAGAGAGTATCATCTTTGGACTATCCAGACCTGATGTTGAAGTCGAGCATTCGCATGTACCACTCTCTCTGGTTATATTGGACAAGGCACATCGAGTGTTTGCTTCAGTTTCTTGACTGTCAAATGGCCAAAGTAAGTTTTATCTTTCACTTGTGAGCTTTCTGTCTTAAGGCATTTGTAGCATGTCACCTGCTCATTGAATGGCCTTTGGATCTCACACCCATTGGTGCCTCTGAAAAGTCTTAATCTGGAAACTTCAGTGAATTGTTCAGAGTGACAAGCTATCCCCAAATGAGCAGAGCTTTTCTTTTCCTTTTTTCGGCTAATTTAGTCCAGCCGTCGTGAGCTAATTCAATCAGTTCTCAGTCACCAATGGATAAATTGTCCTCATCACAGACTTAACCATGCAACTAATAATGGTTTTGAGATCAATTGATTAACAAAGCCTAATTGAGGCTCAATAAATGAGATAAATGCAGAGTCTGCAAAATTAACCAGCAGTCCAGAAATGACCATTGGCGATATTCAGTTAGCAATAGTGTCACTCTTGCTGGGTGTCTGCCTTGTGCCTGCCGGGGGAAGAACCATCTCCTCTGTCAAAGATGGACATCAAAGGAGTACCGACTCAGCCCTGCTCGGTCTGAGTAGAAACTCATTAGAAAGGATGACACTGTGGGGTTGGAGCAAAAGCAGGAAGTTTAAGGAGACTTAGGAGATAGAGACAAACAGAAAATGACAAAGCAGGCAAGGCCTAGAACTACAGGGAGTCCATCAAAAAACCCCGAGGTAGTTAGCACCTACCAAAAGTGGGACCGGAGCAGGTATGGGAGAAGCGGAGTTCTAAGACTCATCAGGCCAAATCCCGCTGAGTGTGCACAGGGCGTGCAGAGGGCTAGGATCGTAAGACGGAAGACGGACTTCTTTTGTAGCCTGGCCACGGAAAGGTGTATGTGTCCATGCACGCCTGGGTGAGTCAGTGTGATTGATAGGAACCAAACAGCCCACGGATTAGTTAGAATCGATATAAAATGCTCCGTTCTTGAGTCAAATATGAACTGTTGGCTTTACAGCTGTAAACCCATCTAACCTTCCCACTGAGAGTAAGTAACCGCAGACAGGCGAGGATGTATCTATTTTCCTTGATTTTAATTGTGGTCTCCACACTGAGCCCAGGTCGTCTAAATTTACTGCACACCATATTTTCCGAGCAAGGCCATCTCACACACTTTCCTCATCCTGCTGAGGTCACATTACTTGGCACTGAATGTGTGCCTTTTGCAGTTTGCACAAGAACACTATATATAGGCTGGTGGAGGTCTCGAATCAATGTCCGCTTTATGGTCCAAATTGGGCTTATCACCCTTGTCTTAAGAAAAATATCAGTCTTCAGCCAAATCCTGAACCTTTGTGTCCCCTCCGGCAGCAGTGGCGAAAAACAGAGATGAGCAAGACACTGCATCTTCCTTGGACAGTTTTATTCGTTTAAAATTTTTGTGGTAATATTTATTGAGGTAATTTTGATTTACAAAATGATATAAGCCCATATGTGCAGGTTCACCATTCATGAAATAAATGACCACACACCTCGCCCACCACCAGTGCACCAAAAGGCCTCCCGCACTGTGCACTGGACCCCAGCAGCACTTACTCCTGACCTCTTTCCCTGCTAGGAACCTCAGTTCTATTGTCAGTGTCCAAGGATTGGTTTTTCTTTTTTCTGTTTCTTTGCTTTGTTTATTATATTTTGCATATGATTTGAGTATTTGTCTTTCTCCTTATGATTTACCTCACTTAACATAATCCCCTCTTACTTCACCGTTATTACAAATGATAGGAATTTGTTTTCTAAGGGCTATGTAGTATCACATTGTGTGTGTATACACCACATCTTTATCCATTCAGCCATCAGTCGACACTAAGATAGTTTCCCATTCTTGGCTGATATAAATAATGCTGAAATAAACATGGGGAGGCATATACCTCTGAAAATTAGTGTTTTTGTATTTTGGGAGTAAATACCCAAAAGTGACTTGACGGGATCATATGAAATTCCCATTCTCAATTTTTTTGAGGAATCTTCATATTAGTTTCCATAAAATTGGAACCAACTTCCACTATCAGTGTAAAAGTGTTCCCTTTTCTTTGCATCCTCACCAACATTTGTTGTTTCCAGTCTTTTGGATAATATACGTTCTCACAAGTGTGAGGTGATAGCTCAATGCTGTTTTGATTTGCATTTCCCTAATAACAAGTGAGGAGGAACATCATTTCATGTGCCTGTTAGTCATCAGTGTGTCATCTTTGGAGAAATGTCTCTCCAATTCTGCCCATTTTTGAACCAGTGGTTTGTATTTCTTTGTTGAGTTTTATTAGTTCTTGATATATTTTGGATATTAAACCCTTGTTTGGACAGTTTAAAACAGAGCCTTAATCACCCCTCTCCACCCTCTTGCAAACATAGCTCAGGCAGGGAGTGTTTGAACTTCCCTGCAATCTCTGCCCCGTGTAATCAGTTGGAGTTCTCCTGTTTCAGCCTTGATAGGCTGTGTACCAGGTGTTAGCTAATAGAGCCTGTTTCACAGACATGGTATCTTCATATCTCATGTTGTTTGTCCTGCTATTTAAAGGAAATAGTATTTTGTGTGAAACCAGATTGCTTTGTTTTCAGTTCTGGAAGCCAGGGTTCAGAAAAGCTGTAACTTTAGGGAAGTGTCAATAAAAGGTCCATATGAAAATAAAAGTTTTCTTCAGCACCATGTTTCAGACTTCAGTTAGTCCCTAAATATGCCCTAAATTTCTTCTGATGCTTGATCTTGTTACAATTAGTTGGAAATATGCTTGATCAGGGATCATATCCCACCATTGAAATACTACTTGTATTCAGGGAACTGGTGGGACCCAAGGCAAAAGCCTAGAACTCTCGGATTATCTCTTTCTGAATTTATCTTTAAGTAAAAAAACATTACATTACCTCTTGAGTCCCATTTTAGAAATTCCAGCTATAAAAGAAAGCTTTTCTAATAGCAGATCATTTTCCCAACTAATCATGTTTATATCTGAACCAAATCAAGATAAGGGGAGAAAGATCATTAGTTTTCAGGGAAAGCTGTGTCTTCATCTACTTTCAGTTCTGGGACATGTGCCCCCAAAGAAGCATCTGTACAGATGCTCAAAACAGCCATGGAGTCATTATTGCCTCCTATTAATATTCTAAAATGATAATTAACTTGCTCTTCAAAGTTCTTGAGGCATAGAAAAACTTGCAGCAGAATCTTTTCTTAGTGTTTCTACCTAATGGGTGAGCATTTGGAATCCTCTGGTGTGTAGCTCATCCTTTTTGTTTTGGGTAAGAAGGCTCTTCCTGCCTCACAGTGGTTGTTGATGTCTTTTTTTGTAAGCTAATTATTTAAGTTGACCTGTGCTCTTCCCTCTCAACAGCTGAAACCCACTCTAACAATCCTGTTTCTCAGCTCATCTACTTCTAATCTAAATTCTTAGGATGTATTTTTAGCTCAAGTATGCTTAGAAGTAGGTTTTGACATTTTCAAATATTAGAATTGGGAGGTTATTTTTTCCTGTATCAAATGCGCAATGGCAGACTGTATCCTTAATTTCAAGAAGACTCATTAAAAACTTCCATCTTGATAAGTAATTATCAAGAGTCAGTGGTCATGATTAGTCAAGCCTTACAATTAAAATCCTCTGTTTGATGAACTTTTGAAATAAAATGCCATTATCATCTAAAACCTCAATCATCTGTGATAATGAAGCTCTCACATTTAATTCTTTTGTTCTTCACAAAAAGATTTTTAATGCTAGTTCACAATTTTTTAAAAAAGTATCAACATCTGCAAGAGACATACCATATAAACATATGTAACTAATCTCTTCCAATGGGAGCCAGAAACAGATTTAGGCATATGCTTTATGGACACCTAATATTTCCCCACAATAATGGTTCATGCTAATTATCTTTCTTGAATTGATTATGTTTGCAATAAATTATTATCTTTATGATTATTGCTAGTTTCAGAAAAATGTTCAAGAAATAAATTGTGGTTAGTCTAAATGACTTTGCACAGTTAGTGTTTCAGATAAATGCCGCATTAAGTGGATAATTGCCGTGATCTGATCCTCACCCTTAATAGTTTCTTCTGATCCAGCTGCTGCTTTAGAAATCTAGAGCACTGAGGCTGAATACTGCATGTTTTAAGAATACATTGGAATTTATTGGACAAGTTTTTACATTTCTGTGGAATAGCCTGGACATTATTATCATGGCACCGTAGGTGGCTAGTTGTGATCATTGTGACCGTCTTTACTTATTCCTGGGTCATGATCCATTGTGGAAGCCAAGGACAGATTGCTGCTTCATTTGCCTACAGGGCCCATAGCTACAAACACACTGGCCTAAGTAATATTTCATCATCCCTATACACACTCTTCTAATATTCACAGAAGATTTTACTTAATACTTTAAATTTATTTTTCATCATGTTTTATTCTCAGCTGCAAAAATAACTAGGAACTAGTTGCTCAGACTATCAATCGTTGATAGACCATTGAGAGAGAGGAACTATTTATAGAAAAGTGAGCATCACATAGCTGTCAGCTGACACTGACTACCAATAGCATACGGCCCCTATAGGAGATTTCTTTGGGGGAAGCTCATCAGCCCCTCTGTTCTCCTTTGGGAAACATCTTGAAATAATCAGGTAAAATGGAGTAAAAGCTGAATGTTGGGTCTACCTTCAGCAATAAAGTTCAGGATATTACTATTTCTCCAGTTTTATTTTTCAATTTTTTTTAAATGAAAGGTGCAGGCAAAAAGAGAGAGGAGGAAGAAGCATTTTATTTCCATTTTAGTTGTTCACACTGGGTGTTTCCCCCTGGACTTGAGCCTGGAGGTATGTGGCTTGAGTACCCTTTTTGAGGCAGTTGACTTATCCACTCCTCCACCAGGATGCACTTTACTTTTATCCTTAATATAAGTTATACCACAGCTACATTCAGCAAAGATATGGGCTGTTCATTATGTTAGACGCTGCAGAACACAACTGGAATAAGACGTCCATTTTCCCTGAGCTGAAGGATATCAAACAGATAAAGTGAACAAAGTAATGGCGATCCAGGTTGATGGTAGGGGAGGTCCATGGAACTGTCAGATCCCAAGAAGTCCACCGAACCTAGCAGGGGTCCAGGGATGATGCCTGGTAGATGTAACATCATAGTCAAGTTCTGAACAATGAACAGGAGTTGAAAAAACTGGAAGTGAGCTGGGAGAGGCTGGGAAGGCACAGGGTCAGTTCTAGGTTCTAGCCTGTTGGAACACGAGATACAAGCTTCAAACGCCTGGAGGAGTGCAGACACTTCTGAATGACTGGAGCCTTAAGTAGCTGAGCCTGCATCAGTGGAAAGGTTGACTTTTATGTTGAAGGTAAAGGTGCATCACGGAATCCAGAGGGAGCAGTGTGCTCAGGTGTGTGCTGGGGAAAGCACACTGACAGCAACGTGCTCTGGATTGAAAGAGGACGGTGGGGAGACCCATAGAGATGCAGGAACTATCATCTGGGACTAAAAACAGGGCCCTTTCCAAACACTCACTTTTTCATGTTCCCTACAAGTAAAAGCCGCTTTGGAAACCAAGTCAGCAGTTCAAGGGTGTTCTCAGTTATTCTGGAGCAGTACCATAATCTCCTTCAGATGAGAAAAATGTTATTTGCCTTGGTTAAAAAATGCTCAATTGCTAGTTCTCTGGAAGAAATGACTCACTTTTCTAAAATTTAAATACCCACAGAGTAAAAACAAAAGCAGCTAATAAGAAATGCGCCATTGAAACTGAACAGAAACTAAAGAAGTCCCATTTCTTGTTCTTTGTATCTTTTCAGAAGCGTGGCTCCACAGCAATTTTAGCCACGTTATCATTCATCCTTTGTATCATTAGCATTTGGGAAAATGCCTGAAACTGTCACCATGAGACAAGCAACATGGAGAAACTACAGATGCAGTTTGGGAAAATTAGAAAATAAAATTCTTAAGGAAGAGGCTTGAACGTTTCATTAAACACACAGATGATGCTTTTAAAAATCATGGCTTCAAGAGTCATGGCTACCGAAATGTCAGCATCAATTAAGCCTTTTTTGCATGTTCTGTGGTGTAAAACCAATTATTCTGACAGCCCTGTCCTTGGTACCTAGAGACCACTGATGTGGGCAGACAGAGCAAAGGCCAGGGCTCAGCCAAATGCATATGAAAGTATCAGTTTTTAAAAGAAGGGCATCAGTAATTTACTTATTGATCCATTTCTTTCTTCATTCCAGGACACCCCACACCCAGCAGGGGGCTTGGGGACCATGTCAGAAGACCTAGATGTGAGTCAGACCCACATAGGCCTAGTTACAGTCTAGCAGAAGTGTTAGGTCATGGCCCAGGCTGGTGGTGGGGAACTTTATATATGATATATAGATTTGGTTTACAATGAGGCACACCTTAAACCTATGTAGTGTTCTTTTACAGTGTTCCGTCAACAAAATTTTTAAGTATCGAGTAGTATCAATATATATTGTACTTCCAATGAAAAAGGATGAGGAAAATGATGAGGAATAGTGAAAAGAAGAATAGTGATAGTATTTTACTAGACTAAGCACTGTATTTAGTATATGTATGTCTTATTGTAAAAGTAGATTCCATGTGGTAGAGATTATAATTGCTCATCTTTTAACATGAGGGAATTAAGATTTAAGAAGATTTTTTAGTTTCTGGTCCTGGGACCTTGGATTAACTGTTAGCACAAGGGAATTACTATGGTACAAACTGAACTTCCTAGCACATCCTTTTAGTTCTAGTCTACTTTAGTACTGAGGTTTCAAGAGCAAGAGGGGATTATGAGTTAGTTTTGTTTCAGGATTTTGTAGACTTCACTAGATCAAGGAAACATGAGAAATTCACGTATTCAGATAGCAAGACAGAGCAAGAGGCATAGAGCTGATGAATTACAGGATCTCTTCTGGGCTGTGCAAGATGAGCAGTGCAGAGAATGGAAGCTTTGAGATCTCAGAATCTCACTATGACCAAAAAGACTCCTTAGAGCAGGTAGAGCATAGTTGAACCTTTGTTAAGTAGCCTTTGGAAAAAGGAAGAGAACGCTAAGAGTAGAAGAGAACTGAGAGAATAAAATCAATCTGTATCCATTGGAAGGTCAGCATCAACTCCAGGTTGTATAACTGAGCAAAGATCTCTCTATACTAATGTGGAGCTTAGGGTGAGGAGACAAGGAAGTAAAACTATGAGGGTTGAGTACTAGCGATGCCTGGCTTTGGGAGATGTGATTTAGAGAAGCAGTCAGTGGTAGAGAGCAAAAGGCCGAATTGCTCCCTTAGTCTTCCCTTGGCCATCTCCATTTCTGGATATGCATAATGGACATTTTCTTATTTTTGACAAATGTCATTTTAACTCTCCTTACCTCACCTGACTTCTAGTCATTGAATATATTCTGAAACCCTTCTTAGAGTCAACATTTCTGAGGAGAGTAAGTTAGAAGAAGAGAGTTGGAGGTACTAGTATATTTCACTGACCTTATCTCCTATATGGTAGGTGGATTTGCCTAGTATGTAAGTTTCTCTTTCATCATTGACTGGACTGTTACCAATGAATATTCAGTGTGGAGAGTTCAGTGCTGTCTGACTGTGGCCTACTCCAGTGACAGGGCAGTGGACAAGAGGACCAATTGTTGAAGGCAGAACATAGGACTTGGAGAACTTGAATACACTCTGGACTTTGGGTTCAATTACAGTTGAAACCCAGGAACATGTTTCTTTTTGATGAGCAATGAGATAACAAGGAGTTTCCCTGTTCTACATTGTATTTATAGAAAAGCAGTTTGGAGACAGCGTTGTGAGAGAAGTGTGGACTAGAAGGAAGTGGAGAGAGTTGGGTTTTCTAAATAGCTCTTCACACATTCACCTGAAGTTTGACTGTGTGATACCTGACTTGGTTTTTATCAGCAGATAATCCATAAAAGCATTGAATTCTGTCATGGTGGTTACTCAGTTGAAATGGCCCTGGTGTTCACAGATGGAGTGAACTATTAAGAGAGAAGACCTCTGACACATAATTTAGAGAAATAAAATATATTCAATTCAGAGGACCATATGCATAACCTCCGTGTGCCTTTCAAATGAACTTGAGACAGCAGGAAACATCTTCAGTCCTTCACTTTAATTTGAGGAGGTCAAGAAGACTAACCTGGCTTTGGGTGGATTTCTTTTGGGAAGGTGGGAATCTCTGCTTTCTCCCGCTACTACCTTTTGACATCTGAGATGTTGTCTCATTCAGTAAAGTTCCTTTTAGGGACATCCTTGGGCTCTCAACATTTTTTCCTCTATCTTTGCTATCAGTCAGTCTACCGTGGCCAATTTTATATTCCAACTCAAGAGCAGCCTGACTCTGTTTGTGAAATAAGGAAGTACTGTCTGGGCCCATCTTCAGGAATTATCTTAGTTGAACCATTCATTACCCAACACATAGCAAATGTACTATAATTCTGATTGAATATAAACAAAATATGCCGCAGGCGACAGGGACAAAAAGTAAAAATAAAATTTCTCATCTTAAACTCTTGGGTGGAGTCATGCTTTCCTTATCCCCAAATTATGAAATATTTACCTATAACCAAAATATCATGCAAAATAAATGAATGGCACAATTCTGTTCTTGAAAGCCAATATCTCTATTCTATCAGTATCACATAGTGCTGTATTTGGATGTATTAGGAAAAAGTCAACACTATTTGCAAAAGAAATCAAGTCAGTTTTGTTTTCTAAGTTGTTATGTGTTTCCTATTACAGTCACCTTGATAAAGTCGGTGAACGTTTTAGACAGAGCCAGAGATATAGAAATGATTTGGAGAGAAGAGATGGAAAAGAAAAATGAAGTGCCTTTAAGGGTTCAGTGGAAATTACCACTTAGGGCATGGGAAAGATTAATTAATGTTATCCTATCTAACATAATCACTTTACCCTACCACTATGAACTAGGATATAAGATAAAATGTACATGAATAAAACACAGTCAAATCTATTTCTTTGAAAGGTACTTTATACAGAATTAGTACAATTCTTAAATCATCTCTTTGTTGAAAAGAATCCACCTATTTAGCAGTTGCTTTAATACAGCTGGATAACTATTAAAACATTTTAAAGCTAATTCTTTACATTATGCAAAGCAATTTCCAGAGGAGTTCAAAGTATTTAAGAAAACATAATTAATGTAGTACAAACTTGGGATAGAGTTGGTCTTTCTGAGTGGGTCCCCAAAGAAGAACCCACCAGAGAGGTGAGGGAGGAGACATAATTGACTGTATTAAATTATTAAAGCCTCTCCATATAAAAGACCTTGTAAATACATCTAAACAGGAAATTATAAAAATGAGAAAAGGCATTTACAACATATGACAAAAGACAAATTTGGGGGGGACATATAATAATTTTTAAAAGACATTCAAATAACCAATATGAGCATGTGAAGAATTCAACTCCTCTAGTAATAAAGTCAAAGATACAGGGAAATGGCAAAGGTTTAAAAAATAGCAATGCAAAGGGAAGCAGAGATTTGCAGTTGCTGGGACTGAGAAAGAATCTTTCTGGGTCACAATTTAGAAGCATATTTCAAATTTGGATCTATTTGTTGACCTAGAAATTCCACACTTAGGAATTTGTCTCACTGAATGATAAAAATAATTTGATAATAACTAATGCCTGCTGAACATCTACTATGTAAAATCTTGTGCCAAGCTATTTATTTATTTTATCCCACTTCTCTCCAACAATCCTATGAGATAGAGACTGTTATGTTGCATTCTTTGTTCATTTAAAAAAGAATCACCCAACGAATAGGTATTTAGAAAACGAAATACTGGCATTCTGTTAAGTATTGTTTTAATTACAAAAAAAAATAAGCTTAAAATTCTAAGATAGGGGTTGAAATGGAATTCATCCATCTGGGCATTGAAAATAATGGTATCGAGTATTTTTGACTTAAGAGATATCTGGGACGTATTAAGTATGAGAAACAGGTTGTTGTTAGAGAGTATATTTTTTAGCCTCAATAAAAAATAAGTTTACTTTCTTGTGTGTTCACAGACACATTCTTAAAAGTTATCAAAGTGTGTAGATCGGAATATTAATAGAGTTTCTGTTTGGAGAGTAGGATTATGCATGGCCTTTATTTTCTTTTTGTTTGCTTTTTTATTAATATATTGAACACGTAGTTACTTGCTTAGTATGTAAGATTACTCCCTTCCCTGAAGTCTTTTTAAAAAGCAATACCAGTTAATAATTGTTCATGTTCTTTCTCCAGTGGAAAACAGAAGATCTAAGTACATGAGCTCAGCAGACAATAAAACAAAGACGCCGCCAGAGAAATGGGTTTGAGTTGGACTTTCTAAAGCTGTACTTGAGTTCAAGAGAGTGAACGCTACAGTTTGCAGCAGAGGCGGGCTGTAGAGCAGAGTGGCTTTTGAAAGAGCTGGAAGGGGGCTCTCTGCAGCCAACTCGCTCAGTTTTTTGCCCACATGTACCCATCTAAAACAGAGATTTTACACTTGAGGCTCAACAGGTCTCTGAATGGAATTTACGGGGAATTCGTGCACATGGGTGGAAGGAAACAGCATCTTGAGTTGCATAAATGTCTAGACCCCAAACTGCTGAGCAGAACCTCTGAGATTAGGTCCCATAAACTTAACTTTGAAACGTGTTCTCTCTCTTCCCTTTCTGGTCCACTTCTCTGGTGATTCTTAGGCACAGCCAAATTTGAGAACTGCTGATTTACATAATCCTTACAAGGGGTGAAATTAGGTAGGGCAAACAGCAACAACCAACTCTAGAAAGTAGAAAGATGAACACAGGAGAGGTTAAGGGTTTTTTTTTTTTTTTAAGAAGATTCATTTGTAATGTGGCAGCTGGGAAAGGTATTTTCAGAGATGTGGAGCTAGGCAGGGAGGGGAAATGTAAAGAGAATTCCTGTCAGCGAGAACAGAGAATGGAAATTGGCGGACAGGGCAGACAGGGCGCACAGGGCGGACATGGATAGTGTGATGTTGGGACAGAAACAATGCTCAGGAGAGTTGCCACAATTGATCTAGACAAGAGGAAGCAAGGGTGTGGGCAAGGGCTTTGAACGTGAGGACAGTCACTTCTTACCAATCACAGATTTCTGCAGTAAGTCCCCACTGTAGTCGGATAGCTTCTTGGAAGCTACAACTCTAAGCAAAATGACATATAAGGAAACGAATGTTACCATAAGCTAATTGATGTAAACAAGAGTTAAGATCCTAAGGCAGGTTTCTGGTCACAAAACATCACCCAGCTTGTAAATAAAGATCCCAAACACTTCCAGTATTCAATAGTAGTTTGTCTTCACTCCTTCTTCACTCATTTTCCAACCTGCCAACCCGCTTACTCCCGTTCAGTCTCGAGTCCAGCGTGGCTGCCATCTATCCCGGCAGCTTAGGGGGCAAGACAGGATTCCAGCCTGGACAAGACCCTGCCCTCACGGGGCACTCACACACACTCACATACATGCTCGCTCGGGTTGGGACAATGTCGACACGCCAGTGAACCTGACATGCACGCCTTAGGGTGTGGGGGAAAACTGGAGTCCCCACATAGACATGGGGAGAGTGTGCGAACTCCTCACAGACAGTGGCCTGGGCCAGAATCCACTTTTGTTTCCTCATCAACTTTGTAACAAAATGATGTCGAAAGAAACGTTGTTCAAAGACCTGTTGTATTTGCGAATTCACCTGCTTGCGAACATGTGTTTGTAGCCCCCAAATCAATACTTGAGGTGCTTTTGCTGATCTTCAGAGACAGACACAGAGTGGTGAAAAATTGGGTCTTTCAAGCCCAATAAGCAGGCTCCCGGCTGAGATGGAGCAGGGCAGAGTTCTCTTGTCTTGCAGGTCTCAGACGGCACACACGTGTTCTTTTGGCAGTCAACTTAGTAATGCTGTTTGGGGACTTTTTGTGCCTTTTGTTGATGATTTTTCTGTTTAAAAGGACCCCAGATATGGTGCTGTTTAGTGTTCCTAAACACCAGTGGCCTTGTGGAGCAATTACATTTTAAATAAATGTCCTTGCCTCAGTGCTGTGGACCAAGAGGCCAGTGCTTGCCAAGCAGCAATGCATATTCAATATAATGTTATAAAACAAACAAGGTGACATATGGATTTTTTGATGAAATGTTGTGGTCAGAGGGTGGCAGGAACATCATCCTGGATTTCCCCAGAACGATGGTTCAAAGTCCACTCCCTCAGCGTCCATGACATCTTCACAGAACTGAACTACCAGGAGTAACAAGAATGGGCAGTGATTCCTGTAGCAGCAGCAGCGGCAAATATCTTCTCTGTATCTGTCCCTCCGAGCCCCAGAGTCAGAGCTAACTTGTCCTTGCCACCCTGCAGGATGTAGGCCATGAATCTACCTGACGGGTTGGGCTACAGCCTCAGAATTGTTGCGTTGGTCCGAGATGGTGAAGAAATAGCAAAGGCTAGTTTGCCATGGGCATTGAGTCAGAATCCACAGGGCTCATCTCCGGTTGATGTGGGTGGCAGAGACGGCCGGAGATCTGTAGCGACAGCCCTCGGGCCAGGAGGGGTAGCTGGGCCACGATTTCAGTTAGAAAAGCAGGACTTCTTTTAGCTGTAGATTTGGCAATCAGCCACAAAGATGTAGTTATCATCCTAAGAGAATGAGCCACCACCCCAGCCCTCAGAAGAAAGAAAGCTTGACACATACTTAGATTTAAAGGAGTGGAGGGAAGAAGGGGGAAAATGAAAGCAAACAAAAACTACAACCAGGGCAGGGAAAGAACAGGGCGACTGCAGCACAGTGCAAACACCATGGATTTTCCAAAATGGCAGAGGGGCTGACCCACTGTGTGAGACATTCAGAAAGGTCAGGCGGGATGAAGACAGAAAAGGTCACTGCATCTGCTGATAGAATGTCACGGGTGACCTTTGGGAGAACAGTTTCTGTGACGGTGGGGACAGAAGTGGGAGCATGGCTGAGGAGATGGCACCTCTCTCCCATCTGTGCGTTTCCAGAGGGATGAGACTGGAAGAAAAATTAAAGAGGAGACCAAACAACCTTAGAGACCAGAACATAGAGTCCATGAAAAATGGAAAAGCAGGAGGAAAATGCCCTTTTGAAAATACTGAAGCAGGGAAGGGGGAAAGAGCAAGCGAATTGGCCTTTGGAAAGAGGGAAGATTTCTTTCTGAGCGGTGGGCTGCTGTATCTGCCCAGCTCTATAGAGACGGAAAAATTGAAATTCTTAAGATACAAACCAGTAAGCATGCTTGTCCTAAAAGATGGAAATGCATAAAGGAGGAAAGAGTCGCCTTCCAGCACCAGGACAGGCCGGCTCACTAGTAGGAAGAGAGCCCTGTAGCCTTTTGCTTTGCTATCACCATTTTCAAGAACCGTTTCTTTTACATTATAAATAAAAATTCAGCTTGAACAACAACAAGAAAATTTGGACTCCTTCTTTGTTCAGGTTTGTGGTCTCAGACTCATTGTGTGGAGACATCAACCCTTATTGGAGGGCATCTAGTCAGTTTGGGAAATATTGTTGGAGAAATAACCGTTACTTTCAACAGATGCGGTTACTTGGTTACTTCAAAAAAGTTATGACCTAGAAATCTTGCTGAATCTGCTTTTGCCATTAATAATAACTATTTAGGAGCTGGCATTTTCAGGCAGGCACCTTGCTTAAGTTCTTTACAAATAAAACAAAAAATACTTAAATCTCTCAAGTAGGTTAAACGTTTCCCATTCCCACTTGTATTTTCCTGATTCATCAAGAAACCCGGCAAACCTCTTATCTACAGATGTTGTAGAAACTAGGCTTATGTTAAATCATCACAAAACCCCAAATTAATAAGACCTGACTGCCTACCACCACACACCAGCTGGACTCGAGTGCCCTTAATTGCCCTGCCCGGGGGAGAACAAAAGTGGGCTGGGGGATGGCACTGGGCCTTGCTGAAGCCGCCTCAGTGAGAAAATGCTTCCAGACATAGAATGTTCCAAACAGCTTGCTCCCTGGGAAATACTGTGGAGAAGCTAATGGATAATAGCAGTTCTCTCAGCCAAGCCCAGCTTTGAGAACTGAGAGATTAAAATGTGATCTGCTAGGGAAGCAGTTCTCACCCTGGGTCGGGCTCAAGGCTGTTACTGCCCCAGCCCCCAAACTGGGCACAGAAGAAAATAGTTCAACTTTACTCAGTAGCCTGGGCAGCTGCCTCTGCCTGACCTCTTGGTGCCTGACAACCCTCTGTCCCTTTCCCTGGGGCTTCTGCAGCAGGGCTGACTGGGATTCAAAAGTCAGCTGTGTATTTCTGAATTAGTGCTTCATATTCTTCATGAATATGTATGTGTAACACATATTCATATATATACACATGTGTTCATATATGCACACATATATATTAATACACACACATATATATATTCATATACACACACATTCCAAAAAAGAAAAGCTAGAGTACATGTATTTCTGTTCCTCACTCTGGTGGAGCCACCATACTGTTGTCCCTGGTGGCTGCACCAGTTTCTATTCCCAACAAGTTGACCACCGTTCCCTTTCTCCACATTTTTTGCCAGCACTTGTTGTTTCTTGCCTTTTGGGAGATGACCATTCTCCCAGGTGGAAGGCGATCCTTCATGGTGGATTTGAATGGCATGTCCTTGATGATGGGTGATGTTGAATTTCTCATGTGCCTGCTGGTCATCTGCTGCCTCCTTTGGAGAAATGTCTTTTGGATCTTCTGCCCATTTATTTAATGAGATTGTTTGTTTTTCTGTCATTGAGTTTCATGAATTCTTTATCTATTTTGGATATAAAGTCCATATCAGATGTCTGATTTCATTATATCTTCTCCCTTTCATTAGGTTGCCTTTCTGTTTTGGTAATGGCTTCTTTCACTGTATAGAAGCTTTTTAGTTTGTCTAGTTCCACGGTCTAATTTTTTGTTTCCCTTGCCTTCGGAGTCAAACCCATTACGCACTAAGACCAGTGTCTAGGAGCTTGCTGCCTGTGTTTTCTTCTGTGGAGTTTGTGGTTTCAGGTCTTACATTTAAGTCTTTAATCCATTTTGAGTTAATTTTTTGTGACTGACATACAGTATAAAGATATTGAATTATAACATTATAGGCTTGAAACTTAGATAATGTTATAAACCAGTGTGATCTCAATAAAAATAAATAACCCAAAGGGGGAGATTATTCCCTACTGTTTCTCAGTGTGATAGTTTGATTTTGCTTGTTCTTTAAAAAAAGAACAAAAACAAATGGCACCTCATGGTGGATTACTTTTAAAAGACAGTCAGCTGTGCCTTACCTGTTGTACAATTTCAGGTCACTTCTAAGCATTCCTGGGCCTACAAATGGGAGCATAATGTCACTGTGAGAGGCGGATCTGTGTTCCTGAAACTGTGGCAGGGCCTTGGTCTGCACTAACAGGCTACAAGGGGTGCTCACTGTCACTTGTTATCGGTGTGGGGGGGGCAACTTAAATTTTTTGCTTTTATCAGCTTTTCCGTCTCAGATTCTCATTCAACAGTATGCACGTTGTCATTGTAACAGGTCAGACAACACTAAGATACACCAATAAACATTATTTTTTTCCCTTTTTCCTCTCAACACCTCATCCATCTTTCCAGAAGTTTCCATTGCTCACTTTTTAAGGGTATCCCTCACATCTTTCTTTGCTCACAGGTTCAGCATAATAGCAGGCACTTTCCCCCCAAAGTGTGTGTGTGTGGTCATTGTTATTGTTTTACAAAATTGGAATCATCCTGCTTTCAACCTTCCTCTTTCTACTTTCACAAACATCTCTCTAGGTGAATATTATAAATACACATTCTTTTAAAGAGCCACATATTATCATAAATAACCTGTAATAATATAATCAGTATATAATAAAATGCTACCGTAATCGACTCAACCAGTCTCCCATTGATGAAGAGTCATGCTACTTAATAGTTTTGTTTCTGGAGCGTGGAAATTGCCATTTTGTTACTGTTTCACTATGGGCATGGCACTGGGCTTCCTGAAATATCACAGTTTGGATGGAAAAACCAGAATCCATAATCAAGTCTCACATTCTGCATTATTCTTTCTTCCTTTCTTCCCCTTTGCCCTCAACTCTCCTCTCCCCCTCCCTTTCTCTCCTCATCCCGCTTCCCTTCTCCCAACTCCTGTCTCTCCCTTCCCTATGATTGCTCTTCACAGCCCTGAAAATACTGAAAACCAGTAGACATTTTTATTTCTGCATTTTATTGGATCTGGCCTTCAGGGAGACTATAGTCATTTTTATGACAAAAGATTAGTTGTAAGAGAACTTTGCAATCCAAGCAGAGGGTGTGTGTGAATGAATCACTGTGCTGTGGCCTTCGTGCTCAGGGGGAGGCAGGCACACTGTCCTGTCCCTGATGGGGTCACTTTGTTTCATTAATCCTCAGGAAAGACACAAGTATGAGATATCCTTAAGCAAAGGAGACCTCTTAATTCACTCTGGAAAAGACATGTTGGAAATGTTCTGTCATTAGTCACAAGCTGCATTTTTCCATCTATAGGCTCAAATCACCCGAGAGTTTAGTTTGCCCCCCTCTTCCCTTGTCCTCCTTCTCTAGCACATATGGACACTGAGATGATCTTGAAGGCAGAAGCCCAAAGAATTGGGCCAGTTTGCTACAATGAATGGTGCCCACAGGTGACCAACTCTGGACACACAGAGTGGCACAGACCAGGACACTGGCAGAGAGGGCTGGGGTTGGTCTCTGATAGGGGGCAAATTCTGCTGTTGGGTCAGGGTGGAATTTGCTTAAACTATCATGGGCAGAGGGAAAAATTACATTTAGCTTAATTTGCTATACTCAGTTCACCCTACAGTGTTTTAGCTACTCATGGTTTAAAAGTCTCTGTAGGTATTGAGTCAAATTTATATTGTCATTATTTAGGAACTATTCCCAATTAAGAGATTTCCCTTCAGGCTACATTCCCCCACCCCCACCCCCACACACACATTCTTCTTGATGCCAAGCTTCTTGAGGGCTCACACCCATTAGAAAGGGCAGAGGGTGGTGGAGGGGTCCACCTTTGGGGGCTTCTCCCTGCCCCCTTTCCCGTACCCCTAGAGCTGGAGGAGTGAAAGCCTCCACCAAGCTTTCCTCTCTCTCCTTTGACTTTCACCTTGTGGCGTGTCCTTGGGGATGCTGGCGCACATCCCTGCTACCTTCTCACCTACTCTAGACCCACAGGAATCTGCCACTCTTACTCCAGCTGGCAGGAGGACATGGGGACAAGCTTTGCCACCTTCATTCTCACTCTGCCACCTGCCACTTACACTGCTTTCTTCATTTCCTCACACGCTGCTGCTGAGGAAATGCCAGCATCAGCAGCACTTTCAAGAGCATTCTCTGGAGAGCACCCAGGGAGGGAGGGCAAACAGCTGAGATGTCGTTCATCCCTCCCCTTGACTCTTGGCACAGCTCCTCTCCTTCCCAGTCCCTCTTCAGCCTCTGTCTTCGCAGCAAACATCACTAAGCCCATTGTGCCTCAAGCTTTACTTGGTACAGACTGGAAGACTGATTGCTGGAAGTCTCTCTCTTTTCATTTAGCACATGAAGAACTTAACCACTCTGATCATCAGTGTGACTTTGCTCTTCTGTGACTGGACACCGATGATGTAGTGGAAAACCTGGCAGAGCAGGGAAGTCATCTTTCAGCGCCATTTCACATCACTGTCCCCGAAATTCCATTACTGTGTGCCCAGTGGCTTTATGTCAGTTTTCCATGCGTTGGAGGTGTTTCTGTGGTGGCAGAGATGGTGCTGTCATTGTCCAGTCATGTCCCCAACACTCTGCAGAAGACCTGCCATGTCGTATGTGCTCAGTTCATATTTGCTGAATGAATGAAGATCTCATCAAGCCAGTGTCACGGTCAGAACCTGCCCACCTACAGATGGGTCTTGCTGACACCAGTGGGGCTGACTGGTGCTCTTTCAGGTCCTCTGCCAAGGGCCAGAGCTGGGGTCAGACATTAAGGCATTGAAATGAGCAGCTGAGAGACGAGGGGCGAGGGTGTGGGGAACCAGGAATGACCTAGCAAAAGGAAGAGCTGGAATGTCTGCTGACTTGAAGTCTGCTGGTCTGAGATGCCAAGTGTTCCAAGCTGAGTATTAAAGATAAGATTCTTTGTCTGCCTGTGCAAGATTGCAGCTGTCACCAATGCCTATTTTCTATACCTTAACTTGGGTTGAATTTGTAAAGGAAGGGGAGAAAGGAATCTAAATCCCATCCACTTTGCTCTTTCATTTGAAAGGGCTTTGTCTGTGTGCCTGGCGCACGTGACTGAAATCCACAAGTGTGGCGGAGCTCTTCATTCTTCTCCCGGCGTTTATTATTCCCACTTTTATGGGGGAGGCAGTATAATGTTATGTTTAAAGGGTTTGAAATCCAAATTCCTCTACTTGTTAGAGGTGTGACCTGTTATCAAAATCTCTAAACCTCAGTTTCTTTATCAGTAAAACACAGGGAGGGCTGGTAATATACATTCAGCGAGTGTAACATACCTAACAGGCAGAGAGAAAACATCTCATAGACTTGCCCCACCTTGCTCAGTCTCATGAGCATGCTGTCCAGCCCACTGTCATCCCTTCATCTGTAAACTCACTGGACAAAACTTGTCTCAGCCGCTGCAGTCTAGATGCTAAGACCCCAGATTTCATTGCTCTTCTGGCTGCATTACCTTCAAGTTACCTAACCTCTCTGTTTCCCCAACTCCCATCTGCCAAGCAAATGCACCGGTAGTATTTACTTGGGAGATGACTGTGAGAGTCATGCGAAAGCATGAAGAAGCTGGCAAGTACGCAAGAAATTTGCACCTCGGTCATGATGATGAGCCAGGCGCTGTGCTGGGGGTGGGAGTCGGTGGTGAGAAAAGCGAATGCATCCCTGAGCTAACGAAGTTTGCAGTCCTGCAGGAAAGATGGTTTATCGATAATTAGAAATAATGACAGTAAGTGCTAAGAAGGTGGTGTGAACAAGGCCAGGGGTTGATGGAGCAGGGACAGGAGGGAGGAAGGGCCTGAGGAAAGACCTTCCTGAGAAGTGACTGTTGCTAGACTGTGAGGACTGGGGAGCTTTGTCAGCAAAAGGCAGATCTCCAGGGTGAAGGAACAGCAGGTACAAAGGCCCTGCGGAGGCGACAGGAGTGTGGCAAATTATAGAAACTGAGACCAAGCTGGTGGGGAGACAGAAGGTAACCATTCTGGAGGTGGCCATAGCCAGGTATGGATTTTAGACGTCCCCATAATAGCATCAAAAACTACCCCCCACCCCCAGGGGTTTTAAGCAAGGGAGCATTAGGAGAACTTTCTGGCTCCCTTGTTTAGTCTTGAGAGCCACTAAAAATGATATTAGGACATGGCCCCACTGAGTCATTCTCATGCTTTCTTTTCTGCATATCTTCATTTGCTAATTAATCACAGCAGTCTCAAAGCCAGGGACAAATGCAGGAAAGAGGCTGGGCATTCGCGTCCATTTCTGTTTGGCCCATGAAAGACACACTTTGGAGGGAAATGAAACATCCTGTCTCTCTCTCTCTCTCTCTCTCTCTCTCTGTCTCTCTGTCTCTGTCTCTCTGTCTCTGTCTCTCTGTCTCTCTCTCTCTCACACACACACACACACACACACACACACACACACACACACTGTAAGGTGTGCTGTACAGTGATCCCTCCATAAATGATGGAAGTGTGTCTAGAATCATCACCAGAGTGATGTCACCCCTACCCCCCAGCTCATGTTCATTCGTCCTTCCTGCCTTGACAGATGGGACTGGGGCCTTGGGCCTGCCCACTGGCCTCTTTCTCTGAATCCCTGGCACAGCATGAGTCATTTATTTCTGATTTTCAGAAACTGTGAGGCTCCCAGAGACAAGATGCTTTGACGCTGCTTAGTGTTCTTTCTGTATTTTGCTTTATTCAGCCATTTGTTGCCTCCTCTCCTAGCTCTTTGAAAAGTGCAAGATCCTTGGGAAGGGCTGGACCATTTGCATTACAATACCACGCGTTTCCAGCCCTCGTCGGTGCTGGTGAAACCTTCCCTTGATCAAACACAACCACTGAAAGAGTCTTTGGAACAGCACACTGCTGTCTTCCCTGTGCCTGCCTGAGGAGTGTGTTTCAAGAAGAAAACATTGCATTCTCTGTGTAACAAATCATACCTGTCAGGTAGCCTGCCCATCTCTGGGAGCTGTGAGCGCCAGGCCAAACTACAATTTCCCCCTGACTGCCACTGATTTCTCAAGCACTGATTAAACGGCAAATACAGAGTCTATACAGACAAATATAGGTCATCTTCCCCTTTGATGACTGAATTGTTATCCTGCAGCCTGAGCTCCTGCATGTCAGTTCCCTAACAAGGTTTTTGTTTTACATTCCAAACACTGACAGGCTAGCCTCAGCCACCCAGGTAGGCTCCCTTCCTCCTCCCACCTCCCTGCCCACCTCCCTTCCCTCCAGCACTGGCCTGGTCTCCTCCTCTTGCCACCATCCAAGGACTTGAACCACATGAACTAAAGGTACAGTTCAATTTGGATGCAGTTTAGGGAATATTTTGATTTTCTGGTTGAATAATTCTAGAAAAGATAGAGGTTTAGTCCTGAGTCAAACTGGCTTATTGGATTTATGTATTTAAAAACAACTTTGATTTGCTTCATAGCTCACTTTAAAATAACCTGGGTTCAATCTGATTCTGAAAGTGAGGGTGACCTATCCCCATTTTCTGCTCAGTGCTCTGTTGGAGACCTCGAGCCTCACACAGTAAGCTAAGTGAAGCCAGTTCTGAAAAATCAGTCATTCAGGGCCCTTATCTACCTGTGCTAGGGACTCAAGGACAGTTCAAGAGGCCCAAGAAACCCATTTTAAGCAGAGTTGGTCCACAATTTTAATAAAAATACCTCTGGCTTTTCAGCAATTACCATAAGACTGACCAATCTTCCTTAATACAAGAGGCGTTGAGAGGGAAGGAACAGCCCTGGAAACTTAGCAGCTGAGCTGAGTTCTTTCAGGGAAACAGAATTGATGGTGGATCAGCTGAAAGCATGCCGGGCTAAATGCTCCTCTGTGATCTCAGTGTTTGCCTCAAGTTCTCTTCATCCTGTTTAGTCTGTATGTTCATTATTCCTCTTGCTTTCCCTGGAACCAAGCACGGGCCCTTCTATAGAACAGGTGCTCGCTGTGTACATGAAATCCAAATCTGACCTTGTGGAGATTAGGGCTAGATTTGGTGAAAAGGATCAGGAATCTCTCAAATAGTGGCTTAAACGAGACTGACTTTGGTTTCCCTGTTGTGGGAAAGAAGTCGGTCCTCGGCCAACCTGGCATCTCCCTGACGATCAGGAACCCCATTTTCTTACAGGCACCCATACTGCATCTCCCCCATCCTCCATCAGGGAAGTTGGAAAGTCACTCTACTTTTTTTTTTTTTTTTTTTACTTAAACATTGCAAGGTATAACACATACAAAAATTGAAAGACAATAAATACATCCCAATACATCCCCATAAAAAAGACAAACAGAAACAAGACCCACATGAAGAAAAAGAACATTGTCGGCACCCCCAAAATGTTGCCGCCAATCTTTCTCCTCACCATACCTACCCCTAAAAAGGAAATTACCACCCTGCCTTTCAGAGCTGTCAGTGACTTTATAATTTTATTAACTTTTATCTTCATACACTATACCTTAATTTTCCCACTTCAAAGTGGTGTTTTTCTTCTTCATAAATGGAATTACATAGCAGAAGCCATGTGTCTGATTTCTATTTCTCAGCATATTCCAGAGTTGCATCTATGTTGTTGGGTGGTGAATTGTTTGTTTTCGTCATTGCATAGCATTCTGGGTAGTGAACAATGGTATCTCATCACGGTTTATTACTAGTGAAGTTAGACACTGTTTTAGATAGGCTTTTGTCTATTTGGAGAATTTCTTTGGTGTTGTATCTTTTCCTATATCTCAATCACCTGTTATTCACATTATCTGTTTTATTTGTGAGAACTCTTTGAATATTGTCAGTTGCTGTGGTACAAATACCTTCTGACAATCCATGACTTGCCTTTTCATTCCCTTAAGACTGTGTTTTGGTGATGAAAAGCCTTACTTTTAATGTAGTCAGAATTAACTACCTTTTTTCATTATGGTTAGCATTTTTGGTGTCTGGCTAAGAAACTTTTCTGTACCTTGTGGTCATAAAGGAGTTCTGCTATTCATTTCCTAGGAGCTTTCTTACTTTGCCGTTCATGTTTAGATTTACAGTGTCCTGGATTGATTTGTATATGAGTGAGGTTAAGTGAACTGTTCCCCGGAGTGGATACAGTTAACCTTGCACCATATAGTAAAAAGTCCATCATCTCCACCACAGCTTTGCAATGCTACCTTTTGCATTAATCATGCATGAGTCTGTTTTTGAGTTCTCTCTTTTATTCCTTAATTCAGTACCACTTTGTCAAAATTACTCTTTGTAGTAGATCTTGATGTCAAGTAAAGTCTGTCCTTTTGACTCTTCTTCCTCAAGAATGTCTTGGCCTTTCTTGGCCCCTTGTATTTATAAATAGTTTTCAGAATCAGTTTATCAAGCCACACATCACACCACACCCTGCCCCCTATCCCACCAGCATTGGGGTCTTGAAAGGTGTTTGACTCTGGGAATGAATACCTTCCCCCGAAGCTGAGTAGGTAATTTGAGTCTCAATAACTAGACACGCACAGCTATGAGGTATAACAGCGATTTAACAGGGTAACATATACAGGGCCCCTGGATACCAGATCCGGTGGATGGGGCGTCAGTGGAGGAAATAGCCAGAGTCTTATTCTGGTAGGTGCTGTCTCATCACTTAACCACGTAAGATATTTATGCAAGTCTTGATCAGTATCCTGGAACCTCAGGTCCTTTGTCCTCCTAAATATTAAGCAGAGAGGATTAGTCTTGGGGGTGTGGGAAGAATGAGTCACATGCTTCAGGATCTAGATTTGGATTAAATTCCTGGTAGAGGACAGTCAGCGGTCATGGACCTCACATGGTGCCATTCAGAATGAAGTTGAGTCTTTCTATTTCACACAATTAACAACTGGCGGAGAAGTAATACTTGTTCAGTGCTTTCTGAATTCATGGACATGGCACATCCTTCTTTTTAGTTAGGCTTTTTTATGTTTTATAGTCTTCTATGTGTCAGTCTTATACAGGTTATTCTTAGATGTTTGGTTTTAGCATTATTGTAATTTTATCTTAAACTTTCACTTAATAACTGGTAGATAGAATTGCAATTTGGTGCACCCCAGAGGAGTAGCGGTTTGGTCAGCCACCTTCAACTAGCAAAGTCCACAAACATCCCAAGACCCAGGGGAAACAACCTGGATGGACAACTGAATAAAGTAAAAAACTTCTTCCTCCTCTCCCTGCCTTCCTGCCTACTCACCTTCATTCCCACCTGCATCTTTCCTTTAAAAAAAAAAAAAAAAAAAGCAATTTATGTTTGCATTCTAATCTTGTAACCAACAGTTTTTCTAAATTCATTTATGAAGCTAATTATTTCTCTGTAGATTTTATGAATTTCAACATATATAATTAGAGTTTTATTTCTACTTTTCTAATCCTTGTGTTTTTTTCAAGTAAACATCTAAATATCTATTCTGGTTTTTTATCTCAGAAAGAAATCTTTCACCACTAAGTTGATTGTTTACTGTAAGTATCTGCAGACATCACATATCAGATAGTTTTCTTCTGTATTTGCTAAGATAGTTTTTAAAAATCTTGAATGGATGTTAGAGTTTATCAAATACTTTCACTATATATGATATTTCTCTTTTATTTTGTAATATGGTGAAGGCAGATGTTTTTTCTAATGTGAAATTAGGTTTGCATTCCCAGAGTATTATCATATTATTCATAATATAGTAACTTTATTTTTTATATTTATGGGATCTGCACATTTTACGAATGATGTGCCCTTTTATATTTCTGACATTAACACCTTTTTTAACATAGTATCAAAGGTTTTATCAGTTTTTTACTTTTGTTTAAAAACTATCATTTTACTTCGATCCTCTATTTTGTCACGTATTTCACTATTTTCCATTCTTTCTTTTATGTTCTTATCTTTTTTGCACTTTAGTATCTTAATTTCTTTCTAACTTCCTTATGTGGTTTTTTATCTCTGGTTTGTCAGCTTCTCTTCTCTTCCAAAAAACATATATAAAGGTTTCAATTTTCTTTTAAGCATGATTTTGTTTCTGACTAGTTTTCATATGTACTATTTTCTAACATCCATTACAAATATTATTTTAATTTCAGTTGTGTTTTTATGAGTATTTATTAATTTTCAAATAAATAAGGGCATAGTGATTTTCATTTTATTCTTGATTTATAGCTTAATTATATTACAGACAGACTATACTCTTTATGACTGTAATATCTGAAATTGGTTCAGGCTTTTTTTTTTTTTTTTTTTTGGCATAACAGATAGTTAACTTCTATTAAATAGTCGCTGTCTGGCAGAGTTCTATGTATGTCCATTAGGTCAAAGTGAACAGATTAGAATCTGTTATTCTAATCTTTTTTTTTAAATCACATATTAGCATTGTGAATGTATATAATTGTGAATTCATCTATTTCTCTAGATTTGTTTTGCTTTTTAAGAAATGTAAAACTATGATACTAGATATATTCAGGTTTAAAAGTGTATATTTCTGGTGAATTTAACTATTTGCCTATCTCCAGTAAGACTTTTGTTTTAAAGTCTACTTTGATATTAATATAACTATTTAGCTTGTCTTGGTTAATGTTTACGTGGTAAATCTTGTTGCATTACTATATATTCAACCTTTCTGTATCTCTGCATTTTATATGGGTCTTTTATACAGAGCACAGAGTTGGATTTATTCTTACTCACTCTACTATGGCAGTCTTTGTTAATTGGAGATTTAATTCCATTTACAATGAAGTAATTTCTCACTATATTTGTGTTTCAGTAGTTTGTATTTGTCCTAATTACATTTTTCTTTTCTCCTTTATATTTTTTTTTAAGAAATTTTGTTGTTCCCCATTTCCCCTTCTTTATTTGGGTAATGAATCAAACTTTGGAACTTTTTAAGGAGGAAATGCTCAGTGAGTCAAATGGTCCCAGGAAGGTACATAGGTCCACAAGGACATTACACTGAAGCACAATTTAATGAAATAACAAGGACATAAGCAACATTCTAGGGACTTGATTGAAAAGGAGAACACAAAACAGGAAGAGAGATACTAGTAGGGTTTGCCTTACAAGCTATAGGAAGGCGTTGAGAATGAGGGCTGAATGAGTACAGGAAGAGAGAGTTCTTTTAAATGGGTCTCCCAATGAACTCAACAAACAAAAATAAACTTTTAATATAAGACTAAATTAGTGGTTACCAGAATAACAGGGGATGGGAGGATGAGTAAATTGGGTATCGGGTCAATTGTATGGTGAAGAATAGACTTGGACGCACGTAATGGAGTAGAGACGTCCATGTATAATGATGCACCCCTGAAACTTATATCATGTTACAATGCAGTGTTACTACAATAAAAAGTGCATGCAGGTAGAAATTTACTATCACGTGCACCTCATTTCACCAATAAAATCAATGAAAAATTTTGCGAGAAAAATGGTTACCCAGAGATGACAATGTGCATCTTTATCCAGGTCCAACATTAATTGACACTTATGAGCCCTGCTTACATCATTCAAGGGCAATAGAAAGCTCTACCTCTGTTGTCTTACATCTCCGTTCATACAGAGTATAACCTACAAAAGTGTTTTGTACTGGACTTTACTTTTTATGCTTACACACATTTGCCATTTTCCTTTGTTCTTTATTCCTTTCTGCATCTTTAGCCAGTGCTTAGATCATTTCCTTCTAGCTTTTATTGTTCTCCTTTGAAGTCAGTTCTCAATTAATTGCTGCCCCTTTAAAGAGATTTTTTTTCTTCTGGTTACCTTTAAGATTTTTATTTCTTTCCTCAAATGTTTTACCATTATGTGCCTGTTTATCTTTTTCAGTGTTCATAGTGACTTTCGACTCTAAGTTTGGGTATCTCCTTGGCTTTGACATTCTCTCCAAATTTTATTTCCGCCTTTTCTCTATGATTCCTTTCAAGGATTTAAGTGACATGCTTGTTAGACCATCTAACTGTACTCCTTTTGTCTCTCTACCCTCTCTTGTGTGTTTTCTATCATTTTGTCTCTGTGTTTTATTGTGGATATAGCATCCTATCCTAAACCCACACTACTGTTCATTTCAGCTCTGTGTGTTAAATCCATCTAATCTTTCTCATATATATGCATATACATACATGTATATATGTTTAAAGGAAAGATGCAGGCCAGAATGAAGTGGTGCAGGGAAGCAGGAAGGAAGTGAGTGGAAGAAGCAGCATTTTACTTTATTTTTACTTAGTTGTTCACAGTGGTGGTTCCCTCAGACTTGGGATGTGAACCTGGATCTTTGGAATATATGTGGACTGTGCTCCTCCAGAGGTGGCTGACTTAACCACCACTCCACTAGGGCATGCTAAATCCATCCATACTTAAATTAAGGTTTTTCAGCTCTGTTATTCTATTTGATTCTTTTTTAACTCTATCATGACATTTTTTACACTTCCCAGTTTTCTGTCAAAATTCACACACTTGTTTTTAAGTTGAACATAGTAGTAAAATTGTTTTAAAATACACCTCTGATATTCGGGGATCCTCTGGGTATGTTCATATTGTCTGTTATATCTGTTGATTCTTGTTCATTTTCTCATGAACCTGGTTAGTTTGTATTGTATGACAGTAATTGTATAGAAATCATAGAGATAATGTGGAAGCTAAGAAGATGATACCTTCCCTCAGAAATGATTTCTGTTTGCTTCTGCCAGTCCTCCAGTGACTCTGGTGGTGCAGCATCTCTTCATTTGGGTTTCAGGAACTGACATGATGTGAAGATGAGTCGCAGTCCTGTGAGAGCTCATCCCCTTCCATTCATCCATACTCCTGGAGAAAGCCCTTTAGAAGCCGACACAGAGCCCCTCCCAGGAAGCGCCTGTTTTCCTGGAAGGTGTTGGCTACAACTTTGTCTCCCTGTTGTTCGAGGCCGTCAGTAGCACTGCTTAGCCTCTGAGCAGTCTCTTCTAGATCTGGAGAACCCCTCTGGTGAAAAGTGGTATCAAATACTATGCTCAACGAGCACCCAGGTAGAGTAGCGATTAGTCACATGCCCTGTAAATTCCAAGGTCCTGGGCTCACATCTGGCTCCGGTGTGGAGCAACCAGGATGAACAACTAAATACAATGAATGAAGTGCTTCTTCCTGCCTGTCTCTGCTGGACTTTTCTCCTGCCGCACCTTTCCTTTAAAAAAAACCTGAACTCAAATGTCCCTGTTTCTACCAATCATTTAGTTCTCTGTTATCTTCAAACATAGTTTTTGTTGGTCTAGATGTTCTAGCTTTCCTCACATGTCTCCCCTTTACTTTTTGTTGACTCCACATCCAGGAAAGTACAAAATCAAAACTATACCGCTTGATCAGTGATACACATCACGAAAGAGACATTATGTCTTCCCATCGACACCCAGGCGCACAGTCACTCTGACTTCTAACAGCATGAATGAGGTTTATTTACCTGGTTTGGGCCTCACTGTTTATGAAGGTCTGCGGTATGGATTGTTTTATATGTGGATTCTTTTACTCAAGGATTTGTGAGCTAACGGAGTTGTCTCTCTCTCATGCACATGGCCACAGAGTATTTTATTTTGGGAATCTACCACAATTTGTTTTTCCATTCTGTGGCATGTCTGGGCGATTTCCTTTAAAAGTGTTATGAACATCCTCTACATGTCGTTTGGTAACCATAACACACATTCCTGCTGTCTGCATCCAAGAGTAGTCTGGTTCGTGGAGTATGTGTCTTCAACTTCAGTAGATACCACTGTGTGGTTTGCACAGTGTTTGCATCAGTTTCCACGCATACGGTCAGTGTAGTGGTGTTACCCTTGCTCTGGGGCCTTGTTCACGCTCAGTACTTGCTTTTTCATTTTAGTTATTTTAGTGATTACATGTGGGATTGTGGTTTTAATTGCATTTACCTGACAAGTAGTGGACTTAAGCAGATTTTGTGTTTACTGATCATTTAAATATTTTCTTTCATAATGTCACTGTCCTTTTATCCATCTTACTGCATTTTGTCTGTGTTTTACTTGATTTTAAAGAAATTTTTGTATATTCATGATGCATGTTTTGTTATATATGAAATTAAAATGTCATTTACCCTTTGGTTTGACTTTTCACTCTCTTAAAGGTATCTTTCAGTGAAGTTTTCATTACAAAATAGTCTACTGTATTAGTTTTCTCCCTTTTAGTTAAAAGTTTTTGTTCTGTGTTTGAGGAATATTTGCCTATTCTAAAAACAGAAAAATTTTCTCCTGTGCTATTTTTCTAAAAGTCATGATGTTTTACTGTTTATAATGTGGATTTACAATCCATCTGGAATTGATCTTTGCGTATGGTCTGAGGTAGGAGTTGAGATTCGTGTTTGGCTCTGAGCACACATGTTGTGGTGTGGATGCCATGTTTTCTCCTCCAGCAGGGAATCAACTCTACCATTTGTCCCAGTCTTGTACCTGGGATTTGTTTTTATTAGGTATGATAAAACACAAAGCCTTAGCTATGACAGTCCCCGAGGAAGAAGAGTTTATACTAGCTGATAAGTGGAAAGAAGGCACAGCATGCCATGTCTTGCTACATGGGGAAGCATCAGGTTGGTTCTCTAGACAGGAGAAAGGGGGAAATGTGAGTAAGAATTATTGTTTTCATGGCAAAGAGCGGATGAGGCAGCATAGGTTTAGGATTGGCTAGTGTGAATGACTTCAAGTAAACTCTGGGATTTAGGGTCTATCCTGAGTTGTCTGCTAACTGGCCCTGGGTGATGAAGGCAGGTAGGTGGACTGTGGCCCATGAGTGAGAGCCCACCCAGTAAGGTGGTTGGGGGTTTGGATTTGAACTGCTTGGTTCGCACATGAAAGGTACACTTGCAGGCAAGTCCTTTGCTTATCTCTTGGAACTGGCTGGCCCTGGGTGGGGCAGCAAGACCTCAGACATCAAATCATCCGAAAATGCAGAGAATGAGAAAAAAAACAAAACCACGATTAATATACAGTATCACTAACTTGTGCTTCATAGGGTTTTTTTTTTAAAGCATTAATTATGAACTCAAAATTTGTCAATTCACTTTAAGTTCTGGTAATTTCATATAACCAGGTAACCACCACATACAATCATACACGACAATTTTCCGAACCTAAAAAATTTCCTCCTGACTTTGCAGTCATTTCTCACTCCTCAAGCCCTAGGCAATCACTATTCTATTTTCATCACTACAGTTTTGCCTTTGCTAGAATTTTATATTTAAACAAATCACTTGGAGTAAAGTTTTTTTGCATTTGCATTCTTTCACGTAGCTATTTATTTATTTAATGAGCTTCATCCGTGTTATGTCGTTGTATAAGTCAGGGTTATCCAGAGAAACAGAATTAATAGGATAAGTTTGTGTGTGTTTGAGTGTGTGTATGTATGTATGTACACTGTTATAAGCATATAAGAGATTGATCATAGGAATAGCTTGTAGTTAATGGAGGCCAGGAAATCCCATAATCTTACGTCTCTGCACTGGAGAACCATTTACTTAGGCTTCCTGGTGGTATAATTCAGTCTGAGTCCAAAGACTATTAGCTGGTATGTGCCGAGGGTGAAGGTGGGGCTGAGCTCTGGTGTAAGCCCTAGAGTCTGAGGCCTACGAACCAGGAACTCCCATGTCTGAGGACAGGAGATGGATGACCCACCCCAAGAGGAGGGAACTCACCCTGCCTCACCATTTGTTCTCTTTACCCCTTGGCATATTAAATGATGCCTTCCACAATGGTGAAGGTGGATTTCTTCACTCACTTTACTGAAGCAGATACTAATGCCTTCCAGAAACATCCTCATAGACACCCAGAAATAATGTTAATCAGTGATCTGGGCATCTCTTAGTCAAGTTGACATAGTAGCCATTGCAGCCTATATTCATATTTCATTCTTATCACTAAGTACTACTGTATAGCGTGAATATATCACTGTTTCTTTATCCATTCAATAACTGATAGTTCAGTTGCTTCATTTTGGGACTATTTTGAATAAAAATGGTATAAGCATTCACATAGTTATTCTATGTGTATATGCATAATATTTTAAGATACTGCCATACTGCTTTCCAGATTTGTTGTACCCAGTTTGCATTGATATTAGCAATATTTTAGAATTTCATGTGTTCTACACTACTGATAAACTTAGTATTGCCAGCCTTTTTATTATAACTATTTTGGTGTGTAGTAGTATCTTATTTTGGTTTTAATTTACAGTTCTATGCCGAATGATCATTTGACTGTTTTTCATTAGTTTCCTGGACATTTTCATTTTCCATTGTGTAACTATCTGTCTGAATCTTTTGTTTATTTTTAAATTTGTTAGTCTTATTAACTTGTCAGAGTCTTTTATGTATTCTGGAAATCATCCCTTTGCTCAATATCTTTTAGAAAACTTTTTTGTCTGTAATTTGAAAATTTTTCTTCAGTCTTTTGAAGGACAACAGGTTTTAATCTTGATGTCTATTATATTGATTTTCCTTTTATATTTATTTTGTGTGTGTCCTGCTTACGAAGTCTATGTAAACCAACACCACAAAGATTTTCTCCCTGTTTTCCTCTAGAAATTTACTTATGTTAGCTCTTAACCTGGGGTCTGTGATTTAAGGCTTTGCGATTGTTTGAGATAAGGGATGAAACTCTTTTTATCCCTTCAAACAAGTGTATAGTAATAGCATCATTAGTTTAAAAGAACTACCTTTTCTCTATTGTATAACTTTGGCATCAAAAATTAATTGACCATATAAATGTGGGTCTAATTCTGGAATCTCTATTTGGATCAATTAATCTATATTTCTGTTCTTAGATCAATGCCATCTGTGTCAATTACTTATAGCTTTATAGTAAGTATAGTAATTACATAGCATAACTCAACCAACCATTTTATTTTTCAGATTTCTGACAATTCTAAGTCGTTTACCTTTCTATACAATATTTTAAGTTTACTTTGTTTCTTCAAAAAAGTATATTAAAATTTAATTGAAGCCTATTGCATTGAATTGCACTGAATCCAGGGATCAATTTCAATATCACCAGCTTAACAAAATTGAACCTTCCATGACTATGACATACTCATTTATCTAAGTCTATTATGATTTCCTTTTGTGATATTTTGTCATTTTCAGCATAGAGATATTGCACAGCTTTCTTTAAAGTTATTCATAAGTATTTTGTGATGTTATTAATGAAATTGTTTTTTCTATTTAGTTTTCTAATATTTATTACTAATATATAAAAGTCCAATTACATTTTGTATTGAAAAAATTCACTTGTTTTTTTCAAGTAACTTCTTTTGAAAGGAAAGTTGCAGACAGGAATGAAGATGACCACAGGCAGGCAGACAGGGAAAAAGAGGAGGAATTTATTTTAGGTGTTTATCCTGGTTGTTTCTTCTGGCCCTGAGACTAGAACCAGGGATCTTGAGAAGTGTATGTACTGCACCCAGCCTCTATTCCACTAAGGCACACTTCTAGTAGGTTTAAGGTTTAATACATTTATGATGATGTCAAATGCAAATAAGGGAAATTTTACTTCTTCCTTTTCAATTTTTTCTTTGATTTTCTTGCCGTATTGCCCTGGCTAGTACCTTCGGTGTAATAGTAAATGGTGATGATGACAGAGGACATCCTTTCTTTGTGATTTTAAGAAGATAGTACTAAACCTTGCGCTGTTGTTTGTAAGTTTTTCACTGATGCCATTATGTTCAGGTTTAGGGAATTCATTTTTACTTGTTGGCAGAAAAAGAATAATTGAAGGTCATAAAATTTGGGGATGATCTATTGAAATAATCCTGTAGTTTTTGTTTTGTTTTTTTAATTAATATAGCGATTATGTTGAGTATTTTCAGGTGGCAGTAGGTCTTGCATTTCCAGGACACCCCTCCCCACCCTCTGATATGAGTGACATCCTTTTTAGGAATTGTTGGATTTGATTTTGCTAATTTTCTCAGGATCTCTATACCTGTATTCATGAAACATATTCTAAAATAAGTTTTTTTCCAAATAATAATATTATAATTCTTTTCTTATTGTACTTACATCTTTGGATTTATAATTTTTTTTATTGCACAACTTTTATTTTACACATTAAAATAAACTCGTATGTTTAGGTTCCCCATATATGCAGTTTCCCCATCCCCCAGATATATGTCAGCACATCCTGCCCTTCACCAAATCACCAAGTGTTCTCCGCCACTGCCCAGTGGGCTCCACCTTCACTTACCACCCTGCACTCTGCCCCCACCATCTCATTCCCTATTGGTAACTTCCATTCTAATGCAAGTGTCCAAGGGTTGGTTTTGTTTCATCTGTTCCTTTGTTCTATGCATTCGCATTCTACCTATAAGTGAGGTCATCTGGTCATTCTTCTTTTGACTTACTTCACTTAGCATCATCCCCTCTAGAGCCATTCAAGTTGATTCAAATGACAGGATTTCATCTCTTCTAAGGGCTGTGTAGTATTCCATTGTGTTATATATACCACATCATGGACACTTAAGTAGTTTCCAGGTCTTAGCTATTGTAAATAGTGCTGTAATAAACATGGGAGTACATAAATTTCTGAAAATTAGTGTTTTGGTATCTTTAGGGTAAACGTGCAGAATTGGGATGGCAGGATCCCATGGGATTTCAATCTTCAACTTTTTGAGTTATCTGAATACTGTTTTTCATAGGGGTTGCACCAGCTTACACTCCCACCAGCAGTGTGAAAGTGTTCCCTCTTCTCCACATCCTCTCCAACAGTTGTTGTTTTGGATAATAGCCAGTCTCTCACGTGGTGGTGTTTTGATTTGCATTTCTCTGATAGCCAGTGAGTGGAAACATCTTTTCATGTGCTTCTTGCCCATCTGTATATCCTCTTCCCATTTTTTGATTGCATTACCTGTTTTTCTGTTACTGAGTTTTATGAATTCTATTTTAAATATTAAACCCTTGTCAAAAATATGAAATACAAATATATTCATTTAGTAGTTTGTCTTTTTGTTTTGACGATGTTTTCTTTCGCTGTGAAGAGGTTTTTTAGTTTGATGTGGTCCCAGTTTTTCTTTTAGTTTCCCTTGATGCTGAGTTGAATCCCCAAAGGCCTCCCTAAGACTGAGTCATAGAAAATCTTTGCTATGTTGTCATCCAAGATATTTTATAGTTACCAGTCTTATATCCAAGTCTAGTCCATTTTGAGTTACTTTTTATGAATGGCGTGAAGTGTGTTCTAGCTTCACTCTTTTGCATGTAGTTGTCCAGTTATTCCAACACCATTATTGCAAGGACTTTCCTTTTTCAATTGTATGCTTTTGGCTCCTTCTCATAGATTAACTGACTGTACGTGAGTGGGTCAGTTGCTGGTGTTCCAGTTCTGTTCCACTGATCTGTTCCCCGGTTATTATTCCAGTACCTTATCTTTTTGATCATTATCTCTTTGTACTATAGCTCAACGTCTGGGAATGCAATCCCTCCAGATTCATTCTTTTTTCTCAAAATTGCACTGGCTATTTGAGGTCTTTTGTTGTTCTACAAATTTGAAGATATTTTTTATTGTATTTTGTGAAATAAACCCATGGGATTTTAACAGATTGAATTAAATATGTATATTAGGTTAGGTGGACATTTTAATCCTGTTGACTCTTTCCAGCATGTCTTCCCATCTCTTTGCATCTTCCGCTCCTTCTTTTAAGAGGGAATTGTCGTTTTCATTGTACAGGTCTTTCACCTCCTTTGTTAAGTATTTTGCAAAGATATTTTAAACTGTGTGGTTTTCTTAATTTCATTTTCTTCTGGCATGTTGTTTGTGTATAAGAATGTGATGGATTTTTGTGCATTGATTTTGTAGCCTATCACTTCACTGCATTTGTTGATTAGCTCTAGTAGTCTTTTGACAGATTTCTTAGAGTTTTCAGTATATATTATCATGTAATCTGCAAATAATGTTCATTTTACTTTCTCCTTTCCAATTTGGATTATTTTGTTTCTTTTTCTTGCCTGATTGCTCTTGCGAAGACCTCCAATGTGATGTTTAATTGCAGTGGTTAGATGGCCTTGCCTTGTTCCTGACCTTAGAGGAAATGCTTTCAGTTTTCAATATTGACTGTGATGTTGTCTGTGGATTTGTCGTATGTGAAGTTTATTATGTTGAGGTATATACCTTCTATGCCCATTTTAGCAGGGTTGTTTTTAAAATGGATGTTGGATCTTGTCAGAAGCTTTCTCTGCATCTATTAATATGATCATGTGGTCTTTTTCCTTGTTTTTATTGATATGGTGTATTACATTAATAGATTTATGTATGTTAAGCATACATCCTTGCATTCCTGGGATAAATCCCTCTTGGGATGATGGATGATCTTCATGATACATTGTTAGATTCAGTGTGCTAAATTTTTTGATAATTTTTGTACCTATATTCATTAGAAATACTGGTCCATAATTTTCTTTCCTGGTGACCTATCAGCTTTTGGTATCAGTGTTATGTAAGCCTCATAAAAAGTACTTTGTGAGTGTTCCTTGTTTTTTAATATTTTGGAGGAGTTTGAGAGAATAAGTAGTTCTTTAAAGGTTTGGTAAAACTCATTATCTGGTCCTAGGTTTTTATTTTTAGAGAGGTTTTTTTTTTTTTTTTTTTTTTTTTTTTTTTTTTTTTTTTTTTTTTTTTTTTTTTTTTTTTTTTTTTTTTTTTTTATTACTTCTTCAGTTTCTTTGCTTGTGATTGTTCTTTTCAGGTTTTCCAGTTCTTCCAGGTTCAGTCTTGGTAGATTGTATTTTTCTAGAAATCCGTTCATGTCCTCAACGTAGTTTGCATTGTTGGCATAGAGTTATTTCTGTGGTATCTGTTGTTACCTCTCCCCTTTCATTTCTGATTCTAGTTACGATAGTTTTCTCTCCTTCCTTTTTTTGTGAGTCAACCATTGGTTTGTCAAATTCGTTTATTTTTTCAAAGAACCAACTTTTAGTTTCATTGATCTTCTGGATTGTCTTTTTGTTTTCTATTTTACTTCTGATCAAATTTTTATTATTTCCTTTCTTCTACTGATTTTTGGCTTTAATTGTTCTTCTTTCACTAGTTGTTTTAAATGTAAGGTTAGATTGTTTAGTCATGATTTTTCTTATTTCTTGAGTTGGACCTGGATTGCAGTGAACTCCCCCTGCCTAGTACAGCTTTTGCTGCATCCCATAGATTCTGGCAACTCATGTCTTCATTCTCATTAGTCTCTAAGTATTTTTTAAGTTCCTCTTTGATTTCCTCTTTTACCCAAGAGTCATATTATTTAGTCTCCAATTAACTTGGGATCTTCCAGATTTCTTTTTGTGGTTGATTTTAAGCATTAAGGTCAGAGAATATAGTGGTATAATTTCAATTCTTGTCAATTTGTTGAGGCATATTTTGTGTCCCAACATATGATCTATCCTTGAGAATGTTCAATGTGTGCATGAGAAGAAACTGAAATTTGTTACTTTGGATAAAGTGTTTGAATATATCTATTACGCCTAACTATTCCAAATGGTCATTTAAAGCTGCTGTTTCCCTGTTAATTTCCTGCCTGGTTGATCTGTCCATTGTTGTAAGTGGGGCGTTAAAGTGAACTGTTATTTTATTGCTGTCAGTATCTCTCATCAGTTCTAATAATACTTGCCAAATCTATTTGAATGCTCCTTTTTGGTGCATATATGTCAATAAGTGTTATGTTCCTGCTTTTTTTGTGTAGGATTGTCTTCCAACCATTGACTTTGAGCCTGTGTTTTTCCTTTGAAAGAAGGTGAGTTTCCTGAATGCAGTAGAAGGTTAGGTTATGCTTTTTAATCTATTTGACCACTCTTTGTTGTTTGACTGGTGAGTTCAGTCCATTAATGTTGAGGGGAATATTGATGTGTAGCTGTTTATTGTCATTTTGTAGTTTGTCTTCTGGGTATTGTTCCTGGCAGTGTCTTTGTTCTTCTCTTTCTATTCTTCGGTGGATTAGGTGTAGTTATGTTTCTATCAGTTTCCCTTTTTGTTTTCTTCTTTGCCTTTTCCTTGGAGATTTATTTTGCGGTTACCCTGAAGTTAGCATTAAGAATCTATGCTTATTTCCTATTTTTATTTGAAAGCAGGTTAGTCTTACACTCATTCTACCATCCACATTTTTGTTCTCTTAAGTTCCTCTTCAATTTTTATATTTGCTCTCTTATTATTTTAAAGTCAGGTTTCTTTACACTTTATGGAGCATCCTTTAATATTTTTGTAGAGCTGGTTTTATGATGATCAATTTCTTTAATTTTTGTTTATGTGAAAAGCTTTTTATAATTCCTTCAGTTCTGAATGATAATTTCACTGGGTATCGTATCCTACATTGAAAATCATTTTCCTTCAGCCCTTTGATATATCATTCCATTCCTTTTCAGCCTATAGAGTTTCATTTGAGAAATATACTAAAATCTTATGGGGACTCCTTGGTGTGTGACTCATTTTTTCTCTGGATATTTTTAAGATTCTTTATCTTTCATTTTTAACATTTTGATGACAATGTGTCTAGGTGTAGGTCTGCTTGGGTTTCTTTTATTAGGGACTCTTTGTGCTTCCTGGGTCTGTAGGCTTGTTTCATTCTTTAGGTTAGGAAAATTTTCAGTGGTCATTTCTTCAAATAAAGTTTCTGCCCCCATTTTTTCTCTCCTCCTGGGATCCCTATGATGTGACTATTGTTCCCTTTGAGGTTACCTCATAGGTCTCAGGAGTTGTTTTTATTTCTTTGCATTCTTTTATCTCTCTTCTGGCTTGCTTCAGTGCATTCTTCTGCCCTGTCTTCTAGCTCATTGATTCTATGAAGGTTTCATCCAGTCTATTCTTGAGTCATTCTATTGTCGTTTTCTTTTTCTTCCTCTGTTTTTTTCTTGATATCCATGAGTTTATCACTGTTGCCCTAAATCATCCTGAGGTAATTTACGTATGTCTGTTGTATTCAGATTTCCTCTGGGTTTTTGATTGGATTCATTATTTTGCATATACTTCTCAGTGTCTTTGCTTTATTTGGCATTCTGTTTATGTTTCTGCATATTTAGATTTCTCTATAGTGATGGCCTTGTGTAGGGTATCAACTTGCACCCAGTAAACTTAGATCTTGGTTTGAACAATTGGATTTCTTGAGTTTTGTGGTGTCCTCACTGGATGGATTTGTTGAAGTTTTTATGTGAACCCTCTGTTACTGCCTCAGAGTTCAGTCTGTGGGGTTGTAGTTTATCTTGGGAATGCAGAGCCTTCCCCCAGTGTCCCAGCTCTTGACCATAATGACCATCTTGCTGTTGGCCCACAATCAGCAATAAAGCTGCAGTTTCACCTCCTCCCACAGGGTGGCACTTTTGGGTAGTGTTGATGATTTCTCCCTCTGGAAGAGTCTCTTCTTCCTTTAATCCTGATAGCAGGATTACTGGTGGGTGAGTTCTGCAGCTCAGGGGCAATATAGTGGTAAGGTATGGGGTTGGGAGATTTCCCTAGCTGCCTTCTGGTTATGGCAGTGCACAGTGAAATGTTCTTGCCAGACCTCCCACTCAAACCACTAAGTCTCTAGTCCTCCTTGCACGCTGCACCAAGACCCTGTTCCCTGACTCTGTGTCCTGATTCACCTGGGTGGGCTCTCTGTTGCTTTTACGATTCCTGGGAGGTCCAGTTATTCCCACAGTTCTGCCCCTTCCACTGTGGCCTGAAACCCAAGTCCCAAATCTTTGGTGTAGCTCTGAACCCTGAACCCTGACATTTTTGCCTGCCCTTTGTTGTCAAGATTGTTGCTGCATCTGTGCCTCTGTACCTCTGTACTTGCTCTTCCTTAGTGTTTGTTTTTGGAAAATAGGTGAATCCCTACTTGCTCTGTGGGGTGGATGTGAGTCTTGCTTCTACAAGGTCATCATCTTCAGATTTGGAATTATTAATGCTGAATTTACCTAGTGATTTGCAGTACTCTTTCTGTTCCTTGAAAGAGTTTATGTAGGAGTAATATGCTTCTTTCTTAAATATTTGATAAACTTTATTGGTGAAGCTATCCAGGTTTAGAGCTTTTGTTTGTAGGAAGGTTTTTAATTATAAATTCAGTTTCCTTAAATGACATAGGTTTGTTACAATTTTCTGTTCTTGGATTTTTTTTAATTGAGGTGAGTTTGATTTTAAAAATAAAGCAAGTACATATGTGCAGGTTCATTATTCACCAGATATACAACACACAGTGCCTACCACTGTCCTGTGACTCTCATAACCACTTGCTTTGTTTTATTAATTGTTCTTGTCTTTACCTCATTCTGCTTTGTATTTATTTGACTTTTTTCTGTATTCTTAAGATAGAGATTTAGATCATTGATTGAGTCTTTTATAATATTCCTCAAGAATTGCATTAGCTGTATCCATTTTTTGTTTTATGTGTATCTTTATTATCATTCAGTTAAAATACAATTTTCATCTGGTTTCTTTTTTGAGCCAAAGATTTATACTCATGTTTTTTAATTTATAAATACTAGGGAATTTCATTGTTACATTTACCATTATTACTTACTTCAAATATTTTTTTGGCACCTTGATTCTTTTCTGATGGCATTTTGAATATATGTATTTTCAGTGTTTAATACACAAACTTCCATGAATTTATTTTTCAATCTTCTTCATCTTGTTTAGTTTCTGTTAATTTGTCTTCAAGTTCACTTATTCTTTCCACCGTCATATCCATTTGGATATTAAGTCAATCCTATGATTTTTCTTTTACATTTTAGAAATTATGTATTTCCATTCTAGAATTTTCATTTCTTTTTAATTTATATTTCTTATGCTATTTTCCCTTACTGAAACATGTCTTGTTTTTACTTTGTAGAAAATAGTTATTATAGCTGCTTAAAAAATCCTTCTTTGTTAATTTCAACATTTATTTCATTTCAGGATTGCACTCAATGGACTTGAGAATAAGCTACATTTTCTTTGTTCTGTGAAAGGTAGGTGATTTAAGATTATATTGTGAACATTATAAAGTTTAAATTATGAGGATTTGGGGATCTGTTATTCTTACCCATGAATTTTCTTTGGCAGGTAATTTTCTTGACTAGGTTTGAATTGCAAAGTCTATTTCTTGGGCAGCAGCTTTGGTCTTAATGCAGACCTTTTGCTGCTCTAAGTCTGTTCCATTTGTAAGTTACTCCGGGGCTATCCAGAGATATAGGTACATAGGCATATAGGGTCAGTGTCCCAGATTTGACTCTTTTCCCTTTGAGTGACCATTACTCTCTTCAGCATCCGTGATCACCCTCCTTCCCTTTTCTGATTTCCCAGACCTGATAAACTACAGGTTTTTTTTCTTGCAGCCTAACTTGCCTGAAGCTTAGCCCCAGGCTAACAGTTAGCACGTGGGAATTGATGTGTAGAACTCTGTCTTCCTTCTCCAAACTAACATGCACTCCTGAATGTTCTGTTTATGTTCATTTTCTGGCACCTCCAGGGAACTGAGTTTTCTCTTATGTCCTGGATTAGTAGTTGTTTTCTGCAAGGGAGAGAGGCGCTACCTCAGTCTGTCATACCCAGGAGTAGAAGTTCACTTTCAAATTTCATCAGGGAGGTGAGGGGAGGAGGAATTCAATGGCAGTGACTGGCTTGACTGGACTGTCACTTCAAAATACAAGTATTTCACCAGTAAGTTTCCATGTTTCTGACACTAGGATATAGGCAGAAGGATCAGATCACTTCTGCTATCCAAAATGACCGAATATACCAGACTTTTGAGCTGGTAACCTCAGAGTGGACCCAAGATATACACCAGTCTTAGTTATACTTAGAAATTTCTTGGATTTTGGATATGTTCAATAGGACATGAATTATGTGTGGTGAGTAGAACTCATGTTCCTTGAGGAGAACTCCCTGATCTTCGTTGCTACTGCCTCTAGCAGGACAGTAGATAGGATCTTAAGAAATCAGAATCAGGAGAATTAATGAGGAGGGGCTCAACCTTGGAGGAAGCTAGGTAGGACCCACCGTGAAATTCATACTGGGAAATAGAAACATAAAAAGCACTAAGGTTTATTAAATATTGACTTACTGAGATACCTAAGAAATAAGGTCAGGAGTGAATTACGAGCATCAAGGGCAGCTGTTCAGTGCGTCCATTTGCAACATCCATCCCACAAGCGGGGACGTCTAGACACTGAGTGGCTACCATGGGTCTGCTGAGACTGCCTTGTGAGCCCTGATGGATACTGGCTGTGCAGTATTTCATGGCGAGGGAGTGGCAGAGACAGGGTGTGGATCATGGTCTCCTTGGCCTGAGAACAGCTAAGAAATCACAGTGGAGAGATACCTCTATCCTGCTCTCGGGATCAGAGGTTCTCAGTCCTTAATGGGCTTGAAGGCTGTCATGTAAATAAGACAGATAGCGGATTTTTATCAGCCACTCAAAGCAAATTGAAAGGCAAATGAGCAAGACTGATGTTAGAAAATTAACCATAAATCTCTATTTATTTAAGAAAAGGGGGAAAAAGATCATTTGCATGTTTCAGTATTGTGATCATTATTCACAGCAAATTGCTAGAGCCACCACGTCATAATTCATCCTACGACATCAGGTGGAAGCACTCAAAGCCTGGAAAATGTAACCTGGAGAAAGGGAAATAGCTCATATGTGGATGCAGGGACTCAGCAGGGCAGAGGCTGTCCGACAGTTTCCTTCTGGGCCCTTACAGCAGAGCTGCAAGCGGCTGCAACCTGAAGCCTGGCTTCCCTCAGCCCCTCCCAGCCCTTCTCGCCCTTTGCTCACTCCTGCTGGCAATCAATCCAGCCTCTTAGAGCTATTGACCTGGTTGCCTGAAAGTCATTTCCCAAATTCTATCTCCTCTCAAAATCTATTTTCCCGGAGTCAGAGAGAGCCAGTTGGGTTCCTCAATTATCAAATTGTACAGTCCTGAGCTTATATACTTCTAAAAGGTTATGCAGTATAAGTTCTTTTCCATGGGAATATCATATTGGCTCTTCTGGGGAGTGAATGGAATATTTAAAATACATTCAATCTCAATAGACCATTAAGAGGGTTGCAGAGGTGAAATGTAACTTAGATAAGCCTGGGATAGAAACGTGTGTTCTCTGAGATGCTCCGGGCCAGTTGCTTCACCAAGAGCATTGCTGCATAATCTTGTATTATGTTTCTTTCTACTCTTCTACGTGGACTTAAAAGTACCTGTGCGGGAAGACGAGGTGTCTGCTGACAAACATCTCTGACACACATCACTGATTTTTGGCAATATACGTAGCACCTTTAATGCAACTTAAATCAGCATCGCTTCTTTATTTTGTAAATAATAATCACAGCTAACATTTGTTTGAGCCAGGCCATACCTAGGTATTTTACAGATTCTATATAATTTTGAAAATCTGTTGGTTATAAAAATAATATGTGCATTACATTCTCCTTAGAGAATTGAAATAATTCCAGTAACACTGAAGTCCAGTTGGATCGTAATCTGTATTCTCACCCACCATTCCACAGCCCTACCAAAAAGTAACAACTTTTTTCAGCTTTTTTCATCCTTCCAGAATTTTCTACAAACTTGCAGACTTATATTCCTATAGAAGAGATATAGTACTGTGTTTTCTGTGTTTGTTTGTTTTATAAATAGAATCATCAATATGTTTCATGCTGTCGTTTGCTTTTCACACTCAGCAATATGTCGTGGCTATTTCCCCATGTTGAAAAGTCATTTTCTTCTTTTAAGCTCCCTGCACCCGCCCACCCCATAACAAGGTAGCATCAAATTTTATTCAGCTATTCCCTATTACAACAGAACTGGGTTGTTGGGGTATTATTTTTTTTCCTTTTCCTGTTTCTGGTGCACACGGTGAATTTCTATATTCCTAATGGTATTTAGTGTTGATTAGCCTTGTTGTTACCAATAAGAGGATGCTGGATGCCGGCCAGGTCTGCCGTGTAAGTTCCCCAACAGATTTCAAAACCTCAGTTCTAGGATCAGATGACAGACAGGGTTATCTGCCTTTTATTTTGAGCTGTGGTAGGGCATAGGGAGAAAATAGAAAACAAGTGAAAAATACAAGAGCTATTGAGAGGTCACCTCTGGGATCGGTTACATATTTTCCAGACTTAATAAAAAGGACAACAAAACCTAGGAAAAACAATCATTGTTTTTACTTTGGTTTCTATGGGCTTTTAATTAGACACCAGCAGAAATCTCCAGTAGAGGTGGTATGAGAAGACCCGGGTTCTTGGAGACACCCCACGAGCATGCTGCTTCCTGGGCGCCTCCGCCAGCTCAGAGCCCTGCCGCCACCCCCATGCCCATGTCCAGTAGCTGTGCGCTGTCCTGAGGGCAGCAAAGCAAAACACAAAGCTGTGTGTGTTTAACTTTTCAAAATGAGTAGCTTTGTTCAGGAGGTTTTATTATAAATCAAACTTATTCTCCTACGAGATAGTCCAGCGCTCTAGAAATATTTAAAGAATAAAGTAAAAAACGTCCCCCAATTTTTCCATCTCAATATTTATTACCACTTTGGTAACATCTATAAATGGGACCATGGCGTGCGTGCATTTCTGTACCTCGTTTTGTTTCTTTTTCTTTCAGTAAGATGTTCTCTCTAACTTGAACAATGCTAGTAGATGGGCTTTGTCCCTGATTTGACGAATCATAATCAAGCACGGTGCAGTGTTCATTCCCTCAGAGCTTCATCAATGGCTCCCCCAACTCTTCCTGGTGCAGCTTGTCACGTCACATGTCATCATGCTTTAGCAGCTTTAGCACTGGTCATACTTTGATGAACAAGACAGGCACAGTGTTCTGCCTTTAAGTGCAAGTCTGCTAGGGAAAGCAAACAAGCGATGACAAGGACTGACGTAGTGAAGGAGGTGGAACAAGGGAGGCTTCTTGGAGGAAGTAACACTGGTGCTGTGACATCACAGAGGATGAGTGGGAGTTTGCAAGGCACCAGGGAGTTTAAGCTAGGAAGAGCATTTGCAAAGACCTAGAAACAAGTGAGATACTGACAAACTCATATATTCAATGTATCTGGGGCTAAAATTTGGGGGATGTGGAAACAGTAGGCTCTGGGGTTTGTACAATAACATGAGCATTGCTCAGTGACCCTCTCAACTGGATTTCAGTTATTCTCCCAGCAGGAAGACATTCCATTCTTAAATCGTCTGGTCAAATTCACATCCTGACAGGACTCACATCTGTAGGAGGAGCAGTTTACTTCTGTCAGGGCTCAGGGAAAATGCCCTAATCCCTCTGAGGCTCTTTATAGGTTAAAGAAACAAAAAATAGTATCAGAAAAGATTAGTAGGAAAAAAGACCAAATTGAATGACATATCTATGAAGAATTTATATGGCTGTTGATTCTGTGGTAAATGGGACAGATCAAAAACTTACCCTGTGCTGAGGAATGAGAGGAAGGGTCTTCGTGTGAATGGATGACTTCGTATGGCAAAACCTTACCTCCAGACTTCTGCCCGCCCTAAAGATAGGTTTTTTTTGATAAAGGTGTTGCTTGGTGTCCAAGTCACTTCTGGAGACCCACAGGGTTTCCTTTAACGTCACACATCAAGGTGACACATTTTGGAAAAAGCCTGTACTGGACATCTTGGAAGAGGCTTATCTAAACAATTTGGGGGTTGGAGGCTGATACCACAGTTCCATCAATTTTGATAGACATGTGGGAAATTGTAAATATGACCAGAGATGTTCATAAGAGTGTGCAAAAGGAGAGAGGACACTTCAGCAGTGAAAGGACTGCACTGCTCTTTCTCTCACAGGGTACTGTTGAGCGAGACTCTAGAAAGAAGGACCTCAGTATGTCTAGGAGTAATTGCCTGAATCCCTGTGTCTCCACTGCCCGGATCCAGCTGGGTGTATGGGGAGTGGGTTGGAAGTAAAATAAACCCCATGAAGAATTAAAGTGTTAGCATGATGGAAACACTGGGCTACTAAACATCCGAGGCACAGTGAGGTGGAGAACTGTAGCAGAATGAGACCAGTCGTGCAGTTTAATCAGGTCTGAACTTCAAGAGCGTGTGCAAGCCTGGGATGAAGTCGGTCAAGAGAGTGACTAGCACAGAAGACTCAGGCCATCGAGCCAGCACGGACAGGAGAAGACCCCACTTGAGCAAAGCAAAAGCACAGCAACCAAAGTGTGGGCCTTTCTGCCTCAGGGAGCCGCCAGTTAGCACAGAATGTGGGCTGAGGGCATAGTTCATCCTCATGAAGGAGAGGGGTGCAGGAAATGAGCCCTGGGTCTAGACAGTGTGAGTTGGTGCGAGAGGGTCATTAGAGGTCTCCTGGTTGAATGCGTTCCCTCCAAATCCTTGTTCTGGAGTTAAGTGAAAAGCACTGGTTATACAGCAGATAAATCAGGTTCTAACCTTGACTGGGTCTCTAACCTCTGGCTTGTCCTTGGTAAGTAACCTCCCTAAGTCTGTTTCTTCCTCCTTAAAATGGATCTTGGCAGCATCTACCTGAAAGCACCGATCTAAAGGGCTGGTAGAGGTTGACCGTAGTGATGACACCCATCCTGACCTTGCCTCCTGGCTGTGGTACTTGGCTAGAAAGAGAAGGCCGTTGATCTCCACCACAGGACAGAGATTCTTTCTCTTCAGTCCAAGGAAGGAAAAGAAGTCACAGAGAAGGGGCTTTCCCGGGCTCTTGGAGAGCCCATCTGGGTAGAGATCCAGCAGGCCGCCACCAGCCTCGGTCTGCTTGGGGACAGAGAGCGGCTGCTGGGGAAAGAGGGACACCTGAACAAATGTCTGTGTCAGCGGGGCTGGCTGTGAAAGACGAGGGATAACCTAGTCAGATTCTGGCGTCAAGGATGGGGCTAAAGGAGCTCATTTGGAGCTAAATAATAATTTATGGTTTTGACATTGAAAATCATCTCATTTCGAGAGGGGCTTTGAATGGGCATATTTATACCTCCTGCCCCAGGAAATTCTGGCAAATGAAGATAGAACTATGATCCTCCTTGCTTTCTAAATTCTGACTACTTGAGACTTCTGGTTAAAAATATGTATTTTGTTTTCTTTGTTTAATAAGAACCTAGCAGAATGCAGAGGAAAGTAGGGCAAAGTTATCAAAGGGAAAAAAATACCTTTGATCACCTTTGGCCCCCAAGAGTCAGGTTAGCACATCATTCCAAAACCCTGGGGAAGGATTTGCAAATAAATTAAATTCCAGTGAGTAACACTAAGGTAGTTTGCACATCAGAGGGAAATGTTTATTGAATATATATTATACTGAAAAATAGAAAAGATAAATATTTATACTTCCATCGAGACACATTTAAGATTCCCAAACACCCATTGTATAATCTGCTAAGCAATTTGCCCAACTGTTTTGCATTTTCCCTTGAACAGGTGATTATCATGGTATTTATTCTACTCTGTAGATTTTTTATTGGTGATTGTTTGTACTCATTATTTATCTGTTGTGGGGTTTTTTTTGAGGGGTGGTAACAACTTAATAGAAATTATATATAAGATATTATAATGAATATCTTCTGATTTTTAGTATCAGAATCAATTTGATTTTTCTGTTGACAAAATACACAAATCCACAATTTTGAAAATTGCTTGTGGAACAAAAAATATTAATTAGGTAGTATAAACTCTGATTTTAATGTCATGGAATACCTTTCCTGGTTCATGCTTAAAAAGAGAGTTACCACATATTACGGTACTAGTAGAATGCAATAAAAATATGAATAATTAAATCAAGATTAACCATATATACATGGTGCACCCTGGTGGCTTAACAGCTAAGTCCATTGGATGCAGTCCGCATACATTCCAAGGACCAGGGTTTGTGACCCCGGGCTGGTGGGACTGGAAGTGCAGTCTGGGGGGAGAACAATTAAATAAAAATAGAATTTCTTAAAATATATATATTTATTTTTCTTTTGATGATAAAAAAGCACCTCAGTATTCTAGAATGCCTTGAGAGCTCACCATTCATCATTTCCTACTACATTGGAGATTTGTGGAAATAGAACAGAGTTGAGAGCTCTCATTAACCCAGTGCTGAGTAGCCAGATTCTCATGCATTTTTCTCATTTCCTATTTTTAAATTCATAGATTGATAGTTCAGAAGAATAAATGAAATGGAATATTTTAGGAGTGTTTGCCTAGCAAGTGTATGTATGATAGGGCTTAAAGGAATTGAAACTAGAAAAAGCCCAGCTAAGAAGTTCCAGGATGAATCCAGGCAAGAAGGGAAGAGGATCTTTGATGAAGATGGAGACAGAGGTGAAAAGGAAAGGATGAAAGTCAGTCATGAAGGAACCAAAGAGCAGGGAAAAGGAATCAAAGATGTTCGAGCTTTAAGGCCACAGGACTATTTGCATTTGGGAGAAAAGAGGCATGGACTTACTATTTGCAGAAACTGTGCTCTCCAGAAGACTGTTGCAGTTGGCATTCTGCATTTCTAAGATGCTGTTGGTATGATTTCGTTGCTCATAGAACTTTACCTTTGGATTACAGCCCCTTTGCCATTTCCTTTCCCAAAGCCATGAGCTTTTTGACAAGTCCCTGTCTTTCACCTTTGCATTCCTCCAGCATCTAAGTATTATGCCAGGCACACAATAGGCACTTACTGAATCTTTGGAAAAGGAAGGTTGTGGTGAGGTGATCAAAGGAAATGAAACTAAATGGAAAAGGGCTTTTGTCATTTTGTATTAGCCGTAAATTTTTAATAGGAACAGATTCTAGAGTAAAATCTTAGTTTACACACTAGTAAATTGAGTCACAGGCCAAAGAAACACTGGTCCAGCCAAGATCAAGCAAAGAGGTAGGTCCTGTATGCTGTTCATTTCCCCTCTAGTTCCCTCAAATTTAGCCAGATTCGGGACACAAAGAAGCAGATACATGAACAATACTTTTGAATAGAGAGTAGGCCGTGATGATTCTCACAGCTGGATAGTTTCTTGAAATTTGGATTTTTACATCTATTACTTCATTAGTATTGCATAGATAATATAATCACATGGTTTGGTTTTTTTTTAAACCTTCAAAGAATAAAACATAAATAAGTAGGTACTAAGAAGTCTCTTTCTCTTGGCTTGGTCCCCACCAGGCTAACTTATAGGTATGTCTTCTTTTGTTTTTTATGTACCTTCCATGATTTCTTTATGGTTATAAAGCCAAATATGAGTAAATGTTCTTATTTATCTCCCGTTCAGTGCACAGAGTGTAGCCAGTTACTGATGGTTATCAGTACCTTGCTTCTTTTTAAACTTAAAATGTATCTTGGAGACTCTCATATTAATACAAAAGAACTGCCTTTACTTGGCTTCATTGTATTGGATCAGTGTAATTTGATTAAATGGCCCCTTACTTATGGATTTTTGGGTTATTTCTAATCTTTTGGTGTTAGGAAAAAACATCCTTTAATGGCTGACATTGCACATACACCCAGTGTTTGTACTTTTGTAATTTTGACATATTGCTAATTACACTTCTAGTGGTCGCACCAGTTTATATTCGAGTCAGCAGCCTGTGAGTACCTGAGTCTTCACAGCTTGTGTATCACAGTGTTATCAAGCTTTAGCCAATCTGATGGGTGCAAAATGCTTTTCAGGGGAACTTCATTTGCATTTCTCTTAGGATTGAAGTTGGGTGTCTTCCAATTGCTAGAAAATGGACATACAGAGAAAAACCAACCTGGGATTTCCTCCTCTTACCAAAATCAGTGGTTGGCACACAACTAGCCCCAGAGAAAGAGAGCGCTGCCCTCTCTAAGGCATTTGGAGCAAACATCCCTCAGTGCCAGTGTGGGGTATGGAGTGTCTCATGAAACCCAGGAGCCGTGAATTGTGTGCAGTTATGTCCATTTTACAGATGAGAAAACTGAGGTGAGACATCTGGTAGGAACAGAGCAGGCCTGGTGGGCTCCTGGGTCTCAACCCCACTCTGTTGAGGCTGCTGCATTTATGCTCAGAGTTTGAATTAGGTCATTTGTATGTGGTTTGTCTCTCATTGGATTTATGCTCTTCTCTCTGGCCCAGCCATCTCCCAACACTCTGCCTGGTTTGGAAGGACATATTTTTTCTTTAATGTAGCTATGGTTCGTTGCTTTTCCCTGTAGAATGTGAAATGCAGCAAGTTTCCTCTTGGGTGGTCTCTCCCTCTCTGCACTTTACCTTTTCCTGCTGGTATCTTGATAGAAGCTACTGTTTTTGTAGCAAATTATAAATATTGACCTGTTTTCTCTCTCACCTTTATATAAATATCGGAGTTGGGGCATTGGGGCTGTGGAATCATGATTTAAAAAAAAAAAGAGCAATTGAATAAAGTTTATTGTTTTCTTGATTATATATGAGGCAGTTACTCAGAATAGTCATGTGAGGACTAGATAATGCTCAAGTCATTGATGTCTAAGCAATTTATTTATTAATCAGAACTGATTTTTTCCAAAGTTACCAGGGGAAAGCTAAGGAGTGTTGTGCATCATTTAACAACAGTGGTACATTCTGAGAAATGCATCATTAGGTCATTTTGTCATGCGAAGGTCATAAGAATATACTCACCTAAACCTATACGCTATAGCTACTGCTCACTTAGACTGCATGTGGGAACCACACTCGTATATGTGGTCAGTTGTTGACCAAAGTGTTAAGTAAACAGGTGATTATACAACTTTTACACTGAAAAGAATGGAGAATTTAAAAGTGAGTTCTCTAGGTATATAACAGAGCTACTATACCACCATAATCAGAGTGAATTACTAGTCTTGTACTAAAGTAGCACTCACCCTGTTAGAACTGGATTAGAAGCTCAGTCCACTGCAGCTGTCAATCTAAGAAACGACACCAGGCTATGAAATCGCTAAAGTATGCTTGTCTCCTCTTCAGCCTCTTCAGATCTGTTTGCAAACCTTCCCAGGTTCCTATGAAATTGTTATTGCATCTAGATATCTGTCTCCTCTCTCAGTAGCCACATTCAGAATCCTCTCTGGGTAGCCCAGAGCAGCACTTGTAGAAACTTCTAGAAGGCATTTCTGTCTTCCCATTCTGACCTTCAGTTCCTCCTCTTACCCTAATGCCTCTGCATGCTTGCCGAAAAAGAAAGGTAAGCTTTGTGAAATCCAGGTTCCATCCCAATGAAACCTGCACTGTCTACCCAGATTGGTTGTCATAGTCTTGAGTCATAGACAACCTGGAGACTAAAGAACAGGCTCAGACTGTGTCTAACCAAAATCAACTGGCAAATAACATCATTTAAGAGCTGAAATGAAACTATACTTTTCAATACCTCACACACATTTCAGTTGAGGGACAGAGGAAAATAAATAACTGCCGTCCCATGCACTGCCACCCTGGAGTGAGCCTTCAGGCTGGTCCCTGTCGTGGGTAGTCAGGAAGAAGAGCTTGGCAGAAAGAGGGGAGGGGAGCCAAGAAATATGTGCTTCTCTGAGCTTCCATATTGAACAACCTCCATTTGTGTGAAATGTGTTCTCTCCTATGGCTGCATATTGTAGTTAACTGGAGACTTTTGAGAATAAATGTACTCGGGTTCCATCTCCAGAGATATTCTTAGATCGTCTAGGGTGCAGTGTGGGCACTGGGCTGTTAGCTCAGTGGAGGCACACCCGTGTTCACAGCGCTGCGCAGTCTCCAGAAGGTGCGTCGCTGGAAGGAAGAATAAGCAAAATGTGGTTTATATATGCAATGAAATACTATTAAGTCTTAAAAACGGAGATCCTGACATCTGCTACAATGATGAACTTGGCTAAGACATTATTCTAAGTGAAATAAGTCACACCTGACAACACAAATATTGTGTGATCTCACTTATCTGCAGCGCCTAGAGTAGTCATGGACCTAATGACTCATTGTAGGCATCAGCAGTACCCACATGATAGCCTCTAGATCAGTGCTATGAGAAACTCCAAGGCCCTCTAGTTTCCTTCTGAAGATTATAGAATCCAAATTTCAATGGCTGGAGGCTGGGGTTGTGTATTTTAATAATCTCCTTTCTCACATGCTGCAAAGATTGGAATTCATAGATGTCATAAAATCCAAGCTCCTGGATCTTACCTGAAAGTCTCGCTTCTTTGCCTATCAGTCCTCCTCAACCTTAGAGTCTTGGACTGCCTCTTATCCCTTCCATACCACTTTTCTGAATTCCTTTCCCATCTTCACTTCTTCTCTTTCATCTCTCCCTCCACTGGTTAATATTAGTTGTGAGCTTTAGAGCCCTTTCCATTATAGTGTATTTCAATCTCATTTTGGGCATTTCTAGCATATGATCTTGTGCCTGAGTGATTATTTTGGGGAAGACAAGATCTTATCATGATGCTTGACTCAGACTAGGTGTTCATTATTTATTATATTAAACTGATTTAATTTTCCAGCCCAACCTCACTTTTAGATAAATATATCCGGTAGTGTCTTAAGCTTTTCAATCAAAACATAGTCAAGATGAGTTCATGAGTTCTTAATTTACCCATGCGTATTTCTCTCCCATAGTGCCTCCTATCTCGACAATGATACCTCTCCCCACCCAATTAACTGCTCTGCTCAGAATGCTGAATGCCACCTTTTACACCTCTATATTCCTGCCTCCTACATCCAATCAGATTTGAGGAAACAACAGTTCTCTCAGACCTTCCCATTTCTCTCCACCTCTGCTGTCTCTACCAGGCACCTGATCTCCTCACTGAAACAAGACTGAAGTGTGTAACATGTCTGTCTATGTTGCTCCATTGTGCAGACCCTTTCATTGACTGTTTATTGCTCCTGTCATAGTCTTTAACAAGATCTAGAACATTCTGCCTGTGCCTCCTGCCTCATCCTTTTTAACTTCCCATTATAATAACAGACCTATCTCTGTTCTTTATTTTAGCCTTATGTCTTTATTTCTTCAGAAAATTTATCCATAACATTTCTCCTACCTAGAATTCTATTACTGTAAATGGCCATAATATTGGCCCCCGACATTCTTTCAGACTTTATTCCAAGTATCACTGCCTCAGAGAGACAGTCCAAGTATAGCAGATCCCCAGCTTACCTTCTCAGAGGAAACTTTGTTTCATCTTGGTGAATAATACAAGTACGGTCATAAAAAATGACAATGTATTGGATATTCCCACTTCAGTGGGTTTCATCCCTGATTTTGTCCCCTGTTTCAAGCATCTAATTCAATAGATATTTATCACATGAATCAACTCTATACAATCTTCCATCTATATAGACAATCCTCACTTTCTGGATTCCATTCTTTCCAACCCCAAAGTAAAGAATATCATTCATGTATCTGCCATGGAGTTGCTACTCTCTTGAGCTTGCCCATGCCAATCACTGTTGAATTAAGTGGGGAGGGATAGCTTAGGAGAGAGAAAAACCAAAATGAGTCCTAGTTCATTATATTGACAATATTGAAACACTAGTCCTCCGGCCCATCGCCTCTTGAGTTTCCATCCTGCTGAGAACACAGTTCTATAGCTGCTGGTAACCTCTATGCCAGACTCCATACCTAGGCTTGGAGACTGGGAGGGAAGAAGACCTCACCCCTTTCTTCTCTGTGCACACTCATGAATAAAGGAGAGGGAAGCAAGACTATTTTCCTGTGATGAATGTTGCATTTTAAAAGAAGTTTCTTAGGCATTTAAACAATCATTTATTCTACATGGAACAATAGTTTCATTATTTATATAATGAAAATTCTTCTGAATGTTAATGTAACGTTGGTCCAGCAACCTCACATTTGGAATAATAATCCAAAATATGTTCTCATGTCAGTAAAAACTTACTGAACCCAGTTATCTCTCTCCTACAACTTACCGTAGAGAGAAAATAATTTCTCAATGTTGTAAAGAATGCATCTTCTAAAGTCTGAAAACCCTGGTTTCAAATCCTAGCTTACTAACCTGAAATTTTAAGAAAATTACTTAGTATTTACTGAGCTTACTTTATAGTTTTGAAACGATCACATGAGAAAACATATCAACTGATTAATACATAATGCTTTTAGTATATTGTCTGTCATGGATAGTTATAGTATATAATGCGTGTAGTATATAGTCAGTACTCAGTGGTAATTCTTAGTAATCATTATATTATAAATTCCTAATCTTTCTTTGTACTAATGTTTAACTGGATTCAAATTGAAACTTGCCTAACATCCATCACTCCTTTTATGTAACTTGAGCCCCTACTGTGTTTCAGGTAGTGTTCTAGGTACTGGATAATATTTTGGTAAATAAAATGACTTCTCTCTTATGGAGCTTAAAGTTCAGTGGGGCAGAAAAACAAATAGGCAAACGCATTAATACACACTCATGTCGCTTTAACAACAGGGATGCATTCTGAGATAGATCTCATTAGGCAGTTTCGTCATTGTGCGTGTCATAGAGTGTCATTACCCAGACCCCCATGTTACAGCCAGCTGCACACGAAGGCTGTGTGGTCCAGCCTGTTGGGCGCATCAAGGTCGATACAATCCACTGTTGACTGAGAAGTCTTGCGTGACGCATGATAAATACAGGTATCCCTCGCTTTTCAAATACATTCAAATACATCCCTCGCATTCAAATACATTAGGACACTTCGCTTTTATGACAAGATGTACATTAGTACATTTGTTTTTGCCAACTGCAAGAAATCCACAGAGAATTTTCACTTGTAAGACAAGTGGCAAAAAAGCAAACCACTTTTGTTGGCTCTGCAGCAGCCATTCTAGAGAAAGAGCGCGCCTTGAGCAGTGGGCGTGGACCTGCCACGCTCCTGGCCCAGGAACTGCTGTGTGCTTATCGTCATTCTTACCCTTAGTGTAGTGTAATGTCTTTTTAACATGCTATTTGATATGAGTTGGTAGGTTATTTTGGGGATCTGCGAATCCTCAGGTTTTTTTCCATATAAATTAGTTGACAGTTGCTTCTTAGCTTATGAAAGGTTCCATGGGACGCTGTTTCCAGAGAGCAGGGGAGACCCACAGGTGTAAAATGTGACAAGTGTCACGGGAAAATGAGCTGCAGGTTCTGAGAGGAAATGATGAAGTCATCAGAGCAGGGACAAAGGAGCACCGATTGCTGACTGGACGAGTCCATGGCTTCGTCCTGGTCCCACCCCCACAGCAGGCATCCTTAGAGAGGAGGCTTGTGTGCCCACTGTGGTTCTTTGCAAACTTCTTGACCATTTTTCAAAGCCAGCTTAGCTCTGATGCTGTTATCTCACCTAAAATGGTGAGCGTGGAACACATGCTCAATGTCCAGGTCAGTAGATGAAAAACCATCCTTATGTAAAATACTGCACAGTTAAATCCGGAAGCATTTGAAAAGAATAATCTGCCACAATCAAACGGGCTTTTATTCTTAGAGGAAGAGGTAGATTAACATAAAGCAATCTGCTAATATAACTTATCCTACCAGTGAGTCAAATGAGAAATCTGTACCCTTATCTGTTCACAAGTAGGAAAATCCTTCCGTTGCATTCAACATTCAGAATCAGGGTTTTCCATACTGCTCGTTGATGGGGTTGGTTTACCTGAAGGCTTTATCATAGAAGATGATTAAAATAAGCTTTCAAATGGAGCCCCCAGCAAAAAAAAGTATATGTGTGTGTATGTGTGTGCGTGTGTGTGTGTGTGTGTGTAGAGGACTGTAAACTGACCATTAAAACCTGATTTCTTTAGGTTGCATCAATATCTGTAAGACTTTAAAACAAACTAAGCACCATATCTGCCAACCTACCCAGTCTGCTCAACTCCAGAGCTGAGACAGAAGTAAAGAAATAAACCCCCAAAAGGCTGTGACCGCTCACCAGCGACATGGTTTATGCCAGCAGAGAACTGACTGACAGCCTCCATTTCTGAAATTAATTACTTTTCTTCTGGAGTTAAATTTGCTGATGATGCTTCTCACAAAAATATGAGATCTTTACATAGCAAATGCTCTAATTAAATAAGAATAAAGGCAGAAAACTTCCAGGCCTAAATGAGATACATTTATTCCATGCATGTGGTTGAATCTTTAATAATTTGAAATGTAACAGTCTCTTCCCTCCTGGGATGTTGATGATGTCTTGCTGTTCCCTGTATTTGCATCTATCTCCTATCTAATGTTTATTTATGACTGTATTGAGGGGAATTCATTCACTCATTGCTTTCCCTACCATCTCCTGTGCACTCTCCCGAACCCCGATGCTGTGGAAATAATTGTGTGTCCCCCAAAGTGTGTATGTTGAAGCCCTAATCCTCAATATCACTGTACTTGGAGAGAGGGCATTGAGGAGGTAATAAAGTTTAGAATAGGTCAAAAGGATGGGGTCCTCATCCAGTGGGATTCTCTCTCTCTCTCTCTGTGCACACGCATACACACACATACACACACACACACACATACACACGCCCCTCCCCCCCTGCAAGGGAAATGCCACGTGAGCACACAGTAAGACGGTAACCATCTGCAGGCAGAGAGCAGGCTCTTCTCCGAGCCTAAGCAGCCCGTACTGTGCTCTTCAACTTCCAGCCTCCAGAACTGTGGCCCCCAGCCTGTAAGAGCCCCTTCTGTGTTTACCACAGCAGTCTGTGGTACTTTGCTCTGACGGGTGAAGTGGACTGAGACACTTAGAGAAGAGAGAAGGGATGGCTGAGTGTATAAGAAAAACAATCCAGCTTTCTCCTCCTTCCTTTGTCTAACATTGTTTCCTGCATCCACACAGGGAGGGGAAGAATACTGGGTTATTCATGTCCTTTGAACTAGCTTCTAGGGGAGCAAGGATTTGTGTATGTTTTTTTGCAGAGGGACAAAAGACTTCATTGCTGTCTGAATCGCATCTCTTCTCTGCATCCCTCTTCATCTCCTCCATGCTTCACATGGAGATGCCTGGAAGGGACAGTGAGTCCCTCTGTGTGCCAGGTGCTGGGTCAGGCGTGCAGCCCAAGATCAGCCCCTTTACCCCTCATACCCACTACATTAGGGAAAGCAGCGAATGGGCCACAAAGTGATGCAGGGACACGTAGCTTAAAATCTATAGGGCAGTGTGCACATGTTATGTGTGGAAAATTAACTGGCAAAACCTGAGACTTGTAAGAGCAAGGATCCCCTGTAGCAGCTTGGGTCTGGGTTGCACCCCTAGATATTCACGACATTTTTACTCCAGGTAACCTGGGCACACCCATGAATGAGAACCCCCCGCCCTCCCCAGAGAGATACCAGAATCCATCTTGTCTGTGTGTGTGGAGTGGTTACACACACGTGTGCATTCCCTTTATGTAACTTTCCCGGCCTGAAGGGAGCATAAACTCCCTGTGTCTCCTTTTAAAAAACTCCCTGTGTGGTCCTGATTAAATGGCTCTCTCCACGAATTCTTTCTGGCTGAACCCAGCTGTCTCATCAGTGTGTCCCAGCTCACCCTCACCAGCATCAAAAGGAACCCATGAAACACCTCTTGAAGTAACAGAATTTAGTTGTGTCCTCCTTTGAAGACACTGCTCTTGGCACAGTTCTCTGCTCATATCATGGTGCTCTCAAGAAAGTTACCCAAGAGCCTCTGCTGCCCAAAAATAGGCATAATGCAGGAACCAAGTTGATTTCCAACTGGTCAGACAACTATCAACTCCTCCTCTCCCACATCCCCCATTCTCCCTTACCTGAGACTTGCATCCATTGGAGGAAGGCAATAGAGAAATTCCAGGTGCTCTGAGCCCTCAGTGCTCTCAAAGATTACTCTTCAGTATACTGAAGATGAGCTGGAGAAATACACAAAAGAAAATGAATATGTCCAACAAGAATCTTTGATTTGCAAATTAGCTTAGCTAAGGAGTGGGGAGGGATTAGCCAATGAAGAGAGGCTGTCACACCCAAGAGCAGAAAAGTGGTTCTGGCAGAACTAGGACCTGTAAATTGAGCATATGTCTTCCATCTCTTGTTCTTTACTCTTGCTGCTTAGCAGCTTCAATCTCCTCTCTTTCCATTTACCAATTGCTTTGACTGTTCAACATGCAGGGTAGAAAATGGGGTATGTCTTAGGCAGACAGGATTATGGGTGTTCTTTTCTCAGTTGTCTAGAGACAGCTGGGCTATCTTTTATGTCCATGTATATATGTCCCTAAGGATGAGGATCTCACTGACCCAGTTCGGATGAGTCTCCTGACCTTGGTCCAGGTTACTGTGTTCCTGAGAGGCAGGGTCACAGAAGAGGCAAGAGGTTGGGGACGAAGAGACGTCCCATGAATTGGATTTGCACTTCCCGGAGGTTGGAGGGAAGGGCATTCCAGAGGCACTAACAGTCTGTGCAAAGGCTTAGCAATGGAAAAGACCAGATTTGTGCAGGGGAGATTTGGATGGGTGGTCCTGAGGAAGTAGAAAATGCTTTGGAAAGGATGGGTTTTGTAGGAAAGAAATGTAATCAACTCATCACTCTTCATTTGTTCATTGTGCTCCTTGATCCCTGTGACAGGCTCTGGAATGCAGTAGTTGGGAATGAAGAGATGAGTGAGATTCAGCTCAGACTTTGAGGAGGCAACAGCCTAGTGGACAGAGGAATGAGCGATGGAAATGAGTGGAACACATCACATATTTTAGAAATGGAAACATCACTTGACTTCTCAGCTATGCACCATATTTTGCCATAGTAAATAGGGATGACAGGGCGTGAAACCCAGAACGTTATTATTGTAGGTGCCATGTGAAGATGTCATTTTAGAGAACATATAGGGAGATTTTAAAAAGACATCTAGTAGTCAAATAGCCAACATTTAAGGGATTTTAGGGTGACCTGGTACCCCAATGATAGATTGCTGAAGACACTAATCTCCAGTTCCAATATGCATGGTATTCCCACAAAGGTGATACTCTCCTATTGGGTAGCAACTTTGCAATGCTGTTGATACAAAATAAATCTCATTTTTAATAAAAATGTATCTTTAAGATATACACAACGATTACCCTGGAAATAGATTGGACTGTCTATTATATTGATATATACACAATCTCGGAAATTTGTCTCCAGTGCCTGGTTGACTGTACACCAACAGAATTTACAGCTTCATAAAAATACTTTATAGCGCGCAGGCAGCAACGTTCCTATTTCTTATGCGGATACATTGGAAATGTGGCTGAGGCTGTCATTCATTCCTGGCACTTAAATGTTTCCCGCAAATAGTTGCGGCCTTAAGAAAGCATCACCAAATAAAATGTTTTTATTTGGTTTTTTGGTGATATGTCAATAGACATTAAAATAAAACCTTCCTTGTACTGACGTGCTCTTCCCCCTTCAGAATGCTTTTGAGGGGAGCTGAAGGCTCTCCAGGGACCCATCAGGGGGAATGAGGAGGCAGAGCTGGAGGGATATTACCTCTTAACAGGATGGGTCTGTCTATTGGCCACTTCACCTTTATTGGGAAGGAGGGAGCACAATCGAATTTTATTAAGATGTATTCTCACCTGTGCAGAGTAGGATTGTCATCTCCCTGTGCCTCATGTCCCTGCCACCAGCACAGGGAGGCCTGCCCAGCACGCATGTCCTCCTCTCCAGATACTGTAGCATGCAGGTGTCCCTTTCTTTAAGCGAATGTAGTCCATGGCTGTATCTTTACCCACTGGATTTGCTTGAAGAGGATGATATGTAGACTTGGCAAAATGTTTCAACTGTAATTAATTTAAACAAAGAGGCCTGCTAGGACATTGAAAATTGTCTTTTGCATTCATAAGTTGGATTTGCCTGCCCAATTGCAAGGCTTGGAATGGGCCCCATAAAGAAGATATCATAGTATTAGAAAAAAACAGCACTAGTACGCTCTGAAGCACCCTTCTTTGCTTTTAGTTTTCTTCATGGCACTTATCATCTGATATATTATTTACTTGATAATTTGCTTACTATTTGCCTTCCTCCAAAGGATTTCCCCTCCATTCTGTCTTCCATAGCTATAACATCTCTGGGTCAGAGCACGTTCTCATTAAATATAGGTTTAACAAAGTAAAAGTCTCATCTTAAGTCTTGATTGTGTCCTTTATTTAATGAGTGCAATACTATGTCAGGTCCCAGGTCAGTCTGTGTGTGATGTACCAAAGGAGCATATTGATTATTTCCAATGAAGGAAACAGTTTGTGAACAAATGATACTTTAAACCTCCCTTTTGCCTAAAATCAAGAATATAACAGACCAAGGACCAGCCAAGGGGCCCAGTTCTGTGAGTTCTTTGGTTCTCAGAAACAGAAATTAGCCAAAGGCCAAACACTGCCTTAGATAAAGTTGAATTGAGGAGCAGAGGACCCACATGTGGAGAAATAACACAAGGGACTAGAGCCCATACTTGGGGTGACAGCCAGGGGGTAGAGTCCAGAGCTGCTCATTGAGTGGTCACAGAGTCTTTAAAACAGTTTCTAGGTAATCAGAGGTAGGTGGGGTGACGCCCTGGGGCAGTCACATAGTGGCTGATTGCGGATTGCAGTTTCTAGGGACTACAGCTGTCCTTTGCTTTTTCTCTTCTTTCAAGAGTCCCTGAGAGAACACAAGTGACTCAGTATCCTTCTCCCTGCCAGGTGGTGGTGGTTGAGGAACTTGTGACAATAAAAAGGCAGGACTGGGAGGTTTTATGGCTTCCCCCTCCCAACAGGACTCTTAAGTCAGGGGGTTGCAATTGATTAGTTAGGTATTGGGTCATGCCAGGGGTAGATAGATTTGATGTGGGTGATTGAGACCAGTTAAGTATGGAGTTCGTCCCGCAAAGAATGTGGCAAGTTTATCGCAAAACTAAACGAAAATGATACATGCAGCTTGGGGGTTACAGGAGCAAGAAATTACCGTTAAAATGGCGTCTCTTATGTACCAGGGGAAGGAACTCTCCTTCGGACCTACTGCTCTCCTGAGAGTTGAGAGAGCGGGTTAGGGTGCTAGGAGCTCTCAGGAGAGTTGCCAGGAGCCTCCAGCAGGAGTAACCAGCGGCTGTGTCTCTAGACACAGGGTGCTAGGGAGAGGTGCTTGCTTTGGCAGTCCTCGGTTTTGCCAGCCAGTCAACTCTCCCACTCAAACCTGTGCATACTGCCCTATAGGTTTTAAGCTGTGCTGTCCCTGCATCAGATTTTCCAGCCGGAGCTGCATTTCCCCAGAGCCAGGAGGTCAGAGAGCTCACACATTGCTCCTTTGCAGATTATGCTGTATAGATATTTAGCCTGGGGGCAGCCTTCAGCAGGAGAGGGTCTCTCTTGTTAGGAATCTACCACCTGTAGTGATGTTCCAAAAATGCAATTTAATTAACTGGTGGTTAATTTTAGGGGAGATGGGAAACGATGTGATCAAAATAGAGGCATTAACCCTCACAAAGGGGACGTTAATTACATCTGTGATTTTAGGGAGAGAATTAAGAGAACCTGACAAGTAGGCCCCCTCACAATGGGGAAGTTAATGGTTTCTAAAGTAAGTGGTTTTAACACAAAAGAGATTCTGGTTCAGGTATGGGGACGAAGTGGATGGCTCTCGGGCTCCTGGTTCCCATTCTGCCTGTCTCAGGAATGATCTTGACCCTCCTCTTCCTTCCCACTAAGAGGAAGACATAAATCTCCATGGAAGGAGAGTGGCCTTTGTCAACCTGGAGGGAAAGCTCTATAAGCAAACTCTGCTTAGCTCCCTGAATTACTTCTTCACACCAAAACTTTCAAGAATCTCTTTGCTCTTTATTGCCTCTTTGTATAAAAGTTACATAAACTGACTTTTTTGATCATTCAACAGGTTCCATATCTTATACAAGATTAATTTGTCTTTTCTCTTGATAATATCAATCTGTTGATTATGAGAGCACCCCAGAGACAATTTATTATTGGGTCAACCAAAGGAGATGAGGGTGAGATCTCCTAAAAATTTCCCCTACAACTGTGAGTAATCCAATTTATGACTCTGATATTTTTAATTTAAGAAAATAATAAATACATGTATTTTTCTTTTAAAGAGTTTAAAAATACCACTAGAATCCAGATTATACTCTGTGGTATTTTGTTTTTGTTGGTTTTGATTTATTTTTTTGCATTGAGTAGTGTCTCCCAAAATTCATGTCCACTGGAATATGATCTGATTTGGAAATAGGGTCTTTGCAAATGTAAATTCAGGTAAGGATGGAGTTGAGAGTTTACTAGATTAGGATGGGCTATAAATCCAATAAGCAGATTATGGTCTTAAAATAGCATTTCCCAGTGAAACAAGCATTTCCCAGTGAAACAAGCAAAGGCTTCCAAGAGAAATGGCTGATTCCAGATCTAGGGTAGGAAACAGGGTGAGACTAGAACGTCTTGTCATGCAGAAAACGAGGAGCTGTCAAAGACTGTTGTATCAAAAGGTGTAAGAGGCCACCTTTTAAAGGGGTTCCCACTGGCCCAAATGGGGCAGTTTGAGCTTCAAAAGAGTAACGGCAATAAATTAGAACCCTTTAAATCTTAAAATCCATTTGTCCATAGTGGTAGTGTAAAAATAATCCTTATTGGTCACTTGAAAGTGTTACTTAAGAAGCAAGACTTTGTTTCAGCTCCCACATGGGAGAAAAGCTGCAAATGAATTGCTTTTCTTGAACCTTGAGAGAAATGAGGTCAAGGGGCAAATAAGTAACCCGATTCTGGTGTCAAAAACAAAAGACACCAGATAATGAAGATGATTGTATTCAGACTAAGGCAGCAGAGAGGGCACCCCAGAGACAAAGATCAGAGTGTCTCAGCTGAGCGGTTTTGCCAGAGGCTTTTATAGGGAGGGATTTACAAGTGGGAATGCTTTGCAGTCTGGGGAAGTCTCAGACTGTTAGCTGAACCAGAAATGTTTGTTTCTGTATCTAGCTGGTTTCGAGGGATGCACATTCTAAATTTAGCTGTTTACTTATGAGACAAAGAACTGCAAGTAAGCAAGGAGGGAAAAGGGAAGAATCTATGCCAGGCTTTGCTAGTGGATTTGGACAGACGGGGAGAGGTCCTGTCGCAGGCCAAGCCAGGAGCCATCTGTACAAGGCAAGTCTTTTCTGAATCACATGGAGCAGGTGGCCACTTCCTGGGACCCCCGATGTGGGGGGATGTGTTCACTACTGCTGTTTGCTGGGTGCACTGGTCTCAGGAGATGTTCCACATTGTCATGGAGAGGCAGGTGTCTAACAATCTGTAGCTGCTTACCCAGCTCAGACACCACAGAAGCCCACGGGACAGTCAGGTGGAAACTTCTCGGGAGCTCCGGGTATGGGCTCTGTTGGCTGTGTGATCTGTGGCACATGCTGGTGGCTCAGGCTTTAAACGTGGCCCAGAGTCCACATAAAGCCCAAGTGCCTAAGTTCTTGGCTTGGGGTTGGGGGAAACAACCAAAACCAACAACAAAATAAATGCTGCTTCCTCCTCTCTCTCTCCCTGCCTGCCTGCCTGCCTGCTTACTTGTCTTCATCCTGCCTGCTTCCTTTCTCTTAAAAAAATTAAGTGTGCACCTCAGAAATAGAAGCTGTTTGAAAATTCTTAGGTAGGTTGGTTGGTTTTAAGGAAAGGTGCAGGCAAGAAGAGAGGAAGAAGAAACATTTAATGGTTCATCTTGGTTCCCCTGCCCCTTGGTTGTTGCCCTCCCCACCCTCCCTGCCCCACATCCCACAGGGAGAACCCAGGTCCTTGGTCTTTATGTGGACTACACCTCCAAATCCTCAGACTTGGCCCTTCAGCCACCCAGTGCATTGGGTTGCAAATTCTTACAGGTGTGATTTCTGTTAGGAACCCCACCAGGTGGTCAGTTCATGGCTGGTTGGGGGAGGTGAATGCAGACCCGCTGTAAATCCACTGAGATTTGTCTCCCTTATGAAATAAATGCCACAGTAGTTCTGCAGAAGAGCAACAAAAACTTGAGCCTCAGGCAACTGGAGGCAACCCATTGCAGCTGGGAGTGGGGAAGAGGAAAGGAAAAGCTCTTTGTAGCCTGGGGAAAAGGGCAGGAATAGTTAAAACCCACTAGTCCGGAGGAGGGGTAAGACCAGTGTGAGGCCACACTCCCCCAGGCCCGGGTCATCAGGTTTGCCTCAGATCCTGGATCTGAGAACATCTCTGTCCTGCTTCTGCCACCAGTGTTACTAACTGGTGTCCAGAAAAAAATAACAGTGCAATACACAAAGTAGAAACGATAGAGATTTTCTCTGGGAAGACCCAATGTCAAGTGGGGAGGAGACACTGAGAAACTCTAACCAATGAGCCTACATTCTCAAACAAGGTAGGACTGAAATCTGTATATTATTTTTATTTAATTGGCATAAAAGGTTTCTCTTCTGTTTTAAATTTGCCTTTTATTGTTACTTATTGCTTGTATGTTGTTTTTTTTTATCCCTTTATTGTCAACCTCCCTAGGGCATTTCATTCTAAATCTTCTTGTAAAAGCACGTGGCTGCCTTTGTTATTGATAATTGGCATTTGTTGTATTGATCTTTTATAATGGCCTCTTGGAATCTCCTCCACTCACTTGTTCTCTGAGGGTTGAGACAGGATCTTAACCTTGGTTAAAATGGCTAATTTGGCATAATCATCTGTTAGAGACTCTATTTTAGCTTTCATATTATCTCTTTTACACGAGTTCAACATTTGATAATAGCTGCCTCTGTGAGAAGTAGGAGAACATCTGAAAGTTCCTTCATTTGCATTTTTCGATGAAGGTTCCAGTACAGGTGAGAAATGCCCTGTTTCTAAAGCATCCCCAAACCAAGCACTACTCCAGAAACATACTCATTTCGTACAAACGTTTACTCTCTCTGATCTTTGCCTAATTGACAAACACAATAAGTTGTGCACCTGGGTTGATTCTGCCTCCAGTAGAGAGCTAGCTGTGTGCTGGATGAGCCCTTAGATGCATGATAGCACATCTGTTCATATCCAGCTTCTGTTCTGAGGTCTGATCCATCAACAAATCACATTAGGTTGAGATGCTCCGATAAATCTAAGCAAATTAAAGAGTGTTTCTTGAGGGGAGAGGGTCATGAGGCTCTCCTAGAAGAGGTAGGATGCAGGGTCTTGCAGGAGTGAATGGTGAGGTGAGATGAAGAGAGGACAGCTAACCCTTGAACAGCACGAACTTGAACTGTGTGGGTCTGCTCGCGTGGGGAGGGTTTGCTCATCCGAAGTCTTGAATTTAACTAGATTATCGGCTGAATCCTGGTGGAAGGAGGCACATTTGTGACTATCGGTACTATAAGTTATAGGCAGATGTATGGATGTGTGGGCAGTTGGCACCCTTAACCCTGAGTTGCTCCGGAGTCAGCGGTAAGAAGTTTCATAGGACAATACTGGTCTGGCCGAAGTGCTCTGTCATCAGTAGTCATGTCTGTACTGCAGGAGAATCTCTGAGATCAAAGTGGGCGGCCTAGAACTAACTGAGAAGAAGCATCAACAAGCTTTGAAGGATAACTATTGGCCTCACACAAGGGGGCACGTGTTTGCAGGTGGGTCTGGATAAACTGCAGGTTGTTGATGACCCCTTGAAGTGAAGACCCCAGGGGCCTATCCAGATGCTTCATGCACAAATAGACAAAAAAGCTTTTGTAGTGAGGGAGGCCTGAGCGAGGTGGCTGTTGAAGACCTGGCTTCAGGTTCCCCAGGGCATCTCACTCTTGAGCTCTCAAAGCAGAGTGGCTCTGACAGAGGACATAGTGAATCTTAAAGAAGTACTACAGTCTTAGAACAATGTGGCAGCCATGTCTGCATCCAGTTCAGCCTGAAAGTCCTCTCGATTGTCATCTGCAGGGAGTCTAGGTTGAATACTTCCAGTCTGTCAGAAGCGAGTGTTTTCTGCCTTTGAGGAGACCGTGCCCTAAATAATGAAGGGTCTGGCTGAATTGTAATTTCTCTTTTGAAGCTTTATGTCCCTTTTCTGCTAAAACTGGCAGCAAGTGAATGGGGTAATGTTCATAGGTGTGCCTCTGTCCTGTGTCAGAACTGAGTCACCTGGAAATGTAGATCTCCTCAGTCTTGGCTGAGGACCTGGGCGAAGGAGGAAGGGTCTTCAAGGAATCCCTGAGACTTGATTGTGCAGCTGTCCTTTGGCAACCCGGGTGCAGGCACAAAGGTAGTGACCACCCTGCTCTGGAGGCACCTGGAAAAGGCAGAGAAAGATTCGCTCTGGTGAAGGAAGTAGCCTCAGAAAGGGCTGATGACAGGATGGTATTTGGGTTAGGTACTTCTGGGAAGCAAGGGATGATGGTTTTATTAATGACTGAAGTATTGAACAAATGAATATATTCTTCCACTTGGTTTCTTTACTGGCAGAAAGGACATGTCACAAGGACTAGTGTAGGGGGTGAGAGGACATTTGGATATAAGGCTTCTAAAGACATTTGCTCCCTCTTTTCTTTGGGCTTCAAGGAGTATTGAGGACATTTAGATAATAGTGTAATAGGTTCTGTCTGCTCCGTTAAAGGGTCTGTTTCAATTATTTTGCCTATGTTTGTACTTATGCCAGGACCTGTGAGTATTACTTTCCTTTTCAATTCCATTGTGGTTGTCTGTTGAACCGATACACTCCGAGAATCCAGTTACCAAGCATAATGTGACAAAGTCACAAGAGTATGGCTGGATAGAGAGCACTTTTCCCTTCCTTCAAGCACCCTAATTGATCCTAGTTGAGGGATTTTCCTGTGTCTTGGGTTTTCTTTCATTGCACGGGACACTTGTATCTAGTGTTCTTCTGTTAACAATATCTACAAGAGTCCTTGCTAGCAGGTGGTTGGCTGGAGAACGGGCCACTCAGGTATGTAATCTGCAGGGTCAAGTTTTGACTTTTGTCTCTTCTTGGTTCTGGAGTCCTATCAACATGTCTGCCAGGCATCATAGCTTTGAGGCCTTTGCCTGTGTTTTCCTTCTTACGACAAATAATACTTTTAGACACCACCACTCAAAACAGTAACACAAGAGATAGAAAGGAACGCTCTGATTCAACCAAGGATGTCAACAATAGCAATCACAAAGCCCATGTGACCAACAGAATAAACAGCCAAGGAACTCAGCAAAGAGTGTGGAATCCAGACCCATGAGACGGCACAAGCAGCAGAGAAGGAAGTTCTGGAGTGCCACGACTGTTTGAAGGTTGGGGTTCACGTAGACAGGGTTCCAGGGAACCTCCACAATAATGGTGGAGATGCATAAGGACCAAAGCAGAACAAGCAGTGGTTACCTATTCAGAGCTTACTATGTCCAGGGATTCAGCCTCAGCCTCTGTCGCTTGTTTCTTTTTTTCTTTGTTTTTGGCAGAGACAAAAGAATGGAAAAGCTTCATAGTGGAACCAAAAGGAAGATTTCTATGTCCTGATTGGAAGCTGTTGGTATGAGGAAGCTTAGGCAGGCTAACTAGAAGCGGGGCATCTGTGTGATTGGTTAGGGGGTGCATGTTTTGTTTTCTCTGGTTGGTCCCAAGTTGGAAGCAGAGACAAAATGAGGGAAGCTGTCAGTTTTTAGTAAAATCCTGGCCATTCGGGGATGATTATTCCAGAAGTTACTGTCTGGCTTCCTACCGCTCTAACATACAGAAAGCCGTCTACTTCCTAGGATGATCACTGTAATAATTTGGTGTCTTGTGCTGCCTGCGGGTGAGAGTTCTATTTTTCATAGTCTGGCCATTGCTTGTTTATGCCGCTGCTCATGTCAGGCCAATGTTTATTCATGTGTAGGTGCTTTGTCTGAATTTCCCAGCAGATTTTCAAGTTTACCGTGTATCCTTGAGATTATCTTGCTTGACAGTCGTGGCTTCTTTCAAACTGAAGACTCATTATCTTTCTTCCATTCTTGACTCTTCTTCCTTCTCTGGCAGCTCTCTCCCCACCATTAGTTCTCACCTCCAGAACTTCCATCGGAAACTTGTTGGTGCCTGGATCTGTTGTTCACATTTTTTAACATAGCTTTCCTCCTTTTCAACTTATCTCTTGGGCTGTGTTTTGAAATAATTTTTAACTCACTCTTCCCATTATCTGTTTGTTTGATCTTTTAGTCAGTCGATTGAGAATTTTCCCCATCAATTATGTTTCACTTGAAGAAGTTAATGAACAATGTGTTTTTGTCTAAAAAGTTTTTTGAATATATTTCCTTTAAAAAAAATCCTTTTCTGGTCAGCCTATTAATTATTTTTCCTTGGTTAGAAATTCTGCTATTTTGTTGCTACTTTGAGTATTTGATGATTTTACTGAATTTCCTCCAGTATGGGATGATTTTGATTGTATGTTTATCTCAGTGATTGAAATTTCCTGTTAAACAATCCATTGTCTCTATGCTAGAGGACCTTAGCAGGCTGAACTGTTTTGAATAAACTGCTTGGTAAAAATAAGCAATGGTGAATGGATGTCTGAGTGGAGTAATTGGTACCCCGTTTCTCCTGGCACTCGAAGCACCGTCTTTCCTATTTGATCCCAGATCCCATGTCTCGATGTCCACCCCTCATTGCCAATGCCCGATCCCTGAGCAGAAGATGGACTGACGTGCAAGGCTTTCTCTGTCAGGGAAACCTCAACTCAGCCAGCGCCCAGTTCATGGCTCCTGGGTTATCTTCAAGTTCTGCCTCATCTCACTACAACGGACAGTTCTGATGCCATTTCCAGTTTCTAACGCGATAATGTTCCTTCAGTGAAATCCCTCTTCCCGCCTTATGCCCACACACCTCGTTTTCTAAGTGCATTTTATTTTAATGTGTTTTCGATAATTTATTTCAATTTAGTATAGAAAACAGATTGCTGCATGCTTTTAATTTAATTTGCAGTCTTAAAACTGGAAAGTTTTTAGTCTAATGGTTGTTTGAGTATAGTTCAGGGATTCCTGATCTCCCCAAGGCCTTTGGGAAAATATCAACATCCTTCCTTGAACTCTTATTTGGGTGAGACCAGATTCTTTCCATATACTTTAGCCAGAGCAGTGTATTGCAACAGAGTAAATGATGAAGCAGATAGGAAAATTCAGTTGTTCTGTTAAATCAGACACTAAAAAAGACTGCATAAACTTGGAGCATTTCCGCTCATTAATTTTTCGGAATATATATTTTTCATAAAATGTGTTTTGATATTAACATGCAAAGGTTTTTAATTCTTTGATGAATTCATGAACAGTAAATATCATGAAAGAGAATGACCTCAAAACAATAACTTTTGGTGGTCTTTAATTATTTTTCAATTTAAAGGGGCCTTGAGACCAGAGTGTTTGAGAAAGGCTGCATCTCACATTCTGCATGTGAGACCCCTGGCCCGAGGTTCCAGCTCAAAGACGGCGGCCCCACGAGCTGCATCCCTGCAGTTTGTCTGCAGAGCCCATGTGCGGCAGCGCGGCATTGCAGCTCTGTCCCTATTACCTGCACACACTCGTTTCTTTCCTTATCTGTGCTGACTGCGGCAAAACTAAAATTGTTCTCATGCCAAAGTGCAGGGCGTGTGTGTATGCAATGTATGTGAGGTCTCTCTCCCCGCTGTAGAGGGAATGGAAATCGTTGACCGCTTCTTCCTACATGGGACGTTGAAATTAGTCCTTCATTGCAGGAGCTTCCTGTCTCCCATAGTCTTCCACGGGCCCTCTGTGGCTCCTCGAAAGCTTTCTATCCCAGTAGTCTGTTTTCTGTTGTTTTATTAAATGTTAAATACATCTAAAGAGTCTATCACAATTATAAATGTAAGGAAAAGCATTTAGGCTGGATGGTAGGTGCACAGACATCAAAAAATATAAATCCCTCAAGTCTGTGTTCTATCTCCTGGCCTTCCTCCAGCCACCAAGGTAACCGCTTTCTAAATATGGTCTTAATCTTTTTCTACTTCTCTTCAAAATTTTGCCACATCTATATGTATCCTTAACCCAACTATTCCTTAAGTTTTGCTGATTTATGTACAATATGTAGACGCCTATGAATTTTTCTGCTTATCTTTTCCCTACAATTGTATTTTTTTTCTTTTTGAATCTTTATGTTGATGTACGAGGCTTTCAATATTTTATTTTCCTACCAACTATGTAGCTGTCTGGTACATAAATACATCATGATTTATGAATGCATTCTCCAGCCAAAAATAATGTCTAGATTTTATACAGGGTTTATTTTCCTATGAATATTTTTTAACTTTTCTTTGGAGATTATTGTACATACACATGCAATTGCAAGAAACAGCACAAAGAGAGATCTGTTCCTTTCCTCGTTTCCCCAACTGGTATCATCTGGGATAATTGTTGTTCAATATCACAGCCAGGAGACAGACATTTTTAGATTTCATCAGTTTTTATGGACTTCCCCTTCCCTCCCCTCCCCTCCCCTCTCTGGTATAGTTCTTTAAAATTTCATCTGAATATTGAGATACAGAAAGTTCTGTCACAAGAATCTCTTACGTTACCCTTTAATAGTCTCAGACACCCTCTCTACTCCCTTCCATTCTCCTTCCCTGACCTCTGGTGACCACTAATCTCTTCTCCATCTCTCTAATTTTGTCATTTCGAGACTGCTATATAAATGGAATCACACTGTCTGTAACCTTTTGAGATTGACTTTCTTTTTTCACTCATCATAATGCCCTTGCTATCTGTCTATGTTTTCACATGCACCAAGAGTTTTTGTTCCTTTTACCTGTGAAGGACATTGGGGTTTTTCCAGTTTGGGCACAGTTCATAATGCTTCTGTGAACATTTATGTATAAGTTTTTTGTGAACATATTTTTTATTTCTCTAGGATAATTGCACTAGCTGGTTTGGATAGCAAGCACTTGTTTAGTTTTGCGGGAAGCTGCAAAACTCTTCCAGAATGATCGTACCATTTTACATTCTCATCTAAGAGCATTTCTAGATGTGCTTTTGGTGTGGACACACAGTGCCTCCCAGATGAACACCTCGGGGTGGATCCTCTGGGCTGTGGGGTCTGCACGCTTTTATCTTTGCCCTCAGCAGTGTAGTCTTCAGTTTCAAAGCGCTCTCTTCACTCCTTGTTCTCCATGATGCCTGTGGTAACATTTTCATTTCCTCCATTTCCTCCCATGCTATCCTGTGAGATTCATTCACGTTTCCATGAAGACTTTTCCCTTGTCTATTAGCATTTTGTTTTCTCCTTCACCGATGTCCTCTAACTCTCTTGTCCTTGTTTTCTCAGTTCGCTTGTCTTCTGCCTCCTGCCTCCTGGTTCTTACAACCAGAAAACCAAAATTTTGTCAGGTGTAGACATGGTCAACATCTCGTGTCCGGTTTGGTTTTTCATGGCCTCTATGGAACCTTTCTAGGAATATTAATTTTAATATAGTCAGATGTATCAATATTTTCTTTTATGGTTCGTGTTCTCATGACTCTTCTCCTGTGTTAGATTCTAAAACTTTTATCACCTTTTCTTCTCTATTTAATCCACTTGGAATCTATTTTAAAGCATGATGTGAGGTGGGAATTCAAAGTCACTTTTTGCAGATGGGTGCTCAGTTGTTTTAGCCCTGTGTACGGCATTCCATGAGAGAATGTCCATCTAAAATTCAGGAACCCTAGGAGATGAAATGGAAAATCTTACGCATGTGTCCTCAGCAAAATATAACTTAAAGACTGAGAGACTGATCTTCCGTATATGCCTGACTTTCTTAAATGATGGTGGGAGGCTGCCTCCTATCAGCTTCGGGAAGTATTGCTTATGGTTTCAAGTCCTAGATAGGAAATGCTTAAGGCCAGGCTGTTCTCCAAGAATGAGTCAGATTAAGCTTTATTTGTATGACTGAACTGCTTTTATCTGCGCGGGAAGCATTCAGGACTCGCCTCCCTTAGCGTATTTTAACTCTGACTGAATTTCTTCCCTCTTCACTTTTCCTGCTTATAAATGCAGCCTCTCTCAAGTGCCCTAGTGGACTCCGCAGTAGTTTGCCACAGTGTCTGTATCCCCAGTTTAGTTCCTCTGCTACACCTGAATAAACTCATTTGGGGGGACAATTCTGAGCTTGCCTCAGTTTCCCTCTATATTTAGGTAAATAATTCTATACTCCATTTCCAGTGGTTTTCAGTGTCAGTTTTACTACATGTCAAGTTTCCATTTCAAGTGCAGCAGTGTTTCAGGACTCTGTTCTATTATCTATCACTGTGCTAATTAATTACATTATGCCTTCATTACAGCTGTATATTAAATCTTGATACCTGCATAAGTAAGTCTACCTGCCAGCTCCCAGGCTGGTTCTTTTTTCCTGAGTGTTGGTTCATTCTGAACAATTCCTTATAAAAATGTTGTAGTGGTTTTACAAATTTTATAAATATGAGAGATGACTGGAATTGCAATGAAGCTAGGTAAGGAGAACTACATTTATATGATGAGTCTTCAAACCCACGAATATGGTATCACTGCATTTATGAGATCTTCTTTGAAGTCTTTCAATAGTGTTTCCTAATAGACTTTCAAAAGGTTTTGTCTGTCTTTTAGTTACTTCCATATAGGTAACATATATTTGGCTGTTATAAATTATGTCTTTATTAAATTTTCTGAGAATTTGCTAGTATATGAACATGCAGTTGGGTTGTTAAATCACTGTTTTTCACATTACTCTCAGTGCTTAACCGCTTTCCTCCTGTTTTTTTTTTTTAGTACCTAATACTTTCTAATATACTCTGATTTTCTTAGTTGGTTTATTTGTATTTTCTTTCACTGGAATGTAAACTGCATGGGAGTAAGGATCTTTTCTGTTGATGTGTCTCCAACCTGGAGACGAGAGCCCCAGTTGTAGGCTGAGTACAAGAAATACTTGTTGATGAATGGCTGAATTGTTAATTCTAATAATTGGCTGTGGATATTTTGTCGGTGGTTTGAGCACACCATTTGCAACCAATGATAATTTGAGTTATTTTAGTTCATGTCTTTTCTGGTTATCTTGCTTGGTTACTTCATTTCCTATAACATTAGATAGAATTGGAGATGCTGGTGTTAGTGGTATTCTTTTCTTGCTACTGATATTGTAAGTTTTACAATGAAGAAGAATTCATGCATTTTAGATTAAGAATAAGCAGTTTTATGGGCATTCAATAATGATGATTAATTCAAAAATGATAAAAATTTCAGGTTGCATATTAATATGAAAGATTGAAAAGAATTAGCATTGCACGGTATTAAACTCAACTACTTAATGGTATACGGTCTTCATAAACATTTCCTGGTTTTGCACTAACTTATTTGAGTTTATAGTGATTAAAAACAGGCAAATGCATAGAATGCTATAGAATGTGGTCTCAGTAGTTGAAACAAATGCAATTAGTTTTAATTCAACAAGAATGTAATATAAATACATTTTATCACATGTAAGGAGCATTTGGCAGTGCCACAGAAAACATAAGTCACTGAAATATGCAGAGTATAGCTAATCTTGCTACTGATTTTGAAAGTAAAAATATTTACTCATATTTGGGGGGGGGGGGTCTATGTGTATGCGTGCACTCATGAGTATTTTTTATGAATACAAGAATTTCACACATGAACTTATGAATCAGCTTGAAAAGGTTTCTTTGTACCCCACTTGCTGATTAAAAGATAACTGGATATTAGATTATTTAGTGTATTTTACCATATTACATTTACTGATCAGTTCATATGTTTTTTCATCTTCAGTGAATTAGTGTGGTGACATGGATTGATAGTTTCTAATATAAGCTAATCTTGCATTTCTGGGCTAAACCTGGCTTGGTCATGATGTATTATTCTACTGCTTTGTTTACTTTTCTAGATCATTTTAAAGGAATTTCACATCTATTTTCATGTTTCACTTTTGACCTACATTGTTTTATTTCTGATAATATCCTTCCCTGGTTTTAGTGTCAAGGTTAATGTTAAGTCCCTGAAGGTTTGAGGACTATTCCCTCTGCACTATTCTTGAAATAGTTTGTGTACATTATGGTCTTTCTCTTTATCATTTCATACAATGTTTTGTAAATCATCTGAACTTATGTCTGAAGAGAAGTTGTTAGTTATTATTTTTAAATACTATTTAATTTTTAATAGTTGAATAATTTTTTCTTTAGTTGACTATTATGATTTATATTTTCTCTGAGAAATCTTCTATTTCATTGAGATTCCAGATTCACTGCAATAAAGTTCGTAATTATTTTAATGCTTTTAAAACTCTTCTCTATCTGTAGTTGTATCCCATTTTCATTCCTAATGTTATTTGCTTCTACTTTTTTCCTTATTTCTTTGTTCATGTTGAATAATTTGTCAATTTTATGTTTTAAAAGAATCAATATTGATTGATTCTTATTGATATTTACCTTTCCTATTGTACCTATTTTCTTTATTAATCACTCCTAAATTCCAATCATATGGATTCTTAAAAATATATGTTTTATTTACTGATTTCTAACTTTGAGATCAGAGGATGATATCTGTGTCGTATTTATTGAGCTTAAAATGTATTCAGCTTTTTTTTTTTTTTGACCTGATAAATGCTTGTGTTTTCTCAGATATGGCTTAGTTCTATACCTGTCTTTCCTATCTAACTGTTAATTATGGCACTCAGTTCTTTTATAGCCTTAATTCTTTTTTTTCTCATTTGAGAGGTGTGTTTTAATTTCCTGTTATGGTGGATTATTCAATTTCACCTTGTAGTTGATTCAATTTTGACCTGCATGCTTTTGAATTCTAGGATGTTCAGTCTCAATTAATATTTGTACCCCACATATTAGCGAGTAATACTTTTATTTTACACAGTTGATGTTGGTTTACATTTACCCATGTTTACCATTTTCTATGTTCCCCCGTCCTTCTTCCATCTCAAACTTTCCCACTGGGTTACTTTTCCTTCTTCCCAAAGTATAGGTTTTAGTGAAAAAGTTTTGGTAATAGACTTTGTTTTTGTTTTCCAACAATATCTTTTATTTTTTAAGAGGAAGGAAAGGAGAAGAGGCAGAAGCATATAAGGAATGAAGGAAGAGGAGGAAGAAACTTACTTTACTAGGTTGATCATTTATTTTTCACCCTGGTCCCATGACTTGAACCCAGGTCCTTGGGCTGTTTGTGGTCCATATGCTGCACAAGCCACAAAGGAGTACCCAACAGTATCTTTATTTGTGTTTGTTATTAAAAGATAGCTTTGTTTCATCTGTTCTTTGGTTTTGTCTACATTATATCTATGAGTGAGGTCATCTGGTATCTATCTTTCTTCTTTTGACTTATTCATTTAATATAATCCCCTCTAGATCCATCCATGTTGATTCAAATGACAGGGTTTCATCTCTTTTAAGGGCTGTGTAGTATTCCACTGTATATATGTACCACATCTTCCTTATATGCTTTCAATTTTCAGCTTTTGACTGATGTTGACTGTGAATTTTTCATATATTGTCTTTATTATGTTGAGGTATGTACCTTCTAATCCCATTTTTATGCAGGATTTTTATTATAAATGGGTGTTGGATGTTATCAAAAGTTTTCTCTGTGGCTGTTGATATAATCATGTGATTTTTCTCCTTGTTCTTGTTGATATGGTGTATTATATTAATAGATTTTCATGTGTCGAACCATCCTTGCATCCCTGGGATAAATCCCACTTGGTCACAATGGATGATCTTTTTGATGCATTGTTGGATTCGGTTGCTAATATTTGGTTGAGAATTTTTACATCCGTGTTCATTAGAGATACTGGTCTGTTTTTTTCTTTCTCACTGATGTCTCTATAGTTTTGAGAATCATTGTGGTGTTAGCCTCATAGAAAGTAGAAGTGTTCCCCATTCTTCCATGTTTTGGAAGCATTTGAGAATAGGCATTAATTCTTCTCTGAAACTTCAGTAAAACTCATTAGAAAAACCATCTCTGGTTTTGTGCATTTATTTTTAGGGAGACTTTTGATTACCTCTACAATTTCTTTGCTTGTGATCCATTCAGGTGTTTCAGTTCTTCAAGGTTCAGTTTTGATACACCGTTTTTCTAAAAATCTATGTCCTTGAGGTTGTCCACTTTATTGGCATAGAGCTGTTCATAGTTTTCTCTTAGGATGTTTTGTAGTATCTGTGGCAGTTTATGTGTTATCTGTTGTAATTTCTCCCCCTTTCATTTCTGATTCTAGTTATGAGAGTTTTTTTTTTTAATCATTTTTTTTCTTTGGGAGTCTAGCCAGTGGTTTGTCAATTCTGCTTAGTTTTTCAAAAAACAACTTTTGTTTCACTCAGGATTGTCTTTTTGTTTCACTCAGGATTGTCTTTTTGTTTATTTCATTTATTTCTGCTTGAATTTTGATTTTTTTCCTACTGATTTTGGCTTTAATTTTCTTCTTTAGTTACTTTAAATGTAGGGTTAGTTCTTTATTTTCATTTTTTCTTGTTTCTTGAAGTGGAGCTGTATTGCAGTGAAATTCTGTTAGTGTTGTTTTCACTGTATTCCATCAGTTCTGATTGTTCATGTCTTCATTCTCATTTTGTATCTAGGTATTTTTAAAGTTCTTCTTTGATTTTCTCTTTACCCAAGAGTCATTCAGAAGCATATTGTTTAGTCTTCAATTAATTTGGGGTCTTCCAGCTGTTTTTTTGTGTGTTCATTTCTTGTTTTAAGTCATTGTGGTTAGAGAAAATGCTTGGTATGATTTCAGTCTTTGTAAATTTGTTGAGATGTGTTTTGTGTCCTAACATGTATGATCTGTCCTTGAGAATGCTCAGTGTGCACTTGAGAAGAAAGTGAAATCTGTAGTAGTTGGACAAATTATTCGGTATATGCCTATTAGACCTAACTGTTGCAAATGATCATTTCAAGCAGCTGCTTCCCTGTTAATTTTTTGCCTGGTTGATCTGTCCATTGTTGTAAGTAGGGTGTTGCAGACCCCTATTATTATTGTGTTCTATCAATGTCTCTCACCAGTTCTAATAATACTTGCTTAATATAGTTTGATGCTCTGTGATTTGGTACATATATGTTAATAAGCCTTATGTTTTCCTTCTGGATTTTCCCCTTAATCATTATATAATATCCATCTCTGTCTTTTGGTATGTTTTTGAGTTGGAAGTCTATTTTCTCCAATATAAGTATGACTGCTCCTACTTTTATTGTTGTTGTAATTCAGCTTGTAGGATTGTCTTCCAACCATTAACTTTGAGCCTATATGAGTTTCTGGAGTGCAGCAGAAGGTTGGGTTATGATTTTAATCCATTCAGCCACTCTGTGTCATTGACTGCTAAGTTCAGTCCATTATTAACGGTTAGGGTGACTATTGGCATGTAACTATGTATTGTTGTTTTATAATTTTCTTTTTAAATGTTGTTACAGATGCCTTTGTTCTCTTTCTCTTTTTAGGTGGGTTGGGTGTAGTCATGTTTAGATTGGTTTCTCTTTTTGTTTATTCATTGCCTTTTCCCAGGAAATGTTTTGACATTACCCTGAGATTAGCATTAGGAATTCTATGTTTATTTTGCATTTTTATTTAAAAGCACATTAGTCTTACACTCATGCTAGCCATCTACATTTTTAGTTTCCTCTCTTCCCCACATTTATTTTTTGCTGTCTGTTTTTAAATGGGATATCTTTATACTTTATAGAACATCCTTTTGTATTTTCTGTAGAGCTGGTTTTGTGGAGATGAATTGCTTTAACTTTTGATTATGCAAAAAGCTTTTTATTGTTCCTTCAGTTCTAAGTGATAATCTCATAGAGTATAAGTATCCTAGGTTGAAAATCTTTCTCTGCCAACATTTTGAATATATCATGCCATTCCCTTCTGTCCTGTAGAGTTTCAGGTGTGAAATCAGCTGACAGTCATGTGGGAGCACCTTTGTATGTGGCTTGTTTTTCTCTAGTTGCTTTTAAGATTCTTTATTTTGTAATTTTGACATTTTGATGACAATGTATGATGTTGTAGCTCTTTTGGGGTACTTTTATTTGAACTCTTTGAGCGTCCTAGGTTTGGAGGCTTGTTTCATTCCTCAGGACAAGCTAATTCTCAGTTATTTCTTCAAATACACAGTTGTCTCCTTTTCTCTCTGTTCTCCTGGGACCCCTGTAATATGAATGTTATTCCTTTTGATGTTATCCTGTAGTTCTCAAATGTTGTCTTCTTTTCATTCTTTTTTCTCTTTGCAAGTTTGCTTGAGTGCATTCCTCTGCCCTGTCTTCTAGCTCACTGATTCCCATTGGAGACTTTATCCATCCTACTCTTGATGACCTCTTGAGTTATTTAGTTCAGCTATTGTGTTCATCATTTCTTTGACTCCTTGCTTCATTTCTTCTCTCTTTTTTGTTCTTTATCTTTTTCTATTGTTTTCTTGATTTACATGAGTGTGTTTTTATTACTGTGGCCCTAAATTCATCCTCAAATAAATTTCATGTATCTATTTTATTCATATTTTCCCCAGGGTTTTAATTGGATTCATCACTTCATGCATACTTGTCTGTCTTCTCACTGTTTGGCATTCTCTGTGTGTTTATATGGGATAGGTTTCTCTGCAGTGATGATTTTGTGTAGGGTATTGACTTATGCTGGATAAACCTAGATATTGTTTCCAACACTGGGAATTATTTAGTTTTGTGACTTCACCACTGTTTGGATTTGTTGAAGTTCGTAAGTGGATCCTGTATCGGGGCCTGAGAGTTCAGCATATGGGGTTGGAATTTGTGTGGGGGATGCCGAGATATCCCCCAGCATAGCGGGTCTAAATGGTAATAACCACCTTGTCATTGGCCCACCATCAGTTATCAGGCTGCACTTCTGCCTCCACCCACACCGTGGTGCTGTTGGGTAGCATTGAAGGTTCCTCCCTTTTCAGAGACTGTCTTCTTTTTTTAATCCTGGGGGTGGGATTTCTGGTGGTGTGTTCTGTGGCTTCAGTGCGATATCGTGTGGGGGCATCGGGTGCAGTATTCCCAGTGCTGCCTTCTGGTTATGGGAGTGCCCTGTGTAATTTTTCTTCATGGTCCCCTGTTTAGTTCCACCAACATACTGTTCCTCCTCCTACCCTATGCCAAGACCCTGTCCCCTGCCTTCATGTCTCAGTCCACTGGTCAACCTCTCTGTTGCCCTCTTGAGCAACTTCTGGGAGACCCAGTTCTTCCTGAGTCTCCGCCCTCTCCACGGGGCCCTTTTTATCCCCTGACATGAGGAATCTGGAATCCTCAATGTGGTTCTGAACCCCGATGTTTTCTGCCTGCCCTTGCCGGTAGACAATGCTGCTACTGTCTCTGTAGCCTCTGGACCTGCTTTTCTTTAGTCTTTGTGTCTGCAAATAGGTGATTTCTAGTTGCTCTGTGGGAGGAGACTTGCCTTGCTCCTACTAGGTCACCAGTTCACTTCTGTCTCAGTAATATGCTTTGTTTAAAGTCCTCAAAGTGATTTTAAGGCACGCTGTGTTTCAAAAGTCTTTGATCTTTTTGTTACTCCTTTAAAGGGGAAAGATCATCTGTCTTTTATTTCTGCTGCTTTTAATATTTGTTCTTTGTTTCGGCGTTCTGTAGATTATGATAAGTTTAGGAATCAATTTAATGTTGTTTGTTTATTTTTAAGACACATTTTTATTTTATTTATTTGTTCATCCTGGCTGTTGCTCCTGGCCCCAGGTCACAAACCTGGGTCCCTGGGTGGTATAAGCCAGAGACTGTAGACTTATCCACTAGGCCACCAGGGTGTGCCTTGTTATATTTATTTTGATTAAGATTTCTTAGCTGCCATTATTCTGGAAAATTGAAACCTATCATCTCTCTAAATATTGCTTTTACTCTTTTTTTCTACTGTTTTTCCCTGGAATTTCAATTAGACATATTGAAACTTGTTACTTTATATTCCGTATTTTAAGCTATTTATCCATATCGTATATATACTTATTATCTTTCCTGTATTTGGGATCATTTATTTAGCTGTTTCACAAATATTTGCGTTTGCTACTTCTAAGGACACGTTCAATTTGATTTTTGTCTTAGGTTTTTGGAATTCATAGGTAAATATGAATTTTGTCCTCAAATACTTATGAATTGAGTTTTGTTAGAAATTCTCATGGGGATTTTCTTTTATTCTCTAGTGAGCCACAGCCAAGGCTTGAGTATTCCTATTCCCCAATTTTCTAGTTTCTTTATTTTTTGTTTTGTTTTATAAATTCATTCACTGAGGTCTTTGTGTTGTAAAGGTCTTGGCTCTCCTTGAGTTTCTGAACTTATTCTCATCCTGCTGAAGCCTTGTTTTTGTCCGCTATCTCCTGCACAAATAGTCTCTTAAAACACAGCAAGAGACCATCAGAAGATTAGCAAAACCTACCAGTAATATTAGCTTAGCTCTAAGGATTTTGATGTGTTTTATCTATTCTGCCAATTGAGAAATTACTGCACTGACCAAAAATATAAGCAACGATGGCTTGATGGCTGATTTGTCAGGAAAGTCACTTAATCTTATTCAGCATTTTGGGAATACATAGCAGGAGTATTTCCCAAGTGTCTTATCAATTCAGTGATCATAGAGATCACTGAAGTTGTTTATACAAGTCCCTCTGAACTGAATTTTTATCACCAACTATACACTTCATTAAGTATCCTGGACCTAGTGGCCATGCTGGGGACAGTCAGTGGATAGTTTGGAGAACTCATTTGCTTACAGGTTTGGGAGGTGGGTGCTAACCAAGTTTCAATGGCTTGGGTAACCTGTAGGGATTTCATCAAAAAGAGTTCAAGCTTTACAGTGATTTATCCTGAGAATCCTGCCCTGGATCACCTGAGAGACAACTTTCAGGCATGAATTTGGGGAGCTTGTCCCCCTTGCCCCCTGTATTTCAACTCAGAAGGTACAAGCCCACATGCCATTAGATCAGAGAGGACAAGACAGTCTACAGGCCAGAAGTGATGGCAGGGAGGCAACAATATATTCGATGAACTGCAGTACCCACAGATGAAGCCCCAGAGCTTGGAAATTCCCACTTTGCTTAGGGTCACAGATGCTAGAGTGGGAATAAAGCGATCAACTAACACAGTACAAAACAGAAGCACAATAGATATTTGCTGAATGGGCGAGTTCAGAGACTTTTCTGTGCTTGGGAGCCTTATTGGACATTTAGTCCATGCTCAGCCCTGATTTGTCATTCTGCTTCTTTGTTCTTTCAAGATGAGGTTGTACTGAGCATCTTTTATGTACTGAGCATCTTTCATGTACTGCCCGTTGTCAGCTATGTAAAAATAGATTATTACTTGCTCTTAGGAGCTGATGATGTACTTGGTCCAGAAAAGCACTCCCTGTGTATGCCCCAGCGCTATGTGGGTTAAGAGAAAAGAGATCTCTTCTAGTGGTTAAAGGGGGGCCTTTCAACGTGGGTAGACTATCACCTGAAGAATGTAGAGAATAAGGCAAATACTTCAGTTAAACATAGATTTTGGATTAGGAGGGACTATTCTAGAAAAAGAGAAACCTACTGTAAATATAAATACAGCAGATTGAAAGAAAGGATCAAGATGGAAAAGGAGGTGAGAACTAAATGATGCAAGACTTTGTGTGCACTGGAGAGCCGTTATGGAATTTATTACGTGGGTAACAAAAGGGAACCCTGGTCTTCTGATCAGAAATGGTCTGGAATATTTTCATGTTAACATAGGTTGACTGACACCAGACAGGCCAGACATTTTGCTTTGGAGCAAGAGGATTTCAGGTTGGCCTTACTGTTCCCCAGGAGAGGCTAGTATGGTCGGTTTAGGTAAGAAGGCACTCTGGTAAGGACTGACTGACTCTCAAGGCCAGTTGGCTGTGATAACGGCGTAGTGTCATTACATGGAATATGATTCTGGAAAGTGGCTTCATTGCTATTTGGTCAATGTTAGTCAGCTCCTAAATCCTGCTTTGGTGCTCATCCAAAGTGCCCAGATCCTTTGTTGGTGCGCTATTTGTTAAAATATAAAACGACTCAGGAATTATTCTGCACAAAATGTCAAGCGGCAGAATAAATAACCATTCCCCTCATTAATCCCTATGGGCTACGTCTGTTCAAGAGCTTGGCTTTTCCATAATGAAAATATGTCAGTCCTGAATATATGTTTGCACTGTTGAGACTGAACAGTGAAATTAAATGAATTCTCCACTCAGCCACAAGTGAAATATGGCGGTTTGTGGTGAATGAGGCATCCCGTGCTGTGAAGTTGAGATCCGGACGTGGAGAAACCACAGGGAGTTGAGAACAAGGGAGAGAAGTGAGGGCAGTGTGTGATTAAAGTGTAAAGCAATTCCAAGAAAAATTCATCTTAATTCACTTCCATTTATAAGAGAAAGCTATGCACATAGGGCAGCAGCTAGGTGTTTAAGAAATATGGGGGGGCTTTGTTGTTATCAAAGCTGTGGAAATCAGCAGCAAGAACAGGGGTGAGATTCGATGTGCCAAATGGCGTTAAAAGGGAAGCAAGGAACACAGATTACCAGTGAGGACAGACTCACAGGACTGGAGATCAGCACTCTGCTCATTCACTTCAGAAAGTCCTGGAAGGAAGGGACTTGCCCAAGGCATCACAGGGAGCCAGTGAAATTCTTAATCCATGATGCCATACGCTAGAACCCAGGCTGCCTGCTTTCTGTTTCTGCTCTATCTAAGAAATCGGGAATTCTTGAGGACAGCTCTGATTTGCTCATCAAGCAGTGCTGGAAACCTGGTAGTTGGTATCTGCTGCCGACAGGTGTGACAAATCTTTTCTCAAAGATTCCAGGGTGCTGCGTGCATGCGTGTGGATCTTTTCTTTTACTTACCTGCCTATATGTCATTTTTCATGTCAGAACACACGGCCCTGTAGTTAAGAACATGGACTTCGGAGATAGTCCACCCTGAGTTCAGATCCTCGCTCTGACACTTAACTGGTGATGTGACTTTAGACAAGTTGCTTAACTTCTTTGTGAAATCAAAGAGTGATCATCTCTAGCGACATATAGACTTGAGAGAATTCTGAGATAAAGTAGATGCAGGTAACAGCTTACACTCAGCCTTGGCTTCTAATGATGGTTAACATTTTCTCTCTCATCCTGACTTATTCCTATACCCGTTCTCCTGTGATGAGGTGTAATATGCAGAAAATAAGGCCAAACTGTGTCTGCTTGCATCACAGTATTGTCTGGCTCTGTTGCAGCGTGTCCATCTTCCTAGCTCCCATGATGGCCAGTGCTCTCCACTCAGTGTTGTTCTTAATGGAAGAGGCATCTGAACCACTGAGGAGACTTAAATAGGTGTCTTCATCTCGGTTTACTTTTTTGTTGTTGGTGGTGGTGTTTTTTCAAATAAGCACTAATGACAAGGAGATGAGTAAAAGTTGCTTTGAGCCCTGGATCCATAAGCCACGGAAACAGCATTGGTCAACTTTCTATTTTAAGAACTGTCCAGAATCTCCTAAGTCTTAACACTTAGATTTTAATTAGTTTGTTTCTTTCACCAGAATCTGACTAGTAGCACAGTTTTAAACATTAGGTTTAGTTTAATACGAAAGAGGTCAAATATGTGAAAAATAAAGTGGAATGTAAGCATTCCTTTGTGCAATTAAATGGCCCTGAAGTCCTTTTAGAAAGAAGGAAAAAGGATGAGTAGCAAAAATTCGAGCATTAGGGTGGAGGAGCAGGGAGAATAGGAACAGGGGAGGAGTGTAGCCTGGTAATTCTGGAGCTCGTGGTGTCAGCTGTTTAGAGTCTCAAGAGCCCCAGTTGAAAAAGACATCCAATTACCATTTGGCCCCAGCTTTGTCATCTGAACTTGTGATTTTTAAACCTGTGAACATTGACATGGTGGACTTGTCATCAACAGGGATACACAAAATACACATGCTAGAGGATTCATTTTATGGGAAATGTTCGGGTAAGTCAAATCTGTAGAAAGCAATTGGTTGACCCTTGTCCATTTGGCACAGAAGACTCTCTAGTTCTATGTTACAGATGTCACTTCTAGCTTAAAAGGGTGATGACTGCTTGGGTCTCAGGATGAAGAAGAGGAAAAACTATAGTTAGCTTGAGGTTTCATTTGACTCCCCTAAGATTAGATGTAGTGTGGCTGACATCTCTGTAAAAAGTCGTAGGTAGATTATATATTAAGTAAATTATACCTCAACAAAGCTGCTAAACAGGTCAACCTGTGTGAATTGATGGACAAGTCTGCCTGTGTGACGATACTGATCAGATGTCATCTTTTCTATGAGGTATCTCTTTTTTTAAATAAATTAATATGTATTGAGGTAACTTTGCTTTGCAAAATAATATAAACCCATGTGTGCAGATTCCTCATTCTTCAGACACATGACAACACACCCTGTCCACTATGAGGTCTATATTAAAAAAAAATTTTTTTTTCAGGCAGAATTCATTGCTTGGTCTTTTTTGTTCCCATTACCTTTTGCTTGTCTTCAGTATTCATCTAACAGACAGTAACTGATAATTTATGTGTTAAGGACTGAGGAATGAGGAGTTGGATTGAAAAACATCTTGCTTTTTTTGCTTTCTTTCGCTGTATTGAAATAGATATGGCATGAAATGTGGCATGTCAACCACTTACAGTATACACTCCAGTGGAACTAAGCATATTCACATTGTGGGCGACTGTCAGCACTCTCCTGACTCTAGACCGTTTTCATCTTCCAAAGTGAAACTCTGAACCCATTAAACGTCAGCTCCCCATTTCCCGTCCCTAGTAACTCCTAGTCGATGCTCTGCCCCTGTGACTTTGCTTTAGCTACTGTCTGGCTTCCTTCATTAAGAATAGTGTTTTCATGGCTCATTTAATTTGTCACATGTATCAACATTTGTCCATTTTCATATCTGTTGATGGATATTTGAATTGGTACAATTTTTACTATTATCAACATTATTGTAAAAGTGCTCAAGTCCTGTTTGCAATTCTTTTGGGTAGGAGTGAACTTGCTAATCATATTGTACTTTATTATATTTAATTTTCGGAGGAACGGAAACTTTTTTATAGCATTTGTGGTATTTTACATTCTCATCAGCAATACACAAGAGTACCAGTTGTTACATCTTTGCCAGCACTTCTTAGGGTTTTGGGATTTTTTTATAGCCTCCCTATATGGTATGAAGTGGTATATCGTTGTGATTTTGATTTGCGTTATCATAATGATTAGTGATATTGAGCACCTTTTCATATGCTTATTAATGTATATATATATACATATACACATATACATATGTATACACATATACACATACATATTCTTTGGGGCAATATCTATTTGGGTCCTTACCCCAATTTATAATTGGTTTGTTAGTTTGATGCTGAATTGTAGATACATGATTGTATCAGATAAATGATTGTAAATATTTCTCCCATTCCATGGGTTTTTTCACTCCATTGATAAGTGTCTCTGGAGGCACAAAAGTTTGGCTTTCAGTGAAGTCCATTTTATCTATTTTTTTCCTTTGCCTGTGAAATTATTGCTTAATCCATAAATGTCATGAAAATTTCCTTTCTTATCTATCATTTTATTGTTTTAGATATGAAAGTTAGAGTTAGTTTGTTGTATGTGGTTTAAGGAAAGTGTCCAGTCTCATTCTTTTGCGTGTGGATGTCTAGTTTCTCTAGCACTATTTGTTGAAAATGTTTTTTCCCCACTGAAAGATATTAGCACCCTTCTAGAAAACTCATTTGGCCATATATGTAAGGGTTTATTTATGGACTGTCTCCTATTCCATGCGTCTGTAACTGTCTTTATTCCAGTGCATTGTTTTGATTGCCATACTTTTATAGTAAGTTTCAGAGTCAGGAAGGGTAAGTTCTCTAACTTTGTTCTTTTTCAAGGGTATTTTGGCAATTCAGGATCTCTTGAGATTCCATGTACATTTTGAGATGTATTTGTCTATTTCTTTAAAAAATCATTGGAATGCTGAAAGGGATTGTGTCGAATCTGTAGATCATTTTTAGTAATAGTGACATCTTAACACAATTGAACGCTGGCTTTATTTCTATTTATGTCTTTTAAAATATCTTTTATCAATGATTTATACTTTAAAAATTTTAGGTCTTTTTCCTCAGTGGTTATTTATAACATTTTATTTTGATGCTTTTGTAAATGGAATTTTTTTCTTAATTCTATTTTTGGATTGTTTGTCAGTACATAAAATCACAGCTCATTGTTGTGTGTTGATTTTATATCCAACAGTATTGTTGAATTAGCGTATTCTAATGATTTATGTGAAATTGTTGGATTATTCCTTTCCAATTTGGATGCCATTTTTTTTCTTACCTAATTGCTCTGGCTTGTATTTCCAACAGTGTATTATTGAATAGTGCTGGTGAGAGCAGAGATCCTTGTTTTGTTCAGGATCATAAGGGAAATGTCTACAGTTTCACCATTGAATATGATGCTAGATACGGGATTTTCATGTATGGACTTTGTTATGTTGAAGTAGATTTTTTCTGTTCCTCTGTTGAGTGCTTTTATCATGAAAAGAAGCTGAACTTTATCAAATGCTTTTCTTCTGTATTAGTAGAGATTATCATGTTTTTTTTATCCTGCTAATGTGGTATATTATAGTGATTGATTTTTTATGTTAAATCATCATATATTAAATAAATAAATGGTTAGGTTATGGTTTATATACTTTTAACATGTTTCTGAACTAGGTTTGCTAATATTTTGTAAAGGATTTTGTACAAATAGTTACTGGAATGAATAGTCTATAATTTTCTTCTGGTAGCTTTATTTGGCTTTGTGATCAAGCTAATACAGGTCTCAGCATGAGTTAGGAATTCACTTTCTTGGGAAGACTGGTGTTCATTCTTTAACTTTGTGGTAGAATTCACCAGCGTACCTCTCTGGTACAGGATTTTTCTTTGTTGGGAGAGTTTGGATTACTGATTCAATGCACTTACTATTTATTTACAAGTCTGTTCAGATATTGTTTCTTCATGATTCAGTCTTAGTAAATTGGGTGTTTCAAGGAATTTGTTCGTTTCATATTAAGTTACCCAATTTGTTGCTACATACTTGTTTACAATATTCAGAGCAATCATTTTTATTTCTGTGAAATCAGTAGTGCCTTCCACCTTTATTTCTAAATGTAGCAATTTGTGTCTTTTTTTTTTAGCCAATCTAATTAAAAGTTTGCAGAATGTCTTTTGGTTTCATTTTTAAACTATCGTTTGGTTAGTTAAGGTTAGCTGGTCATGGATAAAGCTTAGTCACTAGTGAAAATTCCTAGGACAGTTGAGAGAGATGACTGTCGCCTTAACTGTGACAGGTGGTAACAGAGAGGAAAAGATACTGGAATAAGTAAAAAGGATGTAGGTTCTGGCGCCATTCCTGAAGTCAAGGACTGTAGGAGGAGAAACCTTGGAGAGGAAGTGGATGAATTATTTTTAAAGTGTTACTTTTTAATATCACATATGATAGTATGCTATGTTGCATTTGTGATTTTTTAAAAAGTGAAACAAAAATATGGCTAATGCCCTGATTTGCCATCACTTCTAATTCTGGTCTTTCCCTCAGAGAGCATCACTGCTACCAGTGTCATGCGCATTCCTTCAGGCCTGTTCCTTACTGTTTTTACTTTACTTACCTTGAGAAAATGGATAGTATCACTTGTTTTTCTTTTTTCCTCATACAGCTAGTATTTTAGAAGTTTTGCACATCAGTGCAGTATAGTTACCCCATTCTTTCTGACTGCTGTGTAGTATTCCAGAGTATAGATTCACCTACGGTACCAGTGGATGGATATTTCATTGTGTCCCAGATTTCCTGTTCTAACAAATGATGCAATGGATATGATTTAAATATATCTTTGCAAATTAATGTGATTTTTTCCCTCTGGAAGTAATTATGGAGGAGTGGGATTCCTGGGAGTCTGGAGTGTACACTCTTGTTTGACAGCTATTACCAAACCACCCTCTGTGTGATGATTCTGACTGGAAAGTTTACAGGAGTATCCTTTGTACATACTCCAATCAGCACTTGGCTGAGCTATATTTCTTTCTCCTGAGTGAAAACTGATAGATCACTGCTTTTCTTTGTGATTCTTTCTTTGATCATGAGTGATGCCACTCGTGTGTTTCTGAATCTGTTGGGTTGTAATTATTCTTACATATTCACAGGAGTTAAATAATGAAAACCTAATCTCTCTTCTACTTTATGTCACCAACACTGTCTCATTTATCTTTTAGATTTGTGTATGATGTGTTGTTTCGATGGAGGAAAATGTATCAGTCTTTTCCTTGAGATTCGTATTTGTTAGGATATGTGCAAGGAAAGCTTTGCTGACTGGTAGTGTTATAGGCATAGTCTGTCTATATTTCATGCCATCATTTTTATTCTTTAGGGGTTGAAATTATGGTGTCAGTGAGACATTTGAAGATAATTATCTAAATGGCAGGTGATTGTTTTTGAATGGAGTATAATTTAAAACCTCTACCTGAGAGATAGATTGGGGGCTTCTCAGAGATGGAATAGGCCAGGGACACAGATCTCAGAACCAGCAATGTTAACAGAACTAGTTGAACAAAAGTATATAGAAGAGACCTAAAAGGAATGACCAACCCAGGAATGATAGATAAAAGGAACCAAAAAAGGGTAATAAGCCTTATAAGGCTACAACAGCCATTGCTGTCCGTTTAGGATGACCATCAGCCTGTATTGTCGCTATTATTTGTCTTTTTCAAGAAGGTAGCTTTACACAGTAGGTCACAGTTCTTCTGAACATGGTGCCTGCTCATGGTGGCATCCATCCATCAACATACATTAATCTATACCTCTAGAAATAGAACGTATAAAGGCTTACTGAGTGGATTTTGAAATCTTCCCTTTTTCTTGAATCAGTAATATCAAGGCAAATCTTAAAACTGACAACGAATTTTGAGAAAACACTGTGTCCATTTTGCTCACTGCATCTACAGTTCTAGAGAGCTTGTTGCCATTCCTTTGGTCCTGACCTTGAACAGACCAAGGTGACGTCCACGAGTACAACTTGGGGAAAGATGTGGGTTTGACTTGTATGACAGTGCTGACTTGAGGAATTTGGAATGTGTCCACAAATGCCAGCCACTCTTTAATGTCCCCTGTAACTACCTGGAGGATTCATCTTGGCTATTGTTCTCTTGACATTAGTTATTTTGTGGATTTATGAAGCACCTTTCCCTGAACTGTCAATCTGTAAATTGTCTGTAAAATCTCGTCCATGGGGTAAAGGAATGGAATTATTCATAAGACAGTTTCTACCTCAGCTCATGGTGAAATTACTCACTCAGGGTATAATTAAGTCATAGGCACAGTGGACTGAGAGTGGATAAAGGTGGAAAGGATATAATTCCTATTCCAATTTGGATGCTTTCTGATGTTTGACAAGCATCTGGCATGTTAATCTATGAACTGAGGAGAACTCAGTAAAGGAGAGTTTTTTTTTTCCAGGAGAATAACTGGAGGGAGGACTGTGTAGAATTGAAAAGGCTTAAGGTTTTGAAGAGGATGCCATCAGTAAATATGCTGGGTGAGGACTGAGTGACAAAGTCAGAGCTGAGGGAGGTGAGAGCAGCAAAATGAGGGGGCAGTGACATGGCTGCAGGCGGGGCAGGGGCACGCGTGCCAGGGCATGCTGAGAGCTTAAGCACACTCAGCCACCAGCGGGTCCACCGTGCTCCCAGGTACAGAAGCCAGGACAGCAGGCTGCGCTGGCGATCCCCTTCCTTGGCCCACACTCTTCTCCAGAGATCCTGTGTGAACATGGCCTGGTGAGTGGACATCAGACTCACAAAATACAAACACTCCAGTGCTGCAGACAAATTAAAATTTATTGAGACAGACAGAAATGCACCTACTCGGGACTACAGTTAAGCATTTACTGTTAACCAAAGAATCGTGTTCACATTCCAAATAAGTCTACGTGAAAAAGCATTCAGAATTTACTAGGTTTTTCTACTTCACTATTTCATCTACAATAGGAACAACAGACAGACACTCGGGAGTGGTGGGCTCTCAGCATAATGCTACACATTGAACAGGGACAGACATCAGTGACTCTGAGAAAAAGGTATAAAAAGACCAAAACCACCCACTGTAGAAAGGGCTCTTGGATGTTACTATACAGTGTGGTCAAGGTGAAAAGAACAAACGTGAATGGCATCCCGGGGAGAGTGGAGGGGTCGACCTGGAGGGGTCGACCTGGACAGACATGTGGTCTTTCACTGCCGGCTGTGGGAAAATGAGCATCAACAAGGGGAAACTGATAGAAAATCTCAAATTCAGCATTCAGGTATTCCCATGCCTAGATGATTTGTGGAAATAAAAAGACATTAAATTAATATGGCAAACAGCTAACCAGGGAAGAAGAAAATTCTCGAATTTAACTTGGATGCTAAGGAAATGGTATTCAAAAGCAAGAAAGACCATGTATGGAATGAGACTAAAACAATTGACTAAGGAATTTCCAAAATGGAGTTTGTGAGGATTCAACTCAATGCCAGTCTCAACAGAGATTGGAATCTCACAGCAGGATTTCATCAGGATTTTCACTTATATTTCATCACTAGCTAAACTCCTGCGGAAAAAAGAGGAAAACAAAACTTAGACTTGTGTAACGTCAGGTAACTTTAAGAAGCTGTTGTTTAGTACTTGTGAAAAGTACTGAAGAACTTTAAAAAAAAAAAAACCCCATGCTGCCACCCCAAAGCGAGGCATGAGAGGTGTTGTGAATATTTCTTCATCGATTTGGGGTTTCAGTCTTTGGAGGATCTTTTATTTAATATTTTAATGAATCAAAATGTCTTCTTGGAATATCTCTGAGAATGAGCATCTCATTACCTTCCTGGGAACTGACTGCTGAGCAGTCTTCTCCATCATTAAGTTAATGCTAAGGATCTTTAAGTGTCGTCTTAATTTGACACTTGTCATAAGATAATTAGGCAAATTAAAATCAGTGGTTCACTCTGTTCCTAGAAGTTTCTCTAAGTGAAATCAATTTGTCGATTTTAATTTGTTCTCGTGTGCATTTTTCCAAGCTCACTGGAGATAGTCACAATGGTTTTCTCTGATAGTCTAAAGTGAGATTCTTAAAATATGTCTCGAATCTTGTATATATTCGATTATAAGCAAGTGGCAATTAAGCACCTGTTTTCTAAATTATGATTTCAGAGTTTTTTACAACTGAGAAAACAAATGGAAATAGGTATTGGGGTGTAAGATTCCACTAGAGCTTACGGTCTCCCCACAGCCAGGGTCCTTTTTGTACTATGACTCTCGGGCCAGAGGAGTTGGCTTTATCAAGCGTGTTCATTTTCCAGCTGGAACTAACTCTAAGTATAATGTCACTTTGGCCAATGCAAGGATTGGTAAATGCGAGTTTGAGATGGGTCAGTAAAGTACCATTTAGAGGGAGGGGTTGATCAGCCACCACTATGATCAAGGTTTGGCTGAATATATTCTGTTGCCTGAGTTTTGTGGTCTTCTTGTCGACTGGTTGGAGCTTCACTGGGGGATTACTTGGGGCATCTAGTTAGGTGGGACCCAAGTGGAGCAGGAGCTTAATAGCCAACATTTGACTAAATGGGACCACTTTGAAGACTTCTCTTTGGTACTTGTGTCTGGACCAGCTTGACAGAGAAAGAAACCCTAACACTATAGGAATGATGGTCCTGTGGAATTTGGAGCTAAGAGTCTAAATAATGAGTTGACTCGGGGAAAAGAAATGCAATGGTGAAGCGCTCTCTTCCTTAGTGTCCTGACACTTGTGTGGGTGAGAAGGTTGGTGGTGGGGGGGCGCGGGCAGGACTAGCGCTAAAAACTGCAGCCTCCGCTTCCATGTGCTAACATGAAGTTCTTTGGGGGCCTCCGGGTGGGATTCTTTACAAAGGATTGATATGAAATCTGTACGTGTGTATCCTCATCCCGGTTTGCGGCTCTATACCACGGGGGCAAAAGCCAAACGTTAAGAAGCTGGAATTTTCTTCTCGGGGGCACACCGTGGGACGTCTTCTCAGAGTAAAGCGGGTGTGCACCTGCCTTAGAAAAAGCCCTTGAGTCGGCAGGGAAGGGGGAGCCTGCAGCAGATAGGACTGCTGCAGCCCGCAGGGGGGCTTTGAGCTGAAAAGAAAGAGATGGCTTGTGGAAAGGCCCATGTTTGAGTGGCATGGCTTCTGCGAGAAAAGCAAAGCAGGCAGAGAAAGGCTCATCTGAATCAACGCGGCTTCCCGCAACCCTGCAGATGCACAGAGGACACACCTCCTCAGCCTGCAGGCTAGTGCGCCAACCATTAGTGCAAAACAGACTTCGACACAAAGTTCTTCGGCTAGAAATTGTGATCCAGGTCTGGATGCGCTGATAAATCTATCATTGTTTTTCAAATGAGTTTTTAATTGATCCCAAATACCGCTGCTCAGAGGTGTGTGTGCACTCTTCATCCAAGTGCACAGAGAAATATCCAGACACCATTTTTAATAATCAGTTCCCCAAAGGGGCTCTTGACTGAGTTAAGGCTGTTGTTTGTAGGAAGCCAGATAATCATGAGAAACTAAATTTGAATAAACACCAGGGGGTGGGGGGACAGGGCTAAAAGGTACAGTGCGGTGTTTTCCACGACATCTACAGGACACAAGAAAAGCACTTAGACACTGAACGGCCGGGAACCATGCTGTTGTAAGAATCACCGGTGTGGGTAATCAAGAGGGTCCTGGACGTTTAGAGGGTGGGGCTCCCTGCACAGTCAGAATCCCACGAAAATCACATGCTCCTTGCAAAACTCTCAGGGAAGGGAAGGAGGCTCTAATTCAGCCAGCTAGTCCCCTGTCTAAAAAGCAAAACAAAACACCCTTCTTTCCACACCACCATATGTAAAATCAGAATGCTCTGGGAGCTAGGAGTTGGGAGTTGTCGTCCAAACCTTAGGTCAGGTGACAGCGCAACCACGAAGAAGAGACCTGGGTGCCGTGGAGTCTTAGATACAAATGCAGGAACAGGGAGTGACTTGCCAATTGTGTGCAAACTTTGTGTCCTCCTCCTTGCGGGCACTACCATATGTATCCGACCTCATCCTCTTTGTCATCATCCTCATCCTCGTCATCCTCTGTCACTGCTCGGGTGTGCACCCTCAGCTTCCTCAGTTTGTCTTTTGGTCCCAGCTCCCGTTCATCCTCAAGGTCATCAAGCAGGACCACAGAGCCACCACTGCCGAAATCCCCTGAGGTCTCCTGCTCTTCTTCTGAAACATGAAGAAAGACTTAAGGTTAGTTTCTGCTTATCCGTCATGACCTATGTCTTGGCTTCCCTTGCATGGAACTGAATTGTAGGACAAACACATGCGATTTCTTTTCTGCACATGGAACCACCCCTGCCAGGGTGTGTTTAATCTAGAGTCTGAACCACAAGCTTGTTCGGATCTGAGCCCCAGACTTTGTGAGACGCTTTAACTCTCTCGGGATGTCTATAACTCTCAGTGAAAAGTGAGGGCAGCCTGAGTCGCTCTTTGCTGCAATAGTTCCTGACTGTCGCAAGGATTACTATCCAACTTATGGAGCATGGTCAGTTCTGGCCACTGCAAAGACCAGCTCCACACGATCTCACGCCATTTCAGGTTTCTGCGCCTCCATGATAAATTCACTCATTGTGGACCACAATCACTCCTCGAACGCCTTCTGCTCACATTCTAACAGTGAGGACCGACCAGTGTCCAGAGGTCATAGTGGGGCAGGTGCAGATGACTTTACTTACCGCAGCTCACAGTGCCCTGTTTCCTGGAGCCAGCCAGCTCGTTCCCATACTTGTCCACACACCAGCACTGCCCAGTGCTGCCGTGGCACTGCGTGGCTTTGTAATAGCCCTCCTCGTTACACCGCGGGATGAATGCCCCTGTGGGAACACAGGAGCTGATGTGAATCAGAGAAGTGCAGAGAGATATGCAGAGTGACAGGTTCTCCCGAGACAGAGAACGGGGCTCACACATCAGACAGGGATTTGCTGCAGGGCTAGCAGGAGAATGAGGTCAAGATTGCAGGGGCCTGGGACTTGCTAAAGGTTAGAAAAGATTCTTTATTCCCCTTTATTGTGAATGGGTACTACTATTAATGGCTTTGTTGTTCTAGTTTTATTGAGATATAGTTAACAGAGAGCGTGTATAGGTTTAAGATGCACAACTTAATTTGACTTAAATATATTATGAAATGATTTAACACAAGCTCAATTGACATCAATCATTTCATATAGATATAAAATAGTTATTTTTCAAATCTCATGAGTGAAATCATACAGGATTTGTCTTTCACCATCCGACTGACTTCACTTAGCTTGATGCCCCCAGGTCCATCCATGTTGTCACAAGTGGGGAAAAAAATCACTTTTTGGTGGCTGAATAATGTCCCCCATCCGAGCTGTACCAATTTACATTCCCAAAAACCTGTGCAACGGGCTCCCTTTTTTCTGCATGATCACTAGCTTTTGTTATTTGTCTTTTCGAAGGCTACCTCTGCCTGTTAGACAGGTCACCCTCTCAGTGTGGTGTTGATTTGTATTTCCTTGCTGACTAGTGATACCCTGCCGTAAAACTGATGGCCGTTTGTATTTCATCCTCGGAAAGGTGTCTATTCAGGTCCCTCACCCACCAGAAAACTGGAATTTTTTTTGCAGTTGAGTTGCATGAGTTCTTTATATATTTTAGACTTAACTCTAGATTCTGTGCTGTTGTCTGTGTCTGTTTTTACGCCAATACCATACCGATTTGATGACACAGCTATGGCCACGACAGTTCCTCCTGCATCCTGTTTTGGTGTAAAGTTATACGGGTGGACCAAGTGAAGACAGACCATTGTAAAGGGAAAAACAAGGATTTTTCCTTGTTTTTAGACTCCACTTGCTCCTAGTACTCCGCTTAATTCTAGCTTGCTATCAAATTTTTTTATAGATCAAATCTATTTATATTTAGAAGTATTATTTTTAATTCCTTCTGGAATCATTTGATTTCCTCCAGAGTAAATCCTTGAGTAACACTTTCATAAGTCTGTGCTTAGTAAACTTACTGAATCTACAGCTTGAGAATACCTGTCGTCTGATTGAACGGTCATTGGGATAAGCTTTAAAGTACAGGCTCAAAGTGTTTTCCTTGCAACACCCTTAAAAGGTATTGTTTGCTCTCCTTACTCAGTGTCAGTCTGATTCTCATTCAGCTACGGGTCTTCTTCATAGACGACTTCTTTCTTTTCCCCAGGACCATGTGTTTATCTCTTATAGGAGAATTTGCTTAGGAGTGACCTGAGTAGTAATCTTGTCTACATCAACTGTGCACAGACAGATGCTTCTGTTGACCACTGTGGCTTTCAATTCCCTAACTTTATTTCTGATTTTAACGTCCCTATGTCATTAAATTTACTCTTGATTTCATGGAATAGATTCCAGACAGAAGTGTGGCACAGGCGGCAAAGATTTGAAAGCTGCATTTAAACCCAGCCAAATTCTAGGCTCTGCTCTGAAGCCCTCTGCTCACGGAGCTAGTCTAAGATGACCAGGCTCTCAGAGATCAAATAAGATTGTGGACAGTATTGTGCCTCCAGAAATCCTTGTCTGTCATGTTGGACAGTCTGCTGCTGTCAGTTAGAGGTGGTGCTCACACTAATTTGGAAGTAGAGTGGGGGAAATGCTGAGCTTCCTGAAGCTGCAAAGAACAGTATTTAATAGACCCCCCAAGCTCTCATTGGGTGGAGCCCCCAGGCTGGGAAGAAGCTGGAGCTCTTGTAAATCTATGTACTGGAACAGCATTGCTATTTTTCTACGTAGGCAGAATGAATAACTAATTATAATTTGTTGCTTTTTTAAAAAAATCCAAATTCCCCTGAATATGCATGTATTCTATTAGGAGATGTCCCTCTGCACCAAATAATTTGTCAGCAACTAAATGATATTTTTATGAGTCAGGCAGAGTAATCTCCATTTTCTGGAGAGATGTAATGAACCGTTAAAAGCTAGTGGGACTCAGGGTAGGACACAGGTAGACATTTTATCTCAGACCACATACCTTACAGATGTCTCATTCATTATTATTGAAGCAGTAAGGACAGAACTATACTCAAGGAAAAGTTTTTAAAAATAGCATTATACCAGTTCTCTGACTACCTGTGGGACTTACACACATCAGACACAAAACAACCTCTCCTGTGAAGTGAGTCATCCGTCGGTGAGCGCATCCTTGCCCTGGAAAAACCATGAAAAAGGGAGCCAGTCCCTTTGCCTCAAGATCCAAAAGGTGTCTTTCCATATGGGAGAGACCCCTTGGTTCAGTCCCATCAAAAGCACAACTTCTGAGTGCTTTCGGATTAACCAGGGTGTTATTAGAAATGTTTTTAAAAGGAAGCGGGACTAAGCACTTCAAAGTGACCGGATTACCAGAAGAGAAACGACCAGAGGTCACAAGCCACCTCTGAGATCCGACAGTCTGCAAGACACTGCCTGTAAACAAATAAGCCTCTGAAGTGACAGGCTGCTTCGGGAACGCACCTGCTTCTGCATGCTTAACTGGAATAATTCTGAGCGGTCTTGAGGCAGCTATCAGTTCTCTCTTTAAGAGCGAGGAGGCAACACCGACTCCTCTCTTGAACACAAGCGGTTTCGGGCGAGGGTCTCGTCTGAATGCCAGACTTCCCTTAGTGCCCGAGAAAGAAGGGCGCAGACCTGCCACACTGCAGCATTCGCCAGCATTGTGTTGGCAGGGAAAGCACATCCCCTGACCCACTTGCTTCTGCCTCCACGTTTGGACACAGATCAGAGGAGAAATGTGCAGTGTTTAATAGCCGTAGTTAGACTCTCTTTTCAGGGATTATGCATGTGAAACAAGAAATATGTTTGTGTATACTCACATCCTTAAATCTCATCAGTTAAAAGGGAGTATACACCTCATCTTCCTCCCAGACCAAACAAGCAGATCTGGGGAATACAGGAAACCCTGTAATTCGTGGTCCTGATCGTTTTCGATTTGGAAGGAATACTTGAGAGCTCTGTTCAATGGCCCTTCTTGGAGGAAGAAAAAGCCAATAATCCTGGGAGCCCAAGGTCACGGAGGAGCTAGCAGTCGAGGTGGTGCCGGGTTCCAGCCCAAGCAGACCCGGGCACTGTCCTGGCTGACCTCTGACCTCTTCTAGCCCATGAAGACGCAGGAGTGCTCAACCCTTCACCAACCCTCTGACATGTCCAGCATACTGCCTGGCCTGGAGCAAAATGAGGCATTTCTTTCATGGACACAGTGGTCCCTAATTGAATCCCCACTGCCATGCGCAGTATTACAAGAGACATGGGTGGTTTCATTAGTGGTTTCAAGGAGTGGCAAGAAATTGTACTTACCCAACAGGCTTTTCCCCTTGCTCAGCTTCTGAATCCTGTTCATTTCATTCTGGCAAGGGAGACCTGAAAAACAATGCATGCACGTCAGTTTCCAGATGGTGCCAGATATAATCTCTAATGATTGGCCTCACTCTTCACGTGAAATGTAGACAGTGACACACACCTGGGAGTGGAATTACTCCATCTGCTCTTACCATGCAGCAAAACGAATTCAGGTCATTAGTGTTCCTAATTAAAAAAATAATAAAAACATACCAAGAGGTGCTTAAAATAGCACTTCGGGACTGTTTGCATTGCGTAGGAATTTTTCTTCCCACTACCAATTCAAGGGAGTACACAGTGTCTAAGAGATGATTGGCTAAAACACATTCTTGCTGAGAGAGAACCAGAACCAAAGCTTTTAAGTGGGGGTTCTGACTCCACAGGCCACCTGACTGGAGGAAGTGCTTCATCTACCCCGGTGTCACACGTGGGAGAAAAAGGATTCGAATGGCGACACCAGATCTCACTGTTCATGCCACCCCAGGAACACAGAAGACCGGGATCGAGACAACTATGATGACACGAAATTGATTGAGAAGCAGTGAGCACGGGAATTAATTATAAGACCCTAGTCTTAGATGCTGCAAATCCTATCTGAAGACTTTGGCAAGACTCTTTCTCCTAAGACTTCCAGTCCTGTTATAAAGCACACGTTATCTGATATTGTATATTCTTGTAAATACAGTGAGTGCCAGCTACTCGAAGATTGTGAAGTGACCTCCCAAAAGAAATTACTTACATTTCAAGCAAAAAGCAGAGGTAACCTCACCAGTTCTCTCATCTTGCCATGACTTACCTTGGCGGATCTTAGGGCTCTGCTTTCTAGGCACTGCCATACCTCACTGTGAGGCCTGCAGAAAAGAACCGACACCTATTCCTCTATTACCCTGTGGTTTTCACGTTGGTTCCTTCAGAGAAACTGGTTGTAAAATACATTTTAATGACTTCTAGGCTTTAGATATTTTTTCCAATAAGGAGAGCTATTCCAACAGAAAACAATAAAGGGGAGACGAAGTCTGATAATTAAAAATAGCACTTATTATGACACAGAACATGTATTGAATTTAGAGTATACCAAGTGATGTTTTAGAACTTGGTGTCTTAAACGTATCTTTAAAATGACCCTATAAGGTAGGTACCATCCTTATTCCTAATTTGCAAATGGAAATGTTCATCTTTGTACCTATTCAGAAGTAAAGAAGAAACTAGGCATTTCAAAGGCTGGTCCTGAAAAGGGACAGCACAGTCATTCATCTGAACACCTAGTCAGACAGTTAAAAAGTTAAAAAGACTTCATACTCAACTGTAAAACCTTCTCTCAGACTGTACCTACTGAAAACTAAGGGAAGATGATTCCAACTGAGCTTATTAAAATGCTACAAGAAAATGATACAAAACTCCAGACAAAGAATTCGTAACTAAATGTTTGCTGCTGAGCAGATCAAAATAATTATCAAAGGTTTCTCTAAGATGTCAAGGCATCTAATAAAAAGTATATTGTGCGAGGCTGAGTTTAATGCAAGGGCTCAAGGGTAAAATGAATAGAAAGAGGAAAATTAAGCAATTAAGGATTGAAGGCTGTATCTGAGCAAGGAGACTCCTAGGAGCATCAGTTACATGCATATTTCCCGAGAAGAGGCTAATCAGAACAAAAAACTGTAATCCTAGAGCTCAGAAGACACAACACAGCTTGGGAAAGAGGGTGAGACTGAGCACGTATCTCTATCCCCAGTCCTGGGGCTGGGGGAGGAACCAAATAAAGTAAAATGGAGGAAGCATCCTCCTCCCTCTTCCACCTGTACTTTTCCTTATAAAAACAAAAAAAAAAAACCTAGCAAGTTCCTCTGCTTAGAAAGGTAAAGAATCCTTTTGGCTTCCAGACAAAATGGTCACATCACCAGTAAACAGGAAACATGAACATGGGCTCACATTCCTCTGTGGGTCCACCCAGCCCTAGGAGAAAATGATGGACTGTGAGTCCAGGAAGTCTGCACTTAGCATCTCTTTTTTTTTTTTTTTAATAGGAGAAATACAAATATTCAAGGACTTTAGGAACAGAATTCCCATGAAAAATTTTGAGAAAACTTCTAAAACTCAGAAATACCACTAAGAATCAGCCTACCACATGAAACAATTTGGCCCAAGAAATTTCAAGAGGGCACTCTAAAGATGTGCTCAGAACTTTAGCTGTAATCACAAATTAGCCATAATAAAAATACCAGTTACCACTACCTATTTTCTATAGCTAAAGGAGTGCTCTGGGGGGAAAATTTTTTGCCTCAAGACATATATTAATAAACAGGAAACAGTAGATATGTTGACGTAAAGAACTTCCAGAACTGATTTCTGGACAGGGGAAAGCGTTGAGGGAGCCTAACAAAACATAAAGGAAATTAAGAAAATGAAGAACAAACAAAAGAACTATAACAAATGACTTTGCTCAAGTCCTTCCAGACGCCGCCTGTGGCCGACGGGGCGCTGTCTTCCTTCGCCAGGTGTTGGAATGGCAGCAGGCCCAGACATGCCAGGTGAATGGGTGCGTCTCCTGGTTAAGGGTGACCTGGCTTTAGGGCCCTGACATTCCCTCCCAGGAAAGTGTGAGCACTGAAGCTTCGCTTTACTCAGGCTAAACCAGAACTCTGGCAAAAGTCACATGATTTTCTCTGAACTCACACCCCGACTCTCATCATACTGAACCACTGCAAGCATTTGTACAGCCATTTAAAAAAGGCAGCTGTTATTTAACAGCAATTTGAATGCACTAGCTGATATGATTAGAAAAGAGAAAGAAATGAGGTATAAAAATTGAAAAGGAAGAGAGAAAATTATCACTATTTGTAGATGACAGGATTACACACCTGAAAAGTCCAAGGAAACCAACCAAGAATAACTGTTATGAATGAAATGAGAATTTAGTAAGGTGTCTGGGAACAAAATTAATACTAAAACCACCATCATTGAGGAAAAATAATGAAAATTGATTTTGTTTACAAGGGAGACAACAGGAAACACAAGGGAAGTATATTATCTGTGAGAACAAAGCTTAAAATGTAAATCCACCGGTTGGATAGAGCCTGCTGTGAATAACAGGATTCAATATTAGCTAATTTTGCCTGATTCTTAAAAAAAAAAATCCTAAAGCGTTCAAACAAAAGTCATGACAATAAACCCAAATATAGAAGAAATCTAGGAAAACTGAGGGAAAAAAAAAATGGAAGAAGGGGGGTACCCCAATGGATATTAAAACATTGTAAAATAAGTTATTTAAATAGGTATTCTAGGACAGACTTATGATTACTTCAATTAATAGAGTTCCTCAGAACAGACATTCGTTGTGGAACCTACTTTAAATCAGACTCCATTTGCTCTCTAACTGCCTTGTTGAAGTTTCAGGGTGAATTGCTAAGTGCAGCTGGTTCAGCAATTCCGTTTTTTTTCTTCCTTATCAGTGACTATGAAAGAAACAAGAGACTCAATCCAAGAACTCTCCTAGTGACCCAAGCCCAGACCACTTCCCTGCATAATCTTTAAAAAGTCCCCATTCCCTAGAAGGTTCATGCCTCAACATAATAAAGACCATATATGAAAAGCCCACAGCCAACATCACAGTCAACGGCGAAAAATTGAAAGCATTTCTTCTTAGGTCAGGACCAAGGCAAGGTCGTCCACTCTCACCACTGCTATTTAGCATTGTACTAGAGGTCTTAAGCCAGAGCAATTAGACAAGAAAAGGAACCCAAATTGGAAAGGAGGAAGCAGAGCTCTCATTATTTGCAGATAACATGATTATACATTGAAAATTCCAAAAACTATCAAAAAACTTCTAGAACTCATCAATGAATGCAGTAAAGTGCCAGGCTACAAAATCAATGCACAAAAATCTGTTGCATTCTTATACGCAAACAACATGCTAGAAGAAAACAGTCACAAAAATAACACGATTTAAAACAGAAGTTAAACAAATGAAATACCTGGGCATATACCTCACAAAGGAAGTAAAAGATCTATACAACAAAAAATACAAGTCCTTAGAAGAAATAGAGAAGGACACAAAGAAATGGAAAGACATCTCCTGCTCATGACTAGTATCATTAAAATGGCCATCTTACCCAAAGCAATATATAGGTTTAATGCAATCCCCATTAAAATCCCACGGGCTTATTTCCAGGAAATAGAACAAAAATCTTAACTTGTATGAAACAACCAAAGACTCTGAATAGCCAAAGCATTCATTAGGAGAAAAAATGAATCTGGAAGGATTACGCTGCCAGACTGAACTATTGCAAAGCAATGGCGATCAAACGGTATGGTACTGGAATAATAACAGAGGCACAGGTCAGTGGAATGGAACCAAAACACCAGAAATTGACCCACTCAGACACAGTCAATTAACCTACAACAAAAGAAGCCAAAAACATTCGATGGAAAAAGGGAAAGTCTCTTCAACAAATGGTGTGAAAACTGGACAGCCACATGCAAAAGAATGAAGCTAGTCCTCTCTCTAAAACCACTTACAAAAATTAACTCAGTGGATTAGAGACTTGGGCATAAGACCAGAAATCATAAACCTCTTAGAAGACAACAAAAGACTTACCATGAAATCAGTCATAGAGTCCCCTTTGGGGACTCACCTCTACCATCAAGGAAAACAAAAAGAAAAATAAACAACTGGGACTACATCAAACTAAGGATCTCATTCACAACAAAAGAAAAAACCTCACCAAAACTGAAAGGAAACCTACTAACTGGGAGAAGATATTTGCATTCGATATTTCTGACAAAGGCTTAATATCTAAAATATATGATGAACTCATACAACTCAAGAACAGAATAGGCAATCCAGTCAAAAAATGGGAAGAGGAATTGAGAGAGTTTTCTGAAGAGGATGTACAGATGGCCAACAGGCACGTGAAATTATGTTCCTACTCGCTGGCTATCAGGGAAATGCACATTAAAACAACGAGATATCACCTGACACCTGAAAGACTGGCTATTATCCAAAAGTCTGGAAACAACAAATGCTGGTAAAGATGTGGAGAAAAGGGAACAACACTTCTGCACTTTTGGTGGGAGTGCAAATTGGTACATGCAACCCCTATGGAGAACAGTTTGGAGATTCCTCAAAAAACTGAAGATGGACATCCCATTTGATCCTGTCATTCCACTTCTGGGCATCTACCCCAAAAATACCCATCCACAGAGTTGTATGTATCCCCATGTTTATTGAGGCCCTATTCACAATAGGTAAGAACTGAAAATTAACTAAGTGCCCAACATCAGATGAATGGATAAAGAAGATGTGGTACATACACACAATGGAATACTACACAGCCCTTAGAAGAGATGAAACCCTGTCATTTGAATCAACATGGATGGAACTAGAGGGTATGATGCTAAGTGAAACCAGCTGAAAGAAGAAAGATCGATAACAGATGACTCATACATAGGTAGAATGTGAATAGAGAAAACAAAGGAACAGATGAAACAAAACCAACCCTGAAACGTTTGCAACAGAACTGAGGCGACCAAAAGGGAATGGGGTGGTGGAGCCCACTGGACAAGGGGGAAGAACACTTGATGATTTGGTGAAGGGTGGGGTGTATTGAAATATATCTAAGAAATAGGGAACCTATACATAGGAAATTATTTGAATGTATAGAATAACTACTACAGTAAGAATAAATAAATAAAAAGTCCCCATTCTCTGCCCCTGGTGGAAGGTGCCTTGGGATAGCCCCTTGGTTGTGGACCCTGGATATGGAGGTTTTGTATATAGTAGAGGAAACATTTCCAATGGAGAAAGATGAGTGAGCCAACAAATGACAGAAGGGCAATTGGATAGCAATCTCCATGGATGGGGAACCAGGGACCCTACTTGACTGCACATAAAATTTTATATATATATATGTAGTGATGCAAGAAAGGTTCTATAGAAAACACAGATACCAGAGAAGTACTTTAGTATCTTAAAGTGGGAAGACCTTTCTAAGCAGTCATAAAATACCACATGGGAGAAATTTGAGTATCTCAAAATATAAAATGTCTCCTTAGCAAAAATGCACAAAGTTTGGTTGGGAAACTACTTACAATGCATAGGACCAGAACAGTTCTAATATTCTTAATATACAGAGTTCCTACTACCAAAATAAAAAACACAAGACCCCAAAACAATAAAAAAAAAAAGGCGGGGCACAAAGAAGACATTTCAAGGAAAGAAAACTGGAGAGTGTCTCCAGCATCAAGATGCTCAACCTAAGAGTAATACAGTGAATCCTAAATGGAAATATAGTTTTTTGCCCCTCAGTTTGGCAGTGATTACAAATTTGGGCAATGCTGGAAAAGTAGGTATTCTTGTATGCTTTTGGTGAGAGTAAAAATCGGTGCAACCTCTTTAGAGGCAAATTGAAATATTGCTTAAATTTAAAAATGCACATTCCAGGCCTGCAGGCACATCTTATAATCTGCTATATGTACATTTTACTTAATGCCCTTTGATGATGCCTACCTTTTCTGCCGTGTGTGAGAGTTGTCTCTGCCTGCATGCAACTGCATGAAACATATTAGTTAGTCATCTTCCTTTCCTAGGGGGAGGAGCTGACCGCCACGCTTGTGGCATGCTGTCCTGGGTACTGAATCCCTGACCCAGGGTGGGTCAGATTTTTCTGGGGCTTGGAACTGGAGTTCAGACACAGACCAGTCCCTGCTAGGTCCATCAGCTATGTAAACCATACATTTGGACATAACCCCCCCC